>OX246742.1:12691965-13134465 GCA_945910005.1 Isoperla grammatica | reverse complement strand
CAAAATGCTTTGTCAAACACATTATCTTCATAGGCATAACCAAGTTGCAAACATTATACATAAAAAATTAGCCATAAAGTGTAAACTTATAAACACAACCACTGCGTATTACAAATACAAGCCTGAAAAGGTATTAGATAGTAAAGACTACAAATTATATTACGAACGGGCAGTTATAACGGACCAAACCATACATCACAATAGACCGGATATTATATTTATTGACAAGAAGAAACAAGAAACGATTTTAATTGATGTTGCCGTCCCTTTATGCCACAATTAGAGATAACTTGGCGGGAAAAGGTAAACCGATATAAGGAGTTATCTATTGAAATAAAAAGGTTGTGGAAGCAGAAAAATGTAACTATTGTACCGTTAATTATATCAGCAAATCAAAAAATGTTCCACGTAAACTCCATGACAGTATTAAACTAATTAGTCTCCAACCGAACATATACATCATGATGCAAAAAGTGGCCGTGACCTTACTTTGGCAGAAGATCTAACCGAAGACATGAGCATAGCGGAATCTCCCGGCTCGCCCAGTCCTCCGAACATGGACAACCTACAGTATGTGTTCCTTTCATGTCTTGCAACACCACACCTTTGTTCCCGACTACACGGTACGCGCACTCTCCGAAGTGTTCTCTGACGATGAGGAAGAGAAGCTTCTTCATTCAATGGACGAGGAAGAAAAAGTTGGCAGTATCGACCCAAATTAAGTCATAGCCCGCCTGCAACCCTGCTGACCGGGCGCCAACTTGTCTCAACATGAGGGTCGCTTCCCCCGGCTACATCGCGGTGGCTCTGGCTTCCGACCTGTACATGGATAACCTGGGGCTGGTTGTTGGGGCGCGGGATTCCGTCCTGCTCGCTTGTCCAGTGGGTTCCCGGTGAGGTTCCCGGTGAGGTTCCCGGAGGGGTTCCCGGTGAGGTTCCCGGTGAGGTTCCCGGTGAGGTTCCCGGTGGGGTTCCCGGTGAGGTTCCCGGTGAGGTTCCCGGTGAACCGGCCTGGGGTCCAACTCACGCCTCGCATCTGACGCAGCCGTTCACGTCCTGCTCGGCAGATTATCTCTAGACCATTCACCGGGGGACGGGGGGTGCCCGAACGTTGAAATGTTATCATTGGTTCTGGCCACACGTGACCGGAAACGATAATAACAATCCAACGTTGCCAAACACATTCTTGTAGACGTGTGGTTGATCCATTCTTCGATCGGGGACAACAGAGATGTGGCGAGGTAGCTCACGGATGCGCGCGCAGACCGGTGAACCTGGACACGGTCGAGCACGACAGCGGCTGTTTTATTTTCGTTTTATTGTAGATTTTAAGATTTTGCATTGTATTAGCTTCATTTATTGTTTCATATTTATCATTGTACAAGTTGTCGTCGTGGTCGATTGTGTCCGGGTCATGAGTGAGTTACTATGCTGGTGTATTTGGTCTAGGATGAGTAGTCACCACGTGTGGAGTGTGTTGGCCTATTTGTGACTGGGACAACCGCGGGTTTGTTACAAGGTTTGGCCATGAGCGCGACGGGGATGGCATTGCTCGATGCGAAGTGTGACTTGGGCGTCAGAGCTTATGGGGGCGATCTGCGCATGTTGGGCAGGCCGAGGCTACCTATGACCCAGAGATCAGCTCTGGGTGGTTCATGTCCGAGTCGGGCCTGAGTTGCTGGGTTGGCTGGGGGAAGTGACCGAACACTTTTACCTCGTGGTGGGACACTTTGGCGTTCGGTCGGGAGGGATCCGCGGGTCTCTTTAGAGCACTATCGTCTTTACAGTTACACAATAAAAATATTGGTGTGTCTAAAGAAATTGTTTCTTTTGTCACCGCGCTTGAAAAATTTGAGTAAGTTATGTTGTTGAAATACATTTATACTTATTTTGTAAATTTTGTAGTAGCTCTGTCTAATATCAAAACAAAGGCTTACCTTTTAAACCGCTGTGAAGAGAGATCCAGATTTTAGGCTACGTTATTATAGTAATACAACTTACTTTTAAACAGTTGTAGATATTAGATCCATGATTTTTAAGGTACCTCAAGCAATTGGTTTCATCAAATACCTTAATAGTAATATCGACTCCCATGAAATCATGGCGACAGCTCCGACACTAGCGCTGGGGCGGCGCGGAGTACCAACAACGTTCATCGCGGGAGCTAAGCATGCAAATTGTTGTATGCAGAGTAAGCTCGATTTGACCCACGATTACGGGTTAAATAAGATGAAGACACATGTTATATTAATAATAGTAGCTTTGACTAGGCTGTAATATTGTTAAACCACCAAATACGTATTTTAAATAGTATAACGGATAGTTTTAGGAACGAATTAATTTACTCTAAACAAATACGATTTTGGTGGGAATTTGAATTGTGCGAGTGTCAACTAGGTACCGGTGATTAGTTGACACTACTTTTGGACACTTATCGTATCGTACACATCCCTTATGTGATCGTACTTTTGACGACAAATTATACCCGTAGGCTTGGCCTATATGATTATGAATTACTAACTTTCCCACGTGGATGTATAAACAAAAGAGTTAATTTAATTACAACTAGCAAACCCGGCATGCGTTGCAATGCCACTGAAAGAAATAAAATGTTTATGTTTTCATTCTGTTTATTGAAGTGTTTTTTGGGACAAAATATATTTTTCCGTCTGTTGGTACACAAGGCTGGGGGGGGGGGGGGGGTTGTACTAATTCGGAAACCTTCGCGGGCGTGCGCACAATAACTTACCAAAGTTTTATTGCAATCGGATAAATAATAATAGAACGCATAATTGCAAGTTGGTGGCTCAGTGAGGGTGGGGGGATGAGAGGGGCTGGGAGGGGGTTGTAATCATTCAGAAACCTTAGCGGGCGTGCATACACTAACTCACCACAATTTTATCGAAATTCCACAACCAGTATATTCCAGGCAGTAATAAGCCCATGGTGGCTTAGTTGGCTCGTTGGTCCAGTGATTAGCATCCCTGTTTCCAATGCAGAAGGTCCCGGGTTCTAATCCCGGTTCAGGCAGAAGTTTTTTAACTTCTAATAAGGATTCAGTTCCATTACTTCTTGTGTTAGGAATAAGTAAACGGTGATTTTGGAGCCGTCCTAGCAACGAAGCACTCAATCAATTCAAAGTTGTTCTGAATCGGCCTTGTTGATTCTGACATTTGTCCGCAGGTGTTCGCACTGTCCAATCACTGATTCATATGTTTCGTATTTGAAATATCGATCTTTGATTGGTTATCGCTCACTCGCCGATGGTGTTCGGAGCCCATAGGGTTGGTTTAGCCGCTTTAAATTGAAGTCCCCCACTGCAAATCAGTTTCATTACTGAGTGGGTAGACTCTAAATATGAATTTATTTATTTATTTATTTTATTTTTAATGGCCTAGGCCTACAGGGAGACAATTTTGCCCTGCCTTCCTTGATCTGATATTTTCCTTTGCCTGCAATTTATTCATTGTTTTATTAAAACCATAATGTACGCCTATTACCAGACCATCTCTTCATTAGTGTACATGCAAATACACATTTGTTGTCAAAGTAGAACCTCTGCTCTGCTTTGTTTATTTCCATGCTCCTCATCCCCAACAGCTGATTGTACACACGTGCTTCGTCATGTTGTTTTGAAGTTTCTGCCGCTAGCCGGCACATAATTTTGCCAACTAATTGAATTGAATTGAATTGAGTTGAAGGTTTTATTGATATTTAACAAATACATGTTACAGCATAGATTCCCCCAAAGAGCCTAAGCTCGTTATAAGGGGCTTTTACATTATAGTTGTCTATGATGGACGGAAATTGAAACTGAAAGTAGTAATAGGTAATGGATTTGGAAAAGCTTACAAACTAGGTCTTATTAATAAACAGTGGGCTTATCATTGTTACAACAACAAGAAAACAGGTTATATGCTATTAAATAATTTGTATGACAAGAGCACTGCCAATCTCTGCTATCCACAGCGACTCAAGAAAACTTATGATCCTGCTGTGAATAGGTACCTAGTTGTATGGAACGTCGTACTTCCATAACAAAGTTACATATCATATTGTACGAGATTGTGGAACATGATTTGTATTACTGAGACATAAAGGATCACATGAGCCGTTTAAATTCTTTTAAAAATAGAAAGAAATGGTTAAATCAGTGTTAGTATGTAAGTATTTGATGAAACTTTAGCTGAAAATGCTAGCTCTCTGGGCAGCAGATTTGAATTTGCGGGCTTAGGGTCACTCCGCGCCGCTCAGAGCGCTGCAAACCGTGTCGCCGCCACCTGCCATGTTAAATGGAGCCACTCGATCGTATTTGGTGGGGATCAAGTTGACGGGAGTTCGACGAGCCTCTGTTAAATGGAGATCAAGTTGACGGGAGTTCGACGAGCCTCTCTTAGGTACAGATCAAGTTGACGGGAGTTCGACGAGCCTCTGTTAGGTAGAAATAAAGTTGACGGGAGTTCGACGAGCCTCTGTTAAATGGAGATCAAGTTGACGGGAGTTCGACGAGCAACTGTTGGGTAGAGATCAAGTTGACGGAAGTTCGACGAGCCTCTGTTAAGTGGAGATCAAGTTGACGGGAGTTCGACGAGCCTCTGTTAGGTAGAGATCAAGTTGACGGGAGTTCGACGAGCCTATGTAAGGTAGAAATCAAGTTGACGGGAGTTCGACGAGCCTCTGTTAAGTGGAGATCAAGTTGACGGGAGTTCGACGAGCCTCTGTTAGGTAGAAATCAAGTTGACGGGAGTTCGACGAGCCTCTGTTAAATGGAGATCAAATTGACGGGAGCTCGACGAGCCTATGTTAGGTAGGTAGAAATCAAGTTGACGGGAGTTCGACGAGCCTCTGTTAAATGGAAATCAAGTTGACGGGAGTTCGACGAGCCTATGTTAGGTAGAAATCAAGTTGACGGGAGTTCGACGAGCCTCTGTTAAGTGGAGATCAAGTTGACGGGAGTTCGACGAGCCTCTGTTAGGTAGAAATCAAGTTGACGGGAGTTCGACGAGCCTCTGTTAAATGGAGATCAAGTTGACGGGAGTTCGACGAGCCTATGTTAGGTAGAAATCAAGTTGACGGGAGTTCGACGAGCCTCTGTTAAATGGAAATCAAGTTGACGGGAGTTCGACGAGCCTCTGTTAGGTAGAAATCAAGTTGAAAGGAGTTCGACGAGCCTCTGTTAGGTAGAGATCAAGTTGACGGGAGTTTGACGAGCCTCTGTTAGGTAGAGATCAAGTTGACGGCAGTTTGACGAGCCTCTGTTAGGTAGAGATCAAGTTGACGGGAGTTCGACGAGCCTCTGTTGGGTAGAGATCAAGTTGACGGGCGTTTGACGAGCCTCTGTTAGGTAGAGATCAAGTTGACGGGAGTTCGACGAGCCTCTGTTAGGTAGAGATCAAGTTGACGGGAGTTCGACGAGCCTCTGTTGGGTAAAGATCAAGTTGATGGGAGTTCGACGAGCCTCTGTTAGGTAGAGATCAAGTTGACGGGAGTTTGACGAGCCTCTGTTGGGTAGAGATCAAGTTGACGGGAGTTCGACGAGCCTCTGTTAAGTAGAGATCAAGTTGACGGGAGTTCGACGAGCCTCTGTTAGGTAGAGATCAAGTTGACGGGAGTTTGACGAGCCTCTGTTGGGTAGAGATCAAGTTGACGGGAGTTCGACGAGCCTCTGTTAAGTAGAGATCAAGTTGACGGGCGTTTGACGAGCCTCTGTTAGGTAGAGATCAAGTTGACGGGAGTTCGACGAGCCTCTGTTAGGTAGAGATCAAGTTGACGGGAGTTCGACGAGCCTCTGTTGGGTAAAGATCAAGTTGATGGGAGTTCGACGAGCCTCTGTTAGGTAGAGATCAAGTTGACGGGAGTTTGACGAGCCTCTGTTGGGTAGAGATCAAGTTGACGGGAGTTCGACGAGCCTCTGTTAAGTAGAGATCAAGTTGACGGGAGTTCGACGAGCCTCTGTTAGGTAGAGATCAAGTTGACGGGAGTTTGACGAGCCTCTGTTGGGTAGAGATCAAGTTGACGGGAGTTCGACGAGCCTCTGTTAAGTAGAGATCAAGTTGACGGGAGTTCGACGAGCCTCTGTTAGGTAGAGATCAAGTTGACGGGAGTTTGACGAACCTCTGTTGGGTAGAGATCAAGTTGACGGGAGTTCGACGAGCCACTGTTAAGTAGAGATCAAGTTGACGGGAGTTCGACGAGCCTCTGTTGGGTAGAGATCAAGTTGACGGGAGTTTGACGAGCCTCTGTTAGGTAGAGATCAAGTTGACGGGAGTTCGACGAGCCTCTGTTGGGTAGAGATCAAGTTAACGGGAGTTCGACGAGCCTCTGTTAATAATAATAATAATAATAATAATAATAGCGTCTTTATTTTTTTTTATTTTACATACAAAATACAACTGCACTGGTATATGAAGAAATACATTAGGAAATACAAATATTATGAAAAGAAAAAAAAATTGACGAATTTAAGTACATATGTACTTTTCTTACAATTAACCCTTCTTAAAATTACACTAAATGAAGTACCTATAAAACTGACATTATTAAATGATTATTCAATCTATAAAACTAGACATGTAAGGGTGAAGTACACTATACAGTTTTTCTTTAAACTTATAATCTAATTTTAAAATAGAGTTAAAGACTAAAGTTCAACTAAAAAAAAAAAAAAAAATAGAAACTAGATGTGATATTATAGTTATGTATAAATATATAATCTTGATTCAAATCTAAACTAAAAGTAGCAGGGGAAAAAGTCACAAACAGGCCTACCTTAAATTGGTAACAGAGAAAAACATGAATACTACATCACATTTCTTAATATATTAGCAATATAACATTAAGAGAGTATTAAAATATATTAAAAATAACCGTTTTTATCGATAGATAATGAAATATAGCACTACAACAATGTAACACCACGAGAAGTATTTAATGTACATTAAATTGGGATGTGATTAAAATTACAATATTTCAGATTTGTGTAGTAAGTATTTTTCTGTTTCTCTTTTAAATTTAATATAATTGTAGGAGCGATGGTTCTGTGGTAATGAGTTGTATATTTTAGATGCATTGTAAGTAAACGATTTCCTGAACTGATTTGTTTGGTGGTGAAAAACTGCTAATTGTGATCGACTCCTTACATTGACCGAATGGAAATTACTTCTTAGTGGAATTTTGTTGAGTAAATATGTTGGTTCTCTATGAGCAATTATTTTATGGACTAAGCATGCTACGTGAAGCTCACGTCTCTCTTGTAGGCGAAGCATTTTAAGGGACTTATACGCTGGTGAAATGTGGTCATATTAACGTAAATTTTTTATGAAGCGAACACAAGCATTTTGCCCTAATTGTAGTTTGTTCTTTTGATGTTGATTAAGGCACGGCCCATATACCACATCTGCATAATCTATTTTCGAGAAAATCGTTGAGTTTATAAAAAGTTTCTTTACGTTTGTAGTAAGAAGTCCGTTGAAACGGTATAAGTGTTTTAGCATGCCGAAAATCGATTGCATCAGTTTAGAGACATGGGCATCAAATTGCAGATTTTTGTCAAAAATAATACCAAGATTTTTTGCTTTTTCTACTATTGGAAGGGTTTCATTGTTTATAGTCAGCTTCAGTTCTCCTCCGTCTTTTGAGTTAATGTTTTCCTTATGGGGGCTAAAATAAAGGACAGTGGACTTACTAGGATTTAAAGAGAGGGCATGGTTTTCTGACTCCGCGTAAATTTGTTCTAAATCCGAGTTTATTTTAATTTGTGCATCATGAATATCTTTAATTTGGAATGAATGTGTAAGTTGAATATCATCAGCATATGACTGTGGCTTGCAATGTTGAAGTTTTTTTAACAGGTCAGAAGTGTAAATTGAGAAGAATAGAGGGCTTAATATTGCTCCCTGGGGTGTCCCCCTGCTGATTGTTCTCGGTTGGGAAATTTGCTGCTCTATTTTTACGGCTTGAGTCCTGTCTCTTAGAAAACTGCATATTAGTGATAAAGCAATGTGATCTAGCCCTATATATTTTAGCTTTGCTAGGAGTAACTGATGACTTATGGTATCAAATGCTTTAGAGAAGTCTAACATTATCATTGCTGTGGCCTTCTTATCATCTTTAGCTTTTAAAATGTCATCAGTTATTGCTGTTAACGATGTTGTAGTACTGTAATGTGGTCTAAAACCAGACTGATATGGGGGGATAATACCATTCATATAGCAATGGGCCGATAACTGATTTAAAATAATTTTTTCTAGAATTTTAGACATAAACGGAAGAATGCTCATCGGCCTTAGTTCACTAAACGTTTTTGGATTTGAGATTTTCGGTATAGGCGTAATTAATGATTGCTTCCACAATAGAGGAAAAGTACCAGCTATAATACTGTTATTTATAATCCCTGTTAGGTGGAGTAGGCAGAAAGGCAAAACCATTTTGACGACTCTTAACGAGATGCCGTCTATTCCTATTGCATTTGATTTCAATGAGTTAAAAATATTCAGAATGTCAGATGGCGTTACAATTTTAAAACTTAACTTATTTTCAACATTCGTGTGAGTATTTTTCAAGTAATAGGTAAGGGTGTCTTTATTGACGTCCTTTCTTGGTATGGAATCCAGAAAATGGTTATTCAATTCATCAGGTTTCGATAAATGTTTAGGCAGTGGACAATGATTTCCTCCATGTATCTCTAATTGTTTTAGGGTTTCCCACGTATCTTTTCCGCTCTTATTAAGATTTTCTTCGAGAAATATTCGTTTCTCCTTTTTTATACAAGCAGATAATTTATTTCAAATTATTTTGTATTTATCCCACTCGGAAGGTTGTTTTTTCTTATTCCGGCTGGCAAGTGCCTTCTTTTTATCTTTTATTAATACTTTAACACTATCCGTTATCCATGGAGCTTTGGCTTTAGATATTTTTTTTGTAAGCAAAGGGGCAAATTTGTTTAGTAAATGGTGAATTAATTCATTTAAAATAACTACTTGCTGGTTTGGGTCATTGGTGCTTGCTATGCTATCCCAATCCATTTGTATTGCCTCGGCATTGAACTCTTCACTATTTATTGCTTTCATGTTTCTGTAAGTTTTAAAAACTGTCGGTATTGTGTGTTTTGGAGTGTTTAAATTGCAGATAATTAAGTGATGGTCAGATAATTCCTCATCTACTACATCCAATGTGCGTATTAATTTGGGGTCATTTATAATAAATGGATCAATAAGTGTCGCAGTAGATTCTGTTATTCTTGTAGGCGTTCTCACCATTTGGTGTAAGCTGAAACAGTCTAATATTGATTCGAACATTTTTGTTCCGGGTAAGTCTCTGTTTAACAAGTTAATATTAATGTCGCCAAGTATTAAAATGTGATCAGATGTAGGAGTAATTTGTGAGAGTACATTAACAAAACTGTCAAGAGCTTGAGGATGTTTTGTGTAGTGTGGAATGTAGATCACTCCTATCACGAAAGATACATTTTTTTGTTTAAATTTGATCCAGAGGTGTTCAAGGCTAGTGTTTTCATTTTCGTGTCTTTCTATGCTTATGTTTTTAACATTGAGACAAGTTTTGACATAAAATGCCACGCCTCCATAGCCATCATCTCTATCGCAGCGGATAAGTGAATAGTTTTCAATTTGCATGTGCTTATTTGGCAACTCAGGATTTAGCCATGTTTCTGAAATCGCTAAAATATCTATTTGGTGTTGCATTATCACTTCCCTAACTAGTTCGTATTTTGGAAATAGTGATCGAATGTTAATATGGGCAACTACCAAATTATTTGCCTTCTTTATATGTGAGATGGTCATTGTTTTCTAAGTATAGTAAGAATCGTTTTTAATATTCTCTTATGTATAGTAACTTATAAAATACTTACACTTATAGGTACAAACAATATGTAAGGAACTCGAGAGGAGTTTGGCCCTAACGAATATAGAAATACAAAATAAAATATATATATATAAAACTAAAAACTACAGTATTAACTATGTTATAACTAAAGAGCTAAGGATAAAGGAACAGGCTCTATTGAGCAATACAACCGTGTTGTACTTCATTCCGCGTCCGCGGGTGTCGAGGAGCTGCGATTCAGTCTGAGAAGTCGTTCAACGTCGTTTCTGGTGGACACATTGAATATTCGCCCTTGAAAGTTGGCCTTGATTATCCCATCTCTTGTCCAGCAGTTGCGAATACCAACAGCTTCCTTCACTTGGGACAAGAGTTCGTTTCTGGTCTGAGTCAGAGATTCGGTGATCAAGAACTTCTAGCCTCTGAGAAGCTTTTTACGGTTCCATATAATCTCTCGTGTGGTGTATTGGATCAGCTTTATGATGATGGGGCGTGCCTTGTTTCCGTGGAAGGCAGGTTGAGGTTTGCCAATCCTATGACATCTGTCGAGCTTTTCTTGCGAAAAAGTCGGAAAATTTAATTTTTGTTTAACGAAATTAAGTAGAGATCAAGTTGATGGGAGTTCGACGAGCCTCTGTTGGGTAGAGATCAAGTTGACAGGAGTTTGCCGAGCCTCTGTTAGGTAGAGATCAAGTTGACGGGAGTTCGACGAGCCTCTGTTAGGTAGAGATCAAGTTGACGGGAGTTCGACGAGCCTCTGTTAGGTGGAGATCAAGTTGACGGGAGTTCGACGAGCCTCTGTTAGGTAGAGATCAAGTTTACGGGAGTTCGACGAGCCTCTGTTAAGTAGAGATCAAGTTGACGGGAGTGCGACGAGCCTCTGTTAAATGGAGATCAAGTTGACGGGAGTTCGACGAGCCTCTGTTAAATGGAGATCAAGTTGACGGGAGTTCGACGAGCCTCTGTTAGGTGGAGATCAAGTTGACGGGAGTTCGACGAGCCTCTGTTAGGTAGAGATCAAGTTGACGGGAGTTCGACGAGCCTCTGTTAAATGGAGACCAAGTTGACGGGAGTTCGACGAGCCTCTGTTAGGTATAGATCAAGTTGACGGGAGTTCGACGAGCCTCTTTTGGGTAGAGATCAAGTTGACGGGAGTTCGACGAGCCTCTGTTAGGTAGAGATCAACTTGACGGGAGTTCGACGAGCCTCTGTTGGGTAGAGATCAAGTTGACGGAAGTTCGACGAGCCTCTGTTGGGTAGAGATCAAGTTGACGGGAGTTCGACGAGCCTCTGTTGGGTAGAGATCAAGTTGACGGGAGTTCGACGAGCCTCTGTTGGGTAGAGATCAAGTTGACGTGAGCTCGACGAGCCTCTGTTCGGTGGAGATCAAGTTGATGGGTGTTTGTCTTGCCTCTGTTAAGTGGAGATCAAGTTGACGGGAGTTCGACGAGCCTCTGTTAGGCGGGGATCAAGTTGACGGGAGTTCGACGAGCCTCTGTTAGGTGGAAATCAAGTTGACGGGGGGTCACGAGCCTCCGCTAGGCGGAGATCAAGTTGACGGGAGTTCGACGAGCCTCTGTTAGGTGAAGATCAAGTTGACGGGAGTTCGACGAGCCTCTGTTAGGCGGAGATCGAGTTGACGGGAGTTCGACGAGCCTCCGCTAGGCGGAGATCAAGTTGACGGGAGTTCGACGAGCCTCCGCTAGGCGGAGATCGAGTAGACCTTGCACGCTAGAAAGTGACGCCTTAAGAGGCCTGTGCATAAAGCGTGGTGAGCCATTGTTGTCGTCAGGCTAAGGAGAGTTTCGGCGTCCATCTTAGAGATGCAATTACATCGTTCAGTGATGGTTTACTGCAGGTTGTCCGAAAATTAGTTTAACTCTTGTGACTGGGTTAGTTTGTCGTATTTGGTTGTTTCCTTTTGAGCTTTGCTCTCAATTCGTGGTAAGCTATTAAAGCCACCTTTCTACCTTAATTAAATTCACAATATACGTGTGCATTGGTCTGGGAAGGCCACACACACTTCCGTTACCTCAGCCCTTGGATAATCTTACAGCGTTTACTGGTTTTATGTTGGTCTGTTCCTGTGTTATTCTTACAAACCTTGTTAAATTTATTTGCGGATTTGCTATTATCATTCGTGTGACCGCTTTCTAGAATAGTTCACACCCCAATCCCCTTTCCTCTCCTTTCCCCTTCCCCCTTCCCCTCCTTCCTATTTGCCCCTTTCCACCAAAATGCCCCCTATTTCATCTTCATATTTCACCCACTCATCGTCTCGATAAGCCTTGTTTCAGAAATACGAGACGTTAAGCCCAAATATCAATCAATCACCAATCTAGTCCTATTTGACCCATTCCTAAAGTACAGTCTGCGTGACCCATTACTCAGTCTAGTCCTGTCTGACCCATTCTGTAAGTTCAGTCTGCGTGACCAATTACCCAATCTAGTCCTGTCTGACTGTCTCGATTAGCCTCGTTGCAAAAATATGAGACGTTAAGCCCAAATAATCAAATCGTCCATTCCTAAAGTACAGTCTGCGTAACCCATTAGGGCCTACTCAATCTAGTCCACTCTGACCCATTCCTAAAGTACAGTCTGCGTTACCCATTACTCAATCTAGTCCTGTCTGACCCATTCCTAAAGTACAGTCTGCGTTACCCATTACTCAATCTAGTCCTGTCTGACCCATTCCTAAAGTACAGTCTGCGTGACCCATTACTCAATCTAGTCCTGTCTGACCCATTCCTAAAGTACAGCATGCGTGACCCATTACTCAATCTAGTCCTGTCTGACCGATTCCTAAAGTACAGCTGCGTTACCCATTACTCAATCTAGTCCTGTCTGACCGATTCCTAAAGAACAGCTGCGTTACCCATTACTCAATCTAGTCCTGTCTGACCGATTCCTAAAGTACAGCTGCGTTACCCATTACTCAATCTAGTCCACTCTGACCCATTCCTAAAGTACAGTCTGCGTTACCCATTACTCAATCTAGTCCACTCTGACCCATTCCTAAAGTACAGCTGCGTTACCCATTACTCAGTCTTGTCCCGTCTAGCCCATTCATAAAGTACAGTCTGCGTGACCCATTACTCAATCTAGTCCTGTCTGACCCATTCCTAAAGTACAGCATGCGTGACCCATGACTCAATCTAGTCCTGTCTGACCCATTCCTAAAGAACAGCTGCGTTACCCATTACTCAATCTAGTCCTGTCTGACCGATTCCTAAAGTACAGCTGCGTTACCCATTACTCAATCTAGTCCACTCTGACCCATTCCTAAAGTACAGTCTGCGTTACCCATTACTCAATCTAGTCCACTCTGACCCATTCCTAAAGTACAGCTGCGTTACCCATTACTCAGTCTTGTCCCGTCTAGCCCATTCATAAAGTACAGTCTGCGTGACCCATTACTCAATCAAGTCCTGTCGGACCCATTCCTAAAGTACAGCTGCGTGACCCATTACTCAATCTAGTCCTGTCTGACCCATTCCTAAAGTACAGTCTGCGTTACCCATTACCCAATCTAGTCCTGTCTGACCCATTCCTAAAGTACAGTCTGCGTGACCAATTACCCAATCTAGTCCTGTCTGACCCATTCCTAAAGTACAGTCTGCGTGACCCATTACTCAATCTAGTCCTGTCTGACCCATTCCTAAAGTACAGCATGCGTGACCCATTACTCAATCTAGTCCTGTCTGACCGATTCCTAAAGTACAGCTGCGTGACCAATTACCCAATCTAGTCCTGTCTGACCCATTCCTAAAGTACAGTCTGCGTGACCCATTACCCAATCTAGTCCTGTCTGACCCATTCCTAAAGTAAAGCTGCGTGACCAATTACCCAATCTAGTCCTGTCTGACCCATTCCTAAAGTACAGTCTGCGTGACCCATTACTCAATCTAGTCCTGTCTGACCCATTCCTAAAGTACAGCTGCGTGACCCATTACTCAATCTAGTCCTGTCTGACCCATTCCTAAAGTACAGTCTGCGTGACCCATTACTCAATCTAGTCCTGTCTGACCCATTCCTAAAGTACAGCATGCGTGACCCATTACTCAATCTAGTCCTGTCTGACCGATTCCTAAAGTACAGCTGCGTTACCCATTACTCAATCTAGTCCTGTCTGACCGATTCCAAAGTACAGCATGCGTGACCCATGACTCAATCTAGTCCTGTCTGACCCATTCCTAAAGTAAAGCTGCGTTACCCATTACTCAATTTAGTCCTGTCAGACCGATTCCTAAAGTACAGTCTGCGTTACCCATTACTCAATCTAGTCCTGTCTGACCCATTCCTAAAGTACAGTCTGCGTTACCCATTACTCAATCTAGTCCTGTCTGACCCATTCCCAGGGACTGCTACCTTATCGTGGTGGGCAGGTTTGTGCGCTTTGATGATTCCTTGAGCTATGCCGGCGGAAGCGTATGCTTCTGGTAGGGCCACCCTAGCCGGACAGGTCGAGGAGGAGAAGTCAGACGAAATGCAGTCCACAACCTCCCCCCTCCCTTTTCCTCCCCCTTTCAATTTTTCACCCCGCCCTCCGATTGGCCCCTTTCCTCCAAACAGCCCCCTATTTCATCTTCATATATCACCCACTCACTGTCTCGATTAGCCTCGTTGCAAAAATATGAGACGTTAAGCCCAAATAATCAATGTTACTCATTCCTCCCATTATCCTGTCGTAATTGACCCATTCCTCCCGTCACGTCCTGTTCTTTGTTACCTATTCCTCCCATCACGTCCTGTTCTTTGTTACCTATTCCTCCCATCACGTCCTGTCCTCTGTTACCCATTCCTCCCATCACGTCCTTTCCTCTGTAACCCATTCCTCCCGTTACGTCCTGTCCTCTGTAACCCATTCCTTCCGTCACGTCCTGTCCTCTGTGACCCATTCCTGCAGTCCACACCCCAATCCCCTTTCCTCCCCCTTCCCCTTTCCACCCCGTCCTCTTTTTGGCCCCTTTCCAAACAGCCCCCTATTTCATCTTCATATATCACCCACTCATTGTCTCGATTAGCCCCGTTGCAAAAATATGAGACGTTAAGCCAAAATAATCAAAATCCTTTCGTCACGTCCTGTCCTCTGTAACCCATTTCTCTCGTCACGTCCTTTCCTCTGTGACCCATTCCTCCCGTCACGTCCTGTCCTCTGTTTCCCGTTCCTCCCATTACGTCCTGTCCTCTGTAACCCATTCCTCCCGTCACGTCCTGTCCTCTGTAACCCATTTCTCCTTTCCGTCCTGTCCTCTTTGACCCATTCCTCCCTTCACGTCGTGTACTCTGTTACCCATTCTTCCCGTACGTCTTGTCCTCTTTTACCCATTCTTCCCGTACGTCTTGTCCTCTGTTATCCATTCCTCCTATCACGTCCTGTCGTCTGTTACCAATTCCTTCCGTCACGTCCTTCCCTCTGTAACCCATTTTTCCCGTCACTTCCTGTCCTCTGTTACCCATTCCTCCTATCACGTCCTGTCGTCTGATACCAATTCCTTCCGTCACGTCCTTTCCTCTGTAACCCATTCGTTCCGTCACGTCCTGTCCTCTGTAACCCATTCCTCCCGCCCTCCTATTGGCCCCTTTCCTCCAAACAGCCCCCTATTTCATCTTCATATATCACCCACTCATTGTCTCGATTAGCCTCGTTGCAAAAATATGAGACGTTAAGCCCAAATAATCAATCCAGTCACGTCCTCTCTGTTAACCTTGCCTCTAGTTTCATCTTCTGTTCACCATTCCTCTAGTTTCATCTTCTGTTAACCATTCCTCTAGTCACGTCCTGCCCAAGGACTGCTACCTTATCGCGGTGGGCAGGTTTGCGTGCTTGGTTGATCCCGAGAGCTATGCCGGCGGAAGCGTATGCTTCTGGTAGGGCCATTCTAGCCGGACTGGTTGAAGAGAAGAAGTCAGACGAAGTGCAGTCCACACCCCAATCCCCTTTCCACTCCTTTTCCTTTCCTCACGCTCCCTCCTACTTGCCCTTTTCCTCCAACCAGCCCCATATTTCATCTTCATATATCACCCACTCATTGTCTCGATTAGCCTCGTTGCAAAAATATGAAACGTTAAGCCCAAATAATCAAATCCAGTCACGTCCTCTCTGATAACCATTCCTCTAGTCACGTCCTCTCTGATAACCATTCCTCTAGTCACGTCCTCTCTGTTATCCATTACTCTAGTCACGTCCTCTCTGATAACCATTCCTTTAGTCACGTCCTCTCTGATAACCATTCCTCTAGTCACGTCCTCTTTGATAACCATTCCTCTAGTCACGTCCTCTTTGATAACCATTCCTCTAGTCACGTCCTCTCTGATAACCATTCCTCTAGTCACGTCCTCTCTGTTAACCATTCCTCTAGTCACGTCCTCTCTGTTAACCATTCCTCTAGTCACGTCCTCTTTGATAACCATTCCTCTAGTCACGTCCTCTTTGATAACCATTCCTCTAGTCACGTCCTCTTTGATAACCATTCCTCTAGTCACGTCCTCTCTGATAACCATTCCTCTAGTCACGTCCTCTGTTATCCATTACTCTAGTCACGTCCTCTCTGTTAACCATTCCTCTAGTCACGTCCTCTCTGTTAACCATTCCTCTAGTCACGTCCTCTCTGATAACCATTCCTCTAGTCACGTCCTCTCTGTTATCCATTCCTCCAGTCACGTCCTCTCTGTTAACCATTCCTCCAGTCACGTCCTCTCTGTTAACCATTCCTCCAGTCTCGTTCTGGTCACCATTTCTCTAGTCACGTTCTCTCTGTTAACCATTCCTCCAGTCACGTCCTCTCTGTTAACCATTCCTCTAGTCACGTCCTCTCTGTTAACCATGCCTCTAGTCACGTCCTCTCTGTTAACCATGCCTCTAGTCACGTCCTCTCTGTTAACCATTCCTCCAGTCACGTCCTCTCTGTTAACCATTCCTCTAGTCACGTCCTCTCTGTTAACCATGCCTCTAGTCACGTCCTCTCTGTTAACCATTCCTCCAGTCACGTCCTCTCTGTTAACCATGCCTCTAGTCACGTCCTCTCTGTTAACCATTCCTCCAGTCACGTTCTCTCTGTTAACTATTCCTCCAGTCACGTCCTCTCTGTTAACCATTCTTCCAGTCACGTCCTGCCCAAGGACTGCTACCTTATTGTGGTGGGCAGGTTTGCGTGCTTTGTTGATCCCGAGAGCTATGCCGGCGGAAGCGTATGCTTCTGGTAGGGCCACCCTAGCCGGACTAGTCGAGGAGGAGAAGTCAGACGAAGTGCAGTCCAAACCCCAATCCCGTTTCCTCCCCCTTCCCCTTTCCACACCGCCCTCCTATTTGCCCCTTTCCTCCAAACAACCCCCTATTTCATCTTCATATATCACCCACTCATTGTCTCGATTAGCCTCGTTGCAAAAATATGAGACATTAAGCCCAAATATCAATCACCTCGAGTCACGTCCTCTCTGTTAACCATTCCTCCAGTCTCGTTCTGGTCACCATTACTCGAGTCACGTTCTCTCTGTTAACCATTTCTCTAGTCACGTCCTCTCTGTTAACCATTCCTATAGTCACGTCCTCTCTGTTAACCATTCCTCTAGCCACGTCCTCTCTGTTAACCACTCCTCTAGTCACGTCCTCTCTGTTAACCACTCCTCTAGCCACGTCCTCTCTGTTAACCACTCCTCTAGTCACGTACTCTCTGTTAACCATTCCTCTAGCCACGTCCTCTCTGTTAACCACTCCTCTAGTCACGTCCTCTCTTTTTATTATTCCTCTTGTAACGTCCTCTCTGTTAACCATTCGGCTAGTCACGTCCTCTCTGTTAACCATTCCTCTAGTCACGTCCTCTCTGTTAACCATTCCTCTAGTCACGTCCTCTCTGTTTATTATTCCTCTTGTAACGTCCTCTCTGTTAACCATTCCTCTAGTCACGTCCTCTCTGTTTACTATTCCTCTAGTCACGTCCTCTCTGTTAACCATTCCTCTAGTCACGTCCTCTCTGTTTATTATTCCTCTTGTAACGTCCTCTCTGTGAACCATTCCTCTAGTCACGTCCTCTCTGTTAACCATTCCTCTAGTCACGTCCTCTCTGTTAACCATTCCTCTAGTCACGTCCTCTCTGTTTATTATTCCTCTTGTAACGTCCTCTCTGTTTATTATTCCTCTTGTAACGTCCTCTCTGTTAACCATTCCTCTAGTCACGTCCTCTCTGTTAACCATTCCTCTAGTCACGTCCTCTCTGTTAACCATTCCTCTAGTCACGTCCTCTCTGTTAACCATTCCTCTAGTCACGTCCTCTCTGTTTATTATTCCTCTTGTAACATCCTCTCTGTTAACCATTCCTCTAGTCACGTCCTCTCTGTTAACCATTCCTTGAGTCAAGTCCTCTCTGTAAACCATTCATCTAGTCACGTCCTCTCCGTTAACCATTCCTCTAGTCACGTCCTCTCTGTTAACCATTCCCTTTAGTCACGTCCTCTCCGTTAACCATTCCTCTAGTCAACCTTATCGTGGTGGGCAGGTTTTTGTGCTTTGTTAATTCCGAGAGCTTTGCCAGCGGAAGCGTATGCTTCTGGTAGGGCCACCCTAGCCGGACCGGTCGAGGAGGAGAAGTCAGACGAAGTGCAGTCCACACCCCAATCCCCTTTTCTCCCCTTTCCCCTTTCCTCACGCTCCCTCCTACTTCCCCTTTCCTCCAAACAGCCCCATATTTCATCTTCATATATCACCCACTCATTCCTGCCCAGGGACTGCTACCTTATCGTGGTGGGCAGGTTTGTGTGCTTTGATGATCCCGAGAGCTATGCCGGTGGAAGCGAATGCTTCTGGTAGGGCCACCCTAGCCGGACTGGTCGAGGAGGAGAAGTCAGATGAAGTGCAGTCCACACCCCAATCCCCTATCCTCCCCTTTCCCCTTTACACCCCGCCCTCATATTGGCCCCTTTCTTCCAAAGAGCCCTCTATTTCATCTTCATATATCACCCACTCATTGTCTCGATTAGCCTCGTTGCAAAAATATGAGACGTTAAGCCCAAAAAATCAATCACGTCCTCTCTGTTATCCATTCCTCTAGTCACGTCCTCTCTGTTATCCATTCCTCTAGTCACGTCCTCTCTGTTAACCATTCCTTGAGTCAACTCCTCTCTGTTAACCATTCCTCTAGTCACGTCCTCTTTGTTAACCATTCCTCTAGTCACGTCCTCTCCGTTAACCATTCCTCTAGTCACGTCCTCTCTGTTAACCATTCCTCTAGTCACGTCCTCTCCGTTGACCATTCCTCTAGTCACGTCCTCTCCGTTTACCATTCCTCTAGTCACGTCCTCTCCGTTAACCATTCCTCTAGTCACGTCCTCTCTGTTATCCATTCCTCCAGTCTCGTCCACTAGAACCCATTCCTCCAGACAAGCCCCCTGCCCAGGGACTGCTACCTTATCATGAAGGCAGGTTTACGTGCTATGTTGATCCCAAAGCTATGCCGGCGGGAGCGTATGCATCTGGTAGGGCCACCCTAGCCGGACTGGTCAAGGAGGAGAATTAAGACGAAGTGCAGTCCACATCCCAAGCTCCTTTCCTTTCCCCTCTCCCCTTTCCTAACGCGCCCTCTTTCTTGCCCCTTTCCACCAAAGAGCCCCCAACTTCATCTTCATTATCACCCAATCATTGTCTTGATTAGCCAAGTTGCAAAAATACGAGTTGTTTAGCCCAAATATACATCAACCAGTCGTTGCTGTACGTGGTACAGGCTACCTTATTCCATAACTATTCTCCCGGCGCTCATGTCGCCGCCTGGAAATGTTTTACCTCGCATGCGATTCGGTTACACCTTACTCAAAGCAATCTTCTAAAAAGTGACCTCCAACCAGTGTGTGATGATGTAAAGTGACCTTGACCGTCAAACACATCATTTTAGATTGTACAAACTATTAGTATTACGTGATTGACAATGATATAAGATAATATCCACACTAAAAGAAAACTTGTCATATAAACCTGAAGCAATTGTTAACGTTTTAATGTTCTTTCAATCAATTAACCTTATAAAGAGAATTTAAATAGAAAAGATTGGCACCGAAACCCCAGATGTTTTTGCCTTAAACCTCCGAAAATAATAATCATACATACGCATTAGCAACGTTGCAAAAATATGAGCCCCAAATATGAATCAGTCTGTCAAGCCGGATTGTTTCATGATTTGCAACAATTATACAGGAAAAGGCAATTTGCACCAGATAATCTAAGTAGAGGAATAATAGATGAATACTTTATACATCACACTCACCGTTCTTTTTAGTTCCTTTTTCGAAGGTTCCCCGCTTTCGTGCCGCCTTCTCCGCCTCTAAAACAATAAATAACATCCATTAGCGAAATATCTTATTTGTTCTATTTTGTATTTATTTTTAGATTGATTATTTGAGGCTTGATAACAATCAAACTGTTAGTTCATATAACCAAGGGAATTAAATAATGACGTGCTTCATACTATTGTACTCAAACATATACATTGTACAAATACAACTAAGGGTAGACATTCGTGAAGTGTTTGCGAACATTGATGAGACAATCAAAGGGGTTCACCTGTCGACCGGTATTGTATTATGAGAAATGGATACCAAAGTATATGGAACCCTGGACCATGTTCGACACCCGGCTCAATGTGTCAAAATTGAACGTTATT
This sequence comes from Isoperla grammatica, assembly GCA_945910005.1. Classification (NCBI taxonomy): domain Eukaryota; kingdom Metazoa; phylum Arthropoda; class Insecta; order Plecoptera; family Perlodidae; genus Isoperla; species Isoperla grammatica. The sequence goes on along the minus strand of OX246742.1, from coordinate 13,113,976 downwards.
TTGATTATTAAAATTAGTTTATTGATTTTGATATAAAACTAAACTAGAAAACAAATTCCACCTTCCTCACCACTCCCTCCTGCCCAGGGACTGCCACCTTATCGTGGTGGGCAGGTTTGCGTGCTTTGTTGATCCCGAGAGCTATGCCGGCGGAAGCGTATGCTTCTGGTAGGGCCACCCAAGCCGGACTGGTCGAGGAGGAGAAGTCAGACGAAGTGCAGTCCACACCCCAATCCCCTTTCCCCCCCACTGTTCCATTGAATATTTCTCCTCCCACTTGGCCCTGCTCTCCCTTGCTGGACTCCCGTATGACGACTCACGCGACGTACAATGGATCTGATTCGGATGTGGCTTTATTCTTCATTATCATCTTTCTCATCTTCATTATCACCCGCGCATCGTCTCGATTAGCCATCGTTGCATAAATATGAGACGTTAAGCCCCATTAATCAATCAATCTCACCACTCCCTTTTCCACCCTTTTCCCCTTCCCTCCCCGCCCTCCTACTTGCCTCTTTCCTCCAAACAGCCTCCCAGGGACTGCTACCTTATCGTGGTGGGCGGGTTTGCGTGCTTTGTTGATCCCGAGAGCTATGCCGGCGGAAGCGTATGCTTCTGGTAGGGTCACCCTAGCTGGACTGGTCGAGGAGAAGGAGTTAGACGAAATGCAGTCCACACCCCAATCCCCTTTCCTACCCCTTCCCCTTTCCTACCCGCCCTATTATTTGCCCCTTTCCTCCAAACAGCCCCCTATTTCATCTTCATATATCACCCACTCATTGTCTCGATTAGCCCCGTTGCAAAAATATGAGACGTTAAGCCCAAATAATCAATCAATCAATCATCTTTCTTATCTTCATTATCACCCGCTCGAGTCAGACGAAGTGCAGTCCACACCCCAATCCCTTTTCCTCCCCCTTCCCCTGTCCATACCGCCCTCCTATTTGTCCCTTTTCTCCAAAGAGCCCCCTATTTTATCTTCATATATCACCACCTCATTGTCTCGATTAGCTTCGTTGCAAAAATATGAGACGTTAAGCCCAAACAAATAAATCATCGTCTCGATTAGCCATCGTTGCATTAATATGAGACGTTAAGCCCTATTAATCAATCAATTCTATTGCTGATCAATGTTGAAGTCACCTAGAATGAAAATCTCATTATGATCTGTAACTTAAGTACTTACTTAACTATCAAAAGGCCCAAACAAATCTTCAGTTATAACATGAGGGGGTTTATAAACAACTTAAACATAGGAAGTTCCAATTAATGTACTTCATCAAATTGCTACCTACCTACACATTGTATCCACTTGTAATTATGTTCCCTTTGTCAAACATAACACTTACTATTGCATGAATAATTATTCCAATTTTGATTGTATTTCGTTGTTCAACGACGTATTCAACCATAAAGTCATATGACGTATGTTCGTGTATCTGCTCTTACGACTGGCAGAGGCAACAGATTTACACTAAGCAATGTCTTCTGAGGTTGATATAATAGTAAACGTCAATTGTTCAATGCAGGTTCCTAAAAACGTATATTATACCTAATAAAATATTAAATAGGTAGCTTACTTTCCTCTCGTGACATGGCGTTGGATCGTCAATTAAGTTCGGTATTCGTATTGCCGAGCAACGTTATAGTTACACTACAATACAGGCACATACAACACAATAATGCACCAATGCAAAAGTGTCCCACCACGAGGTAAAAGTGTTCGGTCACTTCCCCCAGCCAACCCAGCAACTCAGGCCCTCCTCGGACATGAACCACTCAGAGCTGATCTCTGGGTCATAGGTAGCCTCGGCCTGCCCAACATGCGCAGATCACCCCCATAAGCTCTGACGCCCAAGTCACACTTCGCATCGAGCTATGCCAACCCCGTCGCGCTCATGGTTGAACCATGTAACAAACCCGCGGTTGTCCCAGCCACAAATAGGCCAACACACTCTACACGTGGTGACTACTCATCCTATAACCAAATACACCGGCATAGTAACACACTCATGACCCGGACACAATCGACCACGACGACAACTGATCAAAAAATACAATGTTTGAATAAGAAACAATAAAATTATGTTTCGTCGTCTGTTACCCATTCCTCATATTTCGTCCTCTGTAACCCATTCCTCCCGTCTCGTCGTCTGGTACCCATTCCTCATATTTCGTCCTCTATAACCCATTCCTCCCGTCTCATCCTCTGCAACCCATTCCCAAGGACTGCTACCTTATCGCGGTGGGCAGGTTTGTGTGCTTTGTTGATCCCGAGAGCTATGCCGGCGGAAGCGTATGCTTCTGGTAGGGCCACCCTAGCCGGACTGGTCGAGGAGGAGAAGTCAGACGAAGTGCAGTCCACACCCCAAGCCTATTTCCTCCACCTTCCCCTTTCCACCCCCGCTCTCCTACTTGCCCCTTTCCTCCAAATAGCCCCCTATTTCATCTTCATATATCACCCACTCATTGTCTCGATTAGCCTCGATGCAAAAATATGAGACGTTAAGCCCAAATAATCAAAACTATTCCTCTAGTCTCATCATTTGTTATCCATTCCTCATGTCTCGTAACCCATTGCTCTCGTCTCGTCCTCTGTTTACTATTCCTCTCGTCCTCTGTTTACTATTCCTCTCGTCCTCTGTTTACTATTCCTCTCGTCCTCTGTTTACTATTCCTCTCGTCTCGTCATCTGTTACCCATTCCTCCCGTCTCGTCCTCTGTTACCCATTCCTCCCGTCTCGTCCTCTGTTACCTATTCCTCTCGTCTCGTCCTCTGTTATCCATTCCTCTCGTCTCGTCATCTGTTATCCATTCCTCTCGTCTCGTCCTCTGTAACCTATTCCTCCCGTCTCGTCCTCTGTTTACTATTCCTCTCTTCTCGTCATCTGTTATCCATTCCTCTCGTCTCGTCCTCTGTTTACTATTCCTCTCTTCTCGTTATCTGTTATCCATTCCTCTCGTCTCGTCATCTGTTATCCATTCCTCTCGTCTCGTCATCTGTTTACTATTCCTCCCGTCTCGTCATCTGTACCCATTCCTCCCGTCTCGTCCTCTGTAACCCATTCCTCCCGTCTCGTCATCTGTACCCATTCCTCTCGTCTCGTCATCTGTTATCCATTCCTCTCGTCTCGTCATCTGTTACCCATTCCTCCCGTCTCGTCCTCTGTAACCCATTCCTCTCGTCTCGTCATCTGTACCCATTCCTCTCGTCTCGTCATCTGTTATCCATTCCTCTCGTCTCGTCATCTGTTACCCATTCCTCCCGTCTCGTCCTCTGTAACCCATTCCTCTCGTCTCGTCATCTGTTATCCATTCCTCTCGTCTCGTCATCTGTTACCCATTCCTCCCGTCTCGTCCTCTGTAACCCATTCCTCCCGTCTCGTCCTCTGTTACCCATTCCTCCCGTCTCGTCCTCTGTTACCTATTCCTCTCGTCTCGTCATCTGTTATCCATTCCTCCCGTCTCGTCATCTGTTATCCATTCCTCTCGTATCGTCATCTGTTATCCATTCCTCTCGTCTCGTCATCTGTTACCCATTCCTCCCGTCTCGTCCTCTGTTACCTATTCCTCTCTTCTCGTCATCTGTTATCCATTCCTCCCGTCTCGTCATCTGTACCCATTCCTCCCGTCTCGTCCTCTGTTACCTATTCCTCCCGTCTCGTCCTCTGTTACCTATTCCTCTCTTCTCGTCATCTGTTACCCATTCCTCCCGTCTCGTCATCTGTTATCCATTCCTCTCGTATCGTCATCTGTTATCCATTCCTCTCGTCTCGTCATCTGTTACCCATTCCTCCCGTCTCGTCCTCTGTTACCTATTCCTCTCTTCTCGTCATCTGTTATCCATTCCTCCCGTCTCGTCATCTGTACCCATTCCTCCCGTCTCATCCTCTGTTTACCATTCCTCTCGTCTCGTCATCTGTTTACTATTCCTCTCTTCTCGTCATCTGTTATCCATTCCTCTCGTCTCGTCCTCTGTTTACTATTCCTCCCGTCTCATCCTCTGTTTACTATTCCTCTCTTCTCGTCATCTGTTATCCATTCCTCTCGTCTCGTCCTCTGTTTACTATTCCTCCCGTCTCATCCTCTGTTTACTATTCCTCTCTTCTCGTCATCTGTTATCCATTCCTCTCGTCTCGTCATCTGTTATCCATTCCTCTCGTCTCGTCCTCTGTTTACTATTCCTCTCTTCTCGTCATCTGTTATCCATTCCTCTCGTCTCGTCATCTGTTATCCATTCCTCTCGTCTTGTCCTCTGTAACCTATTCCTCCCGTTTCGTCCTCTGTTTACTATTCCTCTCTTCTCGTCATCTGTTATCCATTCCTCTAGTCTCGTCCTCTGTTTACTATTCCTCTCTTCTCGTCATCTGTTATCCATTCCTCCTGTCTCGTCCTCTGTTTACTATTCCTCTCTTCTCGTCATCTGTTATCCATTCCTCTCGTCTCGTCCTCTGTTTACTATTCCTCTCTTCTCGTCATCTGTTATCCATTCCTCCCGTCTCTTCCTCTGTTTACTATTCCTCTCTTCTCGTCATCTGTTATCCATTCCTCTCGTCTCGTCCTCTGTTTACTATTCCTCTCTTCTCGTCATCTGTTATCCATTCCTCTCGTCTCGTCATCTGTTTACTATTCCTCTCTTCTCGTCATCTGTTATCCATTCCTCCCGTCTCGTCATCTGTACCCATTCCTCCCGTCTCGTCCTCTGTTAACCATTCCTCTCGTCTCGTCATCTGTTATCCATTCCTCTCGTCTCGTCCTCTGTAACCTATTCCTCCCGTCTCGTCCTCTGTTTACTATTCCTCTCTTCTCGTCATCTGTTATCCATTCCTCTCGTCTCGTCCTCTGTTTACTATTCCTCTCTTCTCGTCATCTGTTATCCATTCCTCTCGTCTCGTCCTCTGTTTACTATTCCTCTCTTCTCGTCCTCTGTTATCCATTCCTCTCGTCTCGTCCTCTGTAACCTATTCCTCCCGTCTCTTCCTCTGTTTACTATTCCTCCCGTCTCTTCCTCTGTTTACTATTCCTCTCTTCTCGTCATCTGTTATCCATTCCTCTCGTCTCGTCCTCTGTTTACTATTCCTCTCTTCTCGTCATCTGTTATCCATTCCTCTCGTCTCGTCCTCTGTTTACTATTCCTCTCTTCTCGTCATCTGTTATCCATTCCTCTCGTCTCGTCCTCTGTTTACTATTCCTCTCTTCTCGTCATCTGTTATCCATTCCTCTCGTCTCGTCCTCTGTTTACTATTCCTCTCTTCTCGTCATCTGTTATCCATTCCTCTCTTCTCGTCATCTGTTATCCATTCCTCTCTTCTCGTCATCTGTTATCCATTCCCCCCGTCTCGTCCTCTGTTATCCATTCCTCTCGTCCTCTGTTATCCATTCCTCTCGTCTCGTCCTCTGTTTACTATTCCTCTCTTCTCGTCATCTGTTATCCATTCCTCTCGTCTCGTCCTCTGATTACTATTCCTCTCTTCTCGTCATCTGTTATCCATTCCTCCCGTCTCGTCATCTGTACCCATTCCTCCCGTCTCGTCCTCTGTTAACCATTCCTCCCGTCTCGTCATCTGTTACCTATTTTTCCCGTCTCGTCCTCTGTTAACCATTCCTCCCGTCTCGTCCTCTGTTACCCATTCCTCCCGTCTCGTCATCTGTTTACTATTCCTCTCTTCTCGTCATCTGTTATCCATTCCTCCCGTCTCGTCCTCTGTTACCCATTCCTCCCGTCTCGTCTCGTCGTCTACTACCCATTCCTCCAGTCTCATCATCTGTTACCCATTTCTCCAGTCTCGTCGTCTATTACCCATTCCTTTAGTCTCGTCGTCTTTAACCCATTCCCCATTACCCCTTTCCCCTTTTCTCACGCGCCCTCCTACTTGCCCCTTTACTCCAAAGAGTCCCCAAATTTAATCTTCATTATCACCCACTCATCGTCTTGATTAGCCAAGTTGCAAAAATATAAGACGTTAAGCCCAAATAATCAATCAATTAAAATCCTGTCTCCTCGTCTCCTCTGTAAACTATTCCTCCAGTCACGTCCTCTGGAACCCATTCCTCTTTACTCGTCTTCTGTTACCTATTCCACCAGTCTCGTCTTCAGTTACCTATTCCTCCCATAGCGTCCTGTCCTCTGTAACCCATTCCTCCCGTCACGTCCTGTCCTCTGTTTCTCATTCCGCCTATCTCGTCCTCTGCTCTGTAAACAATTCCTTCAGTCTCTCTTCTGTTACCCATTCCTTCAGTCTCATCCTGTGTTACCAATTCCTCCATACTCCTGTGCTATAAATATAGCTCCAGTGTCGTCTCGTTTAGCCCTCTTAGTTCTTCTGTCAGGCCCGTGTTCGATACAATTCCTAAACATGTCCATGTTACTGATGTGTAGTCCACATCATCGCGTTACTTCCTCCCTCCCTCATCCTGCCCGACCATTTAGTACGACATACCACATCATAATCATATTTCACACAATCATCGTCTCGATTAGCCGCGTTGCAACAATATGCGACGTAATAGACATTTGTCTACTATTCACGCTGTTGGCTTTATAGGTTTCTGGTCTGAAACAAAATATTGCAGGTTTAGTTGGGCGGGGTAAGGACGGCTCACTGACGTCACGACTGTTAGTTATAAATCGTTCATAACGTGCATCGACACTGCTGCTTGTTCACTGTTTATAGTGTGGTAGCTTTCGTTGATCTAAGAGACAATAAAAAAATGGAATTGTCAAAAATGAAACACAATATAGTAAGAACAATAAGGCAAATAACCCAACATACTACAATATGGTATAGAAAAAATCCGGCAATCACTCGTTAAGACGAAATATTAATCATTCAGTTATTAGGATACTAGGGAACACCCATCAAGTAAATTGCAAATGTAATACCTGTTCTGAAGAAGTGCTGTCAACTCATACTTACTTCTTTATCACACAAAGTAGAATAGTTTTTATTGACGGGTTTAAATATGTTTGTTCGTAAACTTTCGATAAACATCTTAAAATGTATCAAAACTAGCACCCAAATTCGCGGTTATTAAGGTTATGCACTCACTTTTGGTCTCGATCACCTCATCGATTTTCTCGATTTCCGCCTCCTGGCTCGGGCCACCAGTAGGTCTTAAATTGGTAAGGGTACTTCGCGGCCCGACCTGAAACACGGGCGTATAATACACGTGACGCGCGCCGCCCACGCCCCAGACAGCATTCTAACCTGCTTCGTGCCCAGGGTTCCACTCTTGCGCGGCGTGACCTGAAACACGGGCGTATAATACACGTGACGCGCGCCGCCCACGCCCCAGACAGCATTCTAACCTGCTTCGTGCCCAGGGTTCCACTCTTGCGCGGCGTGACCTGAAACACGGGCGTATAATACACGTGACGCGCGTCGCCCACGCCCCAGACAGCATTCTAACCTGCTTCGTGCCCAGGGTTCCACTCTTGCGCGGCGTGACCTGAAACACGGGCGTATAATACACGTGACGCATGCCGCCCTCGCCCTGGACAGCATTCTAACCTGCTTCGTGCCCAGGGTTCCACTCTTGCGCGGCGCGACCTGAAACACGGGCGTATAATACACGTGACGCATGCCGCCCTCGCCCTGGACAGCATTCTAACCTGCTTCGTGCCCAGGGTTCCACTCTTGCGCGGCGCGACCTGAAACACGGGCGTATAATACACGTGACGCATGCCGCCCTCGCCCTGGACAGCATTCTAACCTGCTTCGTGCCCAGGGTTCCACTCTTGCGTGGCACGACCTGAAACACGGGCGTATAATACACGTGACGCGCGCCGCCCACGCCCCAGACAGCATTCTAACCTGCTTCGTGCCCAGGGTTCCACTCTTGCGCGGCGCGACCTGAAACACGGGCGTATAATACACGTGACGCGCGTCGCCCACGCCCCAGACAGCATTCTAACCTGCTTCGTGTCCAGGGTTCCACTCTTGCGCGGCGCGACCTGAAACACGGGCGTATAATACACGTGACGCGCGCCGCCCACGCCCCAGACAGCAATCTAACCTGCTTCGTGCCCAGGGTTCCACTCTTGCGTGGCGCGACCTGAAACACGGGCGTATAATACACGTGACGCGCGCCGCCCACGCCCCAGACAGCATTCTAACCTGCTTCGTGCACACTCGTTTGATCATGGCTATCTCCTTACTAGAGAAAGACTTGTCCCAAAATGTGACACTTGTGTCGTTACTCTGACTGTACGTCACATATTGTCAGTAAGTGAAAAAATATTACGTGTTGAAAACACAATCAAAGCTTTCCCCGTTGTATGAAGCCCAGGGACTGCCACCTTATCGTGGTGGGCAGGTTTGCGTGCTTTGTTGATCCCGAGAGCTATTTCGGCGAAAGCGTATGCTTCTGGCAGGGCCACCCTAGCCGGACTGGTCGAGGAGGAGAAGTCAGACGAAGTGCAGTCAACACTCCAGTCCCCTTCCCCTTTCCACCCCGCCCTCCTATTTGCCCCTTATCTCCAAACAGCCCTCTATTTCATCTTCATATATCAACCACTCATTGTCTCGATTAGCCTCGTTGCAAAAATATGAGACGTTAAGCCCAAATAATCTTCAACGTTAAACCCAAATATTATCATTATCACGACTCACGCGACGTACAATGGATCTGATTCGGATGTGGCTTTATTCTTCATCATCGACGTTAAGCCCAAATAACTAACTAACTATGCTTCTGGTAGGGCAACCCTAGCCGGACTGGTCGAGGAGGAGAAGTCAGACGAAGTGCAGTCCACCCCCCCCCCCTTTTTCACCGCCTTTCCCGTTTCCACCCCGCCCTCCTACTTGCCCCTTTCCACCAAACAGCCCCATATTTCATCTTCATATATCACCCACTCATTGTCTCGATGAGCCTCGTTGCAAAAATATGAGACAATAAGCCCGAATATCAATCAATTCTGTCCTCTGTTAACCATTCCTCAAGTCTCGTCTCGTCCTCTGTTACCCATTCCTCTAGTCTCGTCTTCTCCTTTGTTACCCACTCCTCCCATCTCGTCCTCTTTTAGCCATTCCTCCCGTCTCGTTCTGTCCTCTGTTACCCATTTCTCCACTCTTGTCGTCTGGTAACCATTCCTCCCGTCTCGTTATGTCCTCTGTTACCCATTCCTCCACTCTCGTCATCTGTTAACCATTCCTCAAGTCTCGTCTCGTCCTCTGTTACCCATTTCTCCAGTCTCGTCGTCTGTCACCCATTCCTCCCGTCTCGTCCTCTGTCACCCATTCTTCCAGTCTCGTCTTCTTTTGCCCATTCCTCCAGTCTAACTTAAAGCGTCTCCACTAGACTTACGGTTCTGGGTCTGTTTTTTGTTACCTGCCCAGGGCCGGCTACCTTATCGTGGTGGGCAGGTTTGCGTGCTTTGTTGATCCCAAGAGCTATGCCGGCGGAAGCGTATGCTTCTGGTAGGGCCACCCTTGCCGGACTGGTCGAGGAGGAGAAGTCAGACGAAGTGCAGTCCACACCCCAATCCCCTTTCCTCCCCCTTCCCCATTTCCACCCCCGCCCTCCTATTGGCCCCTTTCCCCCAAACAGCCCCCTATTTCATCTTCATATATCACCCACTCATTGTCTCGATTAGCCTCGTTGCAAAAATATGAGACGTTAAGCCCAAATAATTAATCTGTTTTTTGTTTTGTTTTTATGTCTCGCAATGAAATTGACTATCCACAAGCTTCGATGTGGTGTGAGGGTGTATACTTTTGTGGTAAAATTGTACGAAATATTAAAACGTTACACCATAGTTACTGAATACCAGGAAAAACGTCTGTGTGACGCGTTGATAAGCGAGCGCGTCCATATCCACGAACGTTCTGGCGAAAAGTTCTCAAAGCTTATAAAAACCACAGTTAACAACATATAAAAATGCGCATTGCATACATTTTTCTAATTTCCATAGCTATTATACTTTACGACATTGTTAAATGCTGTCCAAAGTGCGTTGCTAAGAATTGTCGTTGTCATTTCGTATAGTGTTTTCGACATGGTCCACCACCGTTACTAACATTTATTGACAGCAATAGAAAAGTAATTTTTTAGATCACGTTTAATGTTTATAGTAGTGATCAAACGATAATTTGCTATAATAGAGACTCAAACGATAATTTGGTATAATATAGACACCACACACCTGCCCAAGGACTGCTACCTTATCGTGGTGGGCAGGTTTGCGTGCTTTCTTGATCCCGAGAGCTATGCCGGCGGAAGCGTATGCTTCTGGTAGGGCCACCCTAGCCGGCCGGACTGGTCGAGGAGGAGAAGTCAGACAAAGTGCAGTCCACACCCCAATCCTCTTTCCTCCCTTTTCCCCTTTCCTCACGCTCCCTCCTTCTTTTCCCTATCCTCCAAAGACCCCCCATTTTCATCTTCATACATCACCCACTCATTGTCTCGATGAGCCTCGTTGCAAAAATATGAGACAATAAGCCCGAATATCAATCACGACACCACACATTTTTCTGTTACTGTGTTTCAGCAAAATATTTTCGAGTTACTTTTGTGTAACTTTGCCAATACTTATTAGATCCGCATAACATGAACATATTCGTGACCGGACAAATCTTTATAAACTAGGCCTATGGCTTTCTTACATTTTGCCACGATTTTGTTTTGCAGAAAAATATTTTTCAGTAACTCTGGTGTAACTTTTTAACTTTACGAAACTACACACCTTCAATACACATTGAGGCTTGTGAATGGTCCTTGTTACAAGTTAATCGGACGTTCCGTTCGACCGCTATCGCCCGACAAATAATAAATAAAAAAAAAAGAAAAAAAAAAGACACAATTGCCATAAAATTCTAATTGGAGATTTCGCTTTGCTCGCTTACATATTTTATTATTATAATCGTGGTGGGCAGGTTTGCGTGCTTTGTTTATCCCGAGAGCTATGCCGGCGGAAGCGTATGCTTCTGGTAGGGCCACCCTAGCCGGACTGGTCGAGGAGGAGAAGTCAAACAAAGTGCAGTCCACACCCCAATCCCCTTTCCCCCGTCCTCGCGCGTTCTCCTACTTGCCCCTTTCCTCCAAAGAGCCCCTTGTTTCATCATTATTATCACCCACTCATCGTCTTGATAAGCCAAGTTGCAAAAATATAAGACGTTACGCCCAAATATCAATCAATCATTATTATTTTTAATATTATTATTGTTTCTTTTGGGGAGACCTGCCCAGGGACTGCTACCTTATCGTGGTGGGCAGGTTTGTGTGCTTTGATGATCCCGAGAGCTATGCCGGCGGAAGCGTATGCTTCTGGTAGGGTCACCTTAGCCGGACTGGTCGAGGAGGAGTCAGACGAAATGCAGTCCACACCCCAATCCCCTTTCCTCCCCTTTCCCCTTTCCTCACCTCGCCCTCCCCTTTCCCCTTTCCCCTTTCCTCTTTCCTCACCTCGCCCTCCTACTTCCCCCTTTCCTCCAAAGAGCCCCCAATTTCATCTTCATTATCACCCACTCATCGTCTTGATTAGCCTAGTTGCAAAAATATAAGACGTTAAGCTCCAATATCAATCAATTATTCCTGGGAGAAGTCAGACGAAGTGCAGTCCACACCCCAATCCCCTTTCCTCCCCTTTTCCCTTTCCTCACCTCGCCCTCCTACTTGCCCCTTTCCTCCAAACAGCCCCCTATTTCATCTTCATATATCACCCACTCATAGTCTCGATAAGCCTCGTTGCAAAAATGAGACGTTAAGCCCAAATATCAATCAATCATTATTATTATTATTAAAAATTTTTATTATTTTATAATTATTACAATACTTACAAAATTACATTATTTGAACCTAGTCAGAGGGGACTCTAATGGGTGCCTAGTGTATTGCGAAAAAATACATATTGTATTGCACGTTGAACTTACCAAAAACGTAAACAACTTTGAAGAGGTTCGGAAAGCTATTTCTAGAGGACAGAAAGAAGACAACACAATAAAGTATATCTATAAAAGTACATAAGGTGTTCAAAAATGTGCCATACTTTCAAATCACGACGAACCTAGTCAGGGGGACCCTAATGGATAGTCCCCTGTATTACCTCCTGGTGTATTGCGGCAAAATACATATTGTATTGCACGTTGAACTTATTAAAAACAAAAAAAAAAATTTCCATTGTGATGGTGGTGTCAGGGGCTACTTCTAGAGAACAGAAAGAAGAGAACATAAATTAATATGATTCACAATATAATGTCTCTTGGGGGTACATAAGGTGTTTAAGAAATATGTGCCCTAATTTAAAATCACGACGTACTAAACGTTTATGTAATTTATGACGCCATCATACAAAACTGCAACCTTTCCTCCCCTTTCTCCTTTCCTCACGCGCCCTCCTACTTGCCCCTTTCCTCCAAACAATCCCCTATTTCATCTTCATTATCACCCACTCATCGTCTCGATTAGCCTCGTTGCAAAAATATGATACGTCAAGCCCAAATATCTATCTATCTTGTAAAAACACCGAGTTTCATATCCCTATTAAGGGCACTATCGAGTTGGCCAGCAGCGCATTCTAGCTGACGACTTCCACACTTCGTCCCGTTGAGCCTGCCTATGGACTGCTGCCTTATCGTGGTGAGCAGGTTTGCGTGCTTTGTTGATCCCGAGAGCTATGCCGGCGGAAGCGTATGCTTCTGGTAGGGCCACCCTAGCCAGACTGGTCGAGGAGGAGAAGTCAGACGAAACGCAGTCCACACCCAAATCCCCTTTCCTCCCCCTTCCCCTTTCCACCCCCGCCCTCCTATTGGCCCCTTACCTCCAAACAGCCCCCTATTTCATCTTCATGTATCACCCACTCATTGTCTCGATTAGCCTCGTTGTAAAAATATGAGACGTTAAGCCCAAATAATAAATAAATTCGTCCCGTTGAGCGCGCTATCGAGCTTTGGAGCTTTGGATGGAGGCAATAAGGTACAGTTTCCTTTTGCTTGACAATCTCGACCGGACAGTGTCCTTAAGAGAAGTATGATTAGAATACAGATGTGATGGTTTTGTTGCTGAAGGCAGAACGTTTGGAAAAAGAATGAAATGGCCCGAAGGCAGAAAGAATTTAGAGTGATATTAGTATGAAATTAAGAAGAGGTTGGGTTTACAACTACTAGGAATAATTAGGTAAGTTCAGGAAGGGTCCTGATGGGAATGAATAGAGGTACTACCTCACCCGTCTTTTCTTGGCAAAGAGGGGAAGGCGAATGTTGCGGTGGCGTCCACATGCCTGTGGGTTGGGAGGCCTGAATTCAAGGGTGTTTATGCTCGCGACTGGACGGAGATATCTATCATGAGGGTTGGGCATAAAGTCCAACTGTGACCTCACGAGAGGGTTTGGGTGCCGTGATAAAGAGTTAAAGAATTTAAGGGATCGATCCTGAACCAACTTGTCTACCAAAGGTAGATCCAGAGAAGTGTGGAGCGGAACGATTGGGGTGTATTTAGGGAGGTGCATCACCACTCGGAGGACAGTATTTTGGAGGCGCTGTAATTTTAGAAAATTAGTATATGATGTGGTGCCCCATATGGGAGCGGCATATAGAAATGTGGGACGGATAACGGTCGTGTAGATCCGAAGACGGTCTTTCTCTGCAATAACTGGAGACCTCAGTATTGACTGAAGAGCAAACATTTTGTTACGACTCTTTTGCATCACTTTGGTAACATAATGGTTCCAGCTAAGATGGCGGTCTAGAAGTGCACCAAGGTACAGATTGGTCTTGGACCATTCGATCGGGACACCGTCCAGAAAGAGGGGAAATTGTTTGAGGGCACGACCAGTGGTAAACATGGTAGCTGAAGTTTTGCCAACGTTGAGTTTAAAACGCCATTTGGCATACCATGGAGATATTAAGTCGAGACCAGCTTGGAGGTGTTTTACAGCAAGCTCCGCGGAGCGGGAGGTGGCAGCAATGGCGTCATCATCTGCAAAGAGATGCACATCAACACCCTTGGGCATTTCTGGCATGTCCGCCGTGTAAATATTAAATAGAGTTGGACTGAGTACTGATCCCTGAGGTACTCCTGCGCGTATTTTTCGTGGTGAAGACAGTGACCCCAGCCAGGATGCCCGAAAACTTCTTTTGTGGAGGAATGATTGGAGAAAGTGAATGATATGCAGGGGGAATTTGTACCGGGCTAGTTTCAATAACAAGCCAGCATGCCAGACTGAGTCGAAAGCTTTGGCAATGTCGAGGAAAGCAACGGCTGTGACTTTCTTGTTATTGAAACCATGGGTGATGCGATTTGTGAGACGTAAAAGTTGATGTTCCGTAGAGGTGTTTGCTACGAAACCAAATTGATACTGGGGGATAATGGTGTTTTCGGCTAAATGTCGCTTAATGCGTGTTAGGACCAGTGACTCAAGCATTTTGGCCATGACATTGAGAAGGCTGATTGGTCTGTAGCTGGACGGGTCTGACGGCGGTTTCCCGGGTTTTAAGATTGAGATGATTTTGGCCATTTTCCAATTTTTTGGGAAATATGACGTAGTGAGGCACCGTTCATAAATATGGAAGAGGACTGCCACAGCTGACCCGGGAAGTTGTCGAATGAGCACCGCTCCTATACCGTCGGGACCAGGGGCTTTACGGGGGTTTAATTTGGAAAAGATGGTACGTAGTTCAAAGGGCTGTAAATTGTACTCTGGTGGGGGTTCCGGGCACACAGTTTTCGAAAAGTAGATTTTCATTAACCTATCCAAATCAGGTTCGCCAGGAACTGGTGGATTTGGGATGAAGGCCATTTCCAGACTGCGCGAGATTGCCTCGGCTTTGTCCGGGCTACTAAGTGCCCAGCCTGCAGGTGTGAGGATCGGAGGATTGGGTGCTTTCGACTTCTGTAGCGTCTTGGCCATCCGCCAGATGGAGTTGTCGTGGTATGAGAGGGTGGAGAGTTTTGCTTCCCACTGCGATGACATATGGTCGGCAATATCGCGGTCAAGTGCACGTTGCAGTCTGTCGTATTCGGCCTTGCAGTCTGGCGTTCGGAACGCTTACCAGCGCCGACGGGCTCGATTTTTCTGACGCACACATGCACGGAGGGCAGGTGGTAAAGACAGATGTGTTGAGGGCGACGGTGTGTATTTGGGGATTGCAACATTAGCTGCCTGACGGATAAGAGCCGATAGGAAGGAGATCGACGTATCGATAGCTGAAGATGAATCAAGAAGTGGAAGTGGGAGGGCAGTGAGGCGGTTATGAATATGATTACGGAAGCGCTGCCAGTCGGCTTTTCCGTATGAGAACCGGGGGGTAGGTGGTTGGTAATTGATTTTGTTACCAATATTTATGAGGATCGGATTATGGTCGGATGTGAGTGCCTAGACTGTCGAAATATCGTAAGATGTGTGGATGTTCCGAATAATGGCAATGTCTAGCACATCAGGAGGGGTAGTGTCCCGATAGTGGTAGTATGTTGGTTCGACAGGCCCAGTGACATTGAGTCTAAGGTTGGTAGACGTGATGAAACGAAGAAGAGCAAGTCCCCGCGTGTTGTTGACAGCCGAATTCCAAAGATGGTGTTTGGCATTTAAGTCACCTGCCAGAACAGTCGGCATTTGTGAAGTGAAGAGGGAAATAAAGTCGGTGCCAGTGAAATGTTTATTTGGGGGCGAGTATGCTGCGATGCATCGCATCGGGCCAGCAGCTGTTTTCACAATTGCGATAGTGGCTTCGACCGCAGAAAGAAGGGGGGTGGGCTCTTGAACGACGGCGGCTGTAGAGCGAGAGAGAATGGCAGTACCACCCCCTCTCGTACGTTTAGACGCTGTCAGTCGATCGTTACGGAGAATTTGGAAGCCAGGAATAGACCAGTTGTCAGAAGGGAGAAGATGAGTTTCGTTGATGAGAATGATGTCTATGGAAAGTTGATGAACTAGGTGGATGAGTTCTGCCGTTTTGCGACGAACTCCTCCATTGGCGTTCCACGCCAGTAGTTTCAATTCCAGCTTAGCCATTGTTGGGTGCAGAGATGAGTGTTTTAAGAAGGGTAGCTAGGGTGGAAATGATGGGGTCGTTGGAATAGGCGATGAGGGCATCGGCTATTTGGCCGATGATATTCCAGGCCGGGTTACGACCTTGGGGAGCAAGTGGAGGCGGCAGCAGTGGAGGCGGCGGTTGTGAAGGTGGTACATGGCCACGTGGATGCCTTGGGGCGGGAACTGGGCCATGGGGTTGAGAAGACTGTGACGGACTGGTGTGTGGTACATCAGTTAGGTCAGGTGGAGACTGTTGTGGTGTCGAGGCCTGGACAGCTTGTGCGTACGAAACTAGTGGGGGAAATGCGGCACTGAAGGTGGCTGCGGGTAAGCTAGCACGCTGTTGTGAAGCTACAGGCGGCGGAGGTGGTTGCTTTTGGCGGCGGTTTGTTACCGGACGGCCTGGCTGGTTTTGGTTGCTCTGTGCTCGGGCATCACATGCATCAAGATATGCCTTGCACTTACGGTACGAGGCTGGGTGGGCTTGTTTGCAGTTGACGCAAGTGGCGGGTGAGTCGGGGGATTTGGGGCAATGCGCTGACTTGTGGGCCTGGGCGCATTTAAAGCACGCCGGCGGAAGATGGCAGAAGGCCGATGAATGGCCAAATTGTTGGCAATTGAAGCATTGCCGTGGACCTGATTGGCCACGGTAACGTTCAAATGTCACTTTGTGGTGGCAGATGATGGTGACTGTATGAAGGGGGACGCCGGTGTCAAAGAGAGAGACGGTGGCTACAAACAAGGGCATGGGTCGACGAGTGGATGGAGAGTCGCCATTATGCAGGATTTGACGGAGGTCAACGATATTGAAGCCCTGCTCCGTCAAATCAAGTTTTATGTCCTCGACTGGCACAGAGGAGGAAAGACCGCGAATTACGAGACGTTTCTGTCTCTGTTCGACGGTCGGGAAAGTGTGAAAGAGGAGTTTATTGCCCCGTAAATATTGGAAAATCTCGTCATAGGTTTGTCGGAGATTGGGTTTAATGCGGAAGGCTTCCGCTGTGGCCGAGATGGTATATGCCCCTTTGGTGGCCTTGGCCAATAGGGTGACCAAAGAGGAATAGTTCTCGATATTGTATAAGAGGATGGGCGGGGGTTTCGAGTCGGAGGAGTGCTGAGTTGCAGTCCCGGGGTTAGCTTGGTCCGAGGAAGTTGCTGGGGGATGCGTAGCTACCGGTTTGTGGATTCCGGAGCTGGGAGTGGCACGTTGTGCATGGAGTTTCGGTGGCCTGGATGCGGTAGAACGGACAGAAGACGCGTCTGAGTCGGGGGAGAGCGAGTGGGTCCGGCGACGTTTCGGACGCACCGTTTTGCTGGTCGAGGGTTGAGACTGGCATAGCTCCATCTCGCTTTCAGCGGCGGAGTCTATGACCAGGGAGTGGTCGTCGTCCGACATGATGTCGCAGTCGACATCTAGGGCCAGAAACCTATTTGCGGTGGGCGTTACTGGCCTGTCTGGGACTGGTTGATCGGGTAGTGGAGCTGATGGGGGGACTCCTGCGTCAGTGGAAATAATGGGGAAGGAGTAACGGCCCTTTCGCGGCTCCTTCACCTTCAGTGGGATCTTAGTCCACACTGGAGGCGGTTCAGGAGTGCGTGGCTTGGACGTGGCAGCTGCCATAAGGGGCGGGATTATCGGGGGTAGCATCCCGGTGGAGGTACCAGGGTGCGATGGCTTATTAATTGTAGACCTCTTATGAGGCAAGAATTGGGGAAGACCAGCGGCGGGCGTGGCCTTCGGGTGAAACGGCGGGAAAACCATTGTTATGGATGTGATAGTTTTACTATCTGGGAGGGGAGGGAGGGGGTGAGGAAGGGGAAGAGAGAGGGTTAAACACCCGACACCGCCACTAGCGCGGGGGACAGAACCCTTCCGCGGTCGCGTTGGTGAGCGGGATAAGGGAAGGGAGGGAGGGTGTAAGACCCGACACCGCCACTAGCGCGGGGGACAGAACCCTTCCGCGGTCGCGTTGGTGAGCGGGATAAGGGAAGGGAGGGAGGGTGTAAGACCCAGCACCGTCACGATCGCGGGGGAATTTCCGCAATCGCGTTGGTGATAAGGGGAGAAAGGGGAAGGGAGGAAGGGAGGAGAAGGATAAGGGAGGAAGGGGAAGAAGTTAAAACTTGAAGGAATAGGACACGGGGTGATGCCCCTTAATCTTCTGTTCTTCTGCTTATTGGATTCCTGTCTGAGAGTAATCTTGCGTGCGCACCACTCAGACAGGCGAATCCCAAAGCTGTTAGGAACTGGCACCTCGATCGATATATTTCAACCGAGAGGGCAGTTTAATTTGGCAGAGTAGTCACCGCCTTGTTTTTGGAGCTTTGGATGGTGGCAATAAGGTACAGTTTCCTTTTGCTTGTCAATCTCGACCGGACAGTGTCCTTAAGAGAAGTATGATTAGAATACAGATGTGATGGTTTTGTTGCTGAAGGCAGAACGTTTGGAAAAAGAATGAAATGGCCCGAAGGCAGAAAGAATTTAGAGTGATATTAGTATGAAATTAAGAAGAGGTTGGGTTTACAACTACTAGGAATAATTAGGTAAGTTCAGGAAGGGTCCTGATGGGAATGAATAGAGGTACTACCTCACCCGTCTTTTCTTGGCAAAGAGGGGAAGGCGAATGTTGCGGTGGCGTCCACATGCCTGTGGGTTGGGAGGCCTGAATTCAAGGGTGTTTATGCTCGCGACTGGACGGAGATATCTATCATGAGGGTTGGGCATAAAGTCCAACTGTGACCTCACGAGAGGGTTTGGGTGCCGTGATAAAGAGTTAAAGAATTTAAGGGATCGATCCTGAACCAACTTGTCTACCAAAGGTAGATCCAGAGAAGTGTGGAGCGGAACGATTGGGGTGTATTTAGGGAGGTGCATCACCACTCGGAGGACAGTATTTTGGAGGCGCTGTAATTTTAGAAAATTAGTATATGATGTGGTGCCCCATATGGGAGCGGCATATAGAAATGTGGGACGGATAACGGTCGTGTAGATCCGAAGACGGTCTTTCTCTGCAATAACTGGAGACCTCAGTATTGACTGAAGAGCAAACATTTTGTTACGACTCTTTTGCATCACTTTGGTAACATGATGGTTCCAGCTAAGATGGCGGTCTAGAAGTGCACCAAGGTACAGATTGGTCTTGGACCATTCGATCGGGACACCGTCCAGAAAGAGGGGAAATTGTTTGAGGGCACGACCAGTGGTAAACATGGTAGCTGAAGTTTTGCCAACGTTGAGTTTAAAACGCCATTTGGCATACCATGGAGATATTAAGTCGAGACCAGCTTGGAGGTGTTTTACAGCAAGCTCCGCGGAGCGGGAGGTGGCAGCAATGGCGTCATCATCTGCAAAGAGATGCACATCAACACCCTTGGGCATTTCTGGCATGTCCGCCGTGTAAATATTAAATAGAGTTGGACTGAGTACTGATCCCTGAGGTACTCCTGCGCGTATTTTTCGTGGTGAAGACAGTGACCCCAGCCAGGATGCCCGAAAACTTCGTTTGTCGAGGAATGATTGGAGAAAGTGAATGATATGCAGGGGGAATTTGTACCGGGCTAGTTTCAATAACAAGCCAGCATGCCAGACTGAGTCAAAAGCTTTGGCAATGTCGAGGATAGCAACGGCTGTGACTTTCTTGTTATTGAAACCATGGGTGATGCGATTAGTGAGACGTAACAGTTGGTGTTCAGTAGAGGTGTTTGCTACGAAACCAAATTGATACGGGGGGATAATGGTGTTGTCGGCTAAATGTCGCTTGATGCGAGTTAGGACCAGTGACTCAAGCATTTTGGCCATGACATTGAGAAGGCTGATTGGTCTGTAGCTGGACGGGTCTGACGGCGGTTTCCCGGGTTTTAAGATTGATATAATTTTGGCCATTTTCCAATTTTTTGGGAAATATGACGTAGTGAGGCACCGTTCATAAATATGGAAGAGGACTGCCACAGCTGACCCGGGAAGTTGTCGAATGAGCACCGCTCCTATACCGTCGGGACCAGGGGCTTTACGGGGGTTTAATTTGGAAAAGATGGTACGTAGTTCAAAGGGCTGTAAATTGTACTCTGGTGGGGGTTCCGGGCACACAGTTTTCGAAAAGTAGATTTTCATCAACCTATCCAGATCTGGTTCGCCAGGAACTGGAGGATTAGGGATGAAGGCCATCTCCAGACTGCGCGAGATTGCCTCGGCTTTGTCTGGGCTACTAAGTGCCCAGCCTGCAGGTGTGAGGATCGGAGGATTGGGTGATTTTGACTTCTGTAGCGTCTTGGCCATCCGCCAGATGGAGTTGTCGTGGTATGAGAGGGTGGAGAGTTTTGCCTCCCACTGCGATGACAAATGGTCGGCAATATCGCGGTCAAGTGCACGTTGCAGTCTGTCGTATTCGGCCTTGCAGTCTGGTGTTCGGAACGCTTGCCAGCGCCGACGGGCTCGATTTTTCTGCCGCACACATGCACGAAGGGCAGGTGGTAAAGACAGATGTGTTGAGGGCGATGGTGTGTATTTGGGGATTGCAACATTAGCTGCCTGACGGATAAGAGCCGATAGGAAGGAGATCGACGTATCGATAGCTGAAGATGAGTCGAGAAGTGGAAGTGGGAGGGCAGTGAGGCGGTTGTGAATATGATTACGGAAGCGCTGCCAGTCGGCTTTTCCGTATGAGAAACGGGGGGTAGGTGGTTGGTAATTGATTTTGTTACCAATATTTATGAGGATTGGATTATGGTCGGATGTGAGTGCCTGGACTGTCGAAATATCGTAAGATGTGTGGATGTTCCGAATAATGGCAATGTCTAGCACATCAGGAGGGGTAGTGTCACGATAGTGGTAGTATGTTGGTTCGACAGGCCCAGTGACATTGAGTCTAAGGTTGGTAGACGTGACGAAACGAAGAAGAGCAAGTCCCCGCGTGTTGTTGACAGCCGAATTCCAAAGATGGTGTTTGGCATTTAAGTCACCCGCCAGAACAGTCGGCATTTGTGAAGTGAAGAGGGAAATAAAGTCGGGGCCACTGAAGTGTTTATTTGGGGGCGAGTATGCTGCGATGCATCGCATCGGGCCAGCAGCCGTTTTCACAATTGCGATAGTGGCCTCGACCGCAGAAAGAAGGGGGGTAGGTTCTTGAACGACGGCGGCTGTAGAGCGAGAGATAATGGCAGTACCACCCCCTCTCGTACGTTTAGACGCTGTCAGTCGATCGTTACGGAGAATTTGGAAGCCAGGAATAGACCAGTTGTCAGAAGGGAGAAGATGAGTTTCGTTGATGAGAATGATGTCTATGGAAAGTTGATGAACTAGGTGGATGAGTTCTGCCGTTTTGCGACGAACTCCTCCATTGGCGTTCCACGCCAGTAATTTCAATTCCAGCTTAGCCATTGTTGGGTGCAGAGATGAGTGTTTTAAGAAGGGTAGCTAGGGTGGAAATGATGGGGTCGCTGGAATAGGCGATGAGGGCATCGGCTATTTGGCCGATGATGGTCCAGGCCGGGTTACGACCTTGGGGAGCAAGTGGAGGCGGCAGCAGTGGAGGCGGCGGTTGTGAAGGTGGTACATGGCCACGTGGACGCCGTGGGGCGGGAACTGGGCCATGGGGTTGAGAAGACTGTGACGGACTGGTGTGTGGTACATCAGTTAGGTCAGGTGGAGACTGTTGTGGTGTCGAGGCCTGGACAGCTTGTGCGTACGAGACTAGTGGGGGAAATGCGGCACTGAAGGTGGCTGCGGGGAAGCTAGCACGCTGTTGTGAAGCTACAGTCGGCGGAGGTGGTTGCTTTTGGCGGCGGTTTGTTACCGGACGGCCTGGCTGGTTTTGGTTGCTCTGTGCTCGGGCATCACATGCATCAAGATATGCCTTGCACTTACGGTACGAGGCTGGGTGGGCTTGTTTGCAGTTGACGCAAGTGGCGGGTGAGTCGGGGGATTTGGGGCAATGCGCTGACTTGTGGGCCTGGGCGCATTTAAAGCACGCCGGCGGAAGATGGCAGAAGGCCGATGAATGGCCAAATTGTTGGCAATTGAAGCATTGCCGTGGACCTGATTGGCCACGGTAACGTTCAAATGTCACTTTGTGGTGGCAGATGATGGTGACTGTATGAAGGGGGACGCCGGTGTCAAAGAGAGAGACGGTGGCAACAAACAAGGGCATGGGTCGACGAGTCGACGGAGAGTCGCCGTTATGCAGGATTTGACGGAGGTCAACGATATTGACGCCCTGCTCCGTTAGATCAAGTTTTATGTCCTCGACTGGCACAGAGGAGGAAAGACCGCGAATTACGAGACGTTTCTGTCTCTGTTCGACGGTCGGGAAAGTGTGAAAGAGGAGTTTATTGCCCCGTAAATATTGGAAAATCTCGTCATAGGATTGACGGAGATTGGGTTTAATGCGGAAGGCTTCCGCTGTGGCCGAGATGGTATATGCCCCTTTGGTGGCCTTGGCCAATAGGGTGACCAAAGAGGAATAGTTTTCGATGTTGTATAAGAGGATGGGCGGGGGTTTCGAGTCGGAGGGGTGCTGATTGGCAGTCCCAGGGTTAGCTTGGTCCGAGGAAGTTGCTGGGGGATGCGTAGCTACCGGTTTATGTATTACGGAGCTGGGACTTGCACGTTGTGCATGGAGTTTCGGTGGCCTGGATGCGGTAGAGCGGACAGAAGACGCGTCTGAGTCGGGGGAGAGCGAGTGGGTCCGGCGACGTTTCGGACGCACCGTTTTGCTGGTCGAGGGTTGAGACTGGCATAGCTCCATCTCGCTTTCAGCGCCGGAGTCTATGACCAGGGAGTTGTCGTCGTCCGACATGATGTCGCAGTCGACATCTAGGGCCAGAAACCTATTTGCGGTGGGCGTTACTGGCCTGTCTGGGACTGGTTGATCGGGTAGTGGAGCTGATGGAGGGACTCCTGCGTCAGTGGAAATAATGGGGAAGGAGTAACGGCCCTTTCGCGGCTCCTTCACCTTCAGTGGGATCTTAGTCCACACTGGAGGTGGTTCAGGAGTGCGTGGCTTGGACGTGGTAGCTGCCATAAGGGGCGGGATTATCGGGGGTAGCATCCCGGTGGAGGTACCAGGTTGAGAATGTTTATAAATTGTAGACTTCTTATGAGGCAAGAATTGGGGAAGACCAGCGGCGGGCGTGGCCTTCGGGTGAAATGGCGGGAAAACCATGGCAAGGATGTGATAGTTTTACTATCTTTGAGGGGAGGGAGGGGGTGAGGAAGGGGAAGGGAGAGGGTTAAACACCCGACACCGCCACTAGCGCGGGGGACAGAACCCTTCCGCGGTCGCGTTGGTGAGCGGGATAAGGGAAGGGAGGGAGGGTGTAAGACCCAGCACCGTCACGATCGCGGGGGAATTTCCGCAATCGCGTTGGTGATAAGGGGAGAAAGGGGAAGGGTGGAAGGGAGGAGAAGGATAAGGGAGGAAGGGGAAGAAGTTAAAACTTGAAGGAAAAGGACACGGGGTGATGCCCCTTAATCTTCTGTTCTTCTGCTTATTGGATTCCTGTCTGAGAGTAATCTTGCGTTCGAACCACTCAGAACAGGCGGATCCCAAAGCTGTTAGGAACTGGCACCTCGATCGATATATTTCAACCGAGAGGGCAGTTTAATTGGCAGAGTAGTCACCGCCTTGTTGATCACGGTAACCCCTACGCCAGGTAAGTATCTATATCTTCAATGTGTGTGAGTGAAGGAGTGTCACCGCCTTGTTTTTGGAGCTTTGGATGGTGGCAATAAGGTACAGTTTCCTTTTGCTTGACAATCTCGACCGGACAGTGTCCTTAAGAGAAGTATGATTAGAATACAGATGTGATGGTTTTGTTGCTGAAGGCAGAACGTTTGGAAAAAGAATGAAATGGCCCGAAGGCAGAAAGAATTTAGAGTGATATTAGTATGAAATTAATAGAAGAGGTTGGGTTTACAACTACTAGGAATAAATAAGTAAGTTCAGGAAGGGTCCTGATGGGAATGAATAGAGGTACTACCTCACCCGTCTTTTCTTGGCAAAGAGGGGAAGGCGAATGTTGCGGTGGCGTCCACATGCCTGTGGGTTGGGAGGCCTGAATTCAAGGGTGTTTATGCTTGCGACTGGACGGAGATATCTATCATGAGGGTTGGGCATAAAGTCCAACTGTGACCTCACGAGAGGGTTTGGGTGCCGTGATAAAGAGTTAAAGAATTTAAGGGATCGATCCTGAACCAACTTGTCTACCAAAGGTAGATCCAGAGAAGTGTGGAGCGGAACGATTGGGGTGTATTTAGGGAGGTGCATCACCACTCGGAGGACAGTATTTTGGAGGCGCTGTAATTTTAGAAAATTAGTATATGATGCGGTGCCCCATATGGGGGCGGCATATAGAAATGTGGGACGGATAACGGTCGTGTAGATCCGAAGACGGTCTTTCTCTGCAATAACTGGAGACCTCAGTATTGACTGAAGAGCAAACATTTTGTTACGACTCTTTTGCATCACTTTGGTAACATGATGGTTCCAGCTAAGATGGCGGTCTAGAAGTGCACCAAGGTACAGATTGGTCTTGGACCATTCGATCGGGACACCGTCCAGAAAGAGGGGAAATTGTTTGAGGGCACGACCAGTGGTAAACATGGTAGCTGAAGTTTTGCCAACGTTGAGTTTAAAACGCCATTTGGCATACCATGGAGATATTAAGTCGAGACCAGCTTGGAGGTGGTTTACAGCAAGCTCCGCGGAGCGGGAGGTGGCAGCAATGGCGTCATCATCTGCAAAGAGATGCACATCAACACCCTTGGGCATTTCTGGCATGTCCGCCGTGTAAATATTAAATAGAGTTGGACTGAGTACTGATCCCTGAGGTACTCCTGCGCGTATTTTTCGTGGTGAAGACAGTGACCCCATCCAGGATGCCCGAAAACTTCGTTTGTGGAGGAATGATTGGAGAAAGTGAATGATATGCAGGGGGAATTTGTACCGGGCTAGTTTCAATAACAAGCCAGCATGCCAGACTGAGTCAAAAGCTTTGGCAATGTCGAGGAAAGCAACGGCTGTGACTTTCTTGTTATTGAAACCATGGGTGATGCGATTAGTGAGACGTAACAGTTGGTGTTCAGTAGAGGTGTTTGCTACGAAACCAAATTGATACGGGGGGATAATGGTGTTGTCGGCTAAATGTCGCTTGATGCGAGTTAGGACCAGTGACTCAAGCATTTTGGCCATGACATTGAGAAGGCTGATTGGTCTGTAGCTGGACGGGTCTGACGGCGTTTTCCCGGGTTTTAAGATTGAGATGATTTTGGCCATTTTCCAATTTTTTGGGAAATATGACGTAGTTAGGCACCGTTCATAAATATGGAAGAGGACTGCCACAGCTGACCCGGGAAGTTGTCGAATGAGCACCGCTCCTATACCGTCGGGACCAGGGGCTTTACGGGGGTTTAATTTGGAAAAGATGGTACGTAGTTCAAAGGGCTGTAAATTGTACTCTGGTGGGGGTTCCGGGCACACAGTTTTCGAAAAGTAGATTTTCATTAACCTATCCAAATCAGGTTCGCCAGGAACTGGTGGATTTGGGATGAAGGCCATCTCCAGACTGCGCGAGATTGCCTCGGCTTTGTCCGGGCTACTAAGTGCCCAGCCTGCAGGTGTGAGGATAGGAGGATTGGGTGCTTTCGACTTCTGTAGCGTCTTGGCCATCCGCCAGATGGAGTTGTCGTGGTAAGAGAGAGTTGACAGTTTTGCTTCCCACTGCGATGACATATGGTCGGCAATATCGCGGTCAAGTGCACGTTGCAGTCTGTCGTATTCGGCCTTGCAGTCTGGCGTTCGGAACGCTTGCCAGCGCCGACGGGCTCGATTTTTCTGTCGCACACATGCACGAAGGGCAGGTGGTAAAGACAGATGTGTTGAGGGCGACGGTGTGTATTTGGGGATTGCAACATTAGCTGCCTGACGGATAAGAGCCGATAGGAAGGAGATCGACGTATCGATAGCTGAAGATGAGTCGAGAAGTGGAAGTGGGAGGGCAGTGAGGCGGTTATGAATATGATTACGGAAGCGCTGCCAGTCGGCTTTTCCGTATGAGAACCGGGGGGTAGGTGGTTGGTAATTGATTTTGTTACCAATATTTATGAGGATCGGATTATGGTCGGATGTGAGTGCCTGGACTGTCGAAATATCGTAAGATGTGTGGATGTTCCGAATAATGGCAATGTCTAGCACATCAGGAGGGGTAGTGTCCCGATAGTGGTAGTATGTTGGTTCGACAGGCCCAGTGACATTGAGTCTAAGGTTGGTAGACGTGATGAAACGAAGAAGAGCAAGTCCCCGCGTGTTGTTGACAGCCGAATTCCAAAGATGGTGTTTGGCATTTAAGTCACCCGCCAGAACAGTCGGCATTTGTGAAGTGAAGAGGGAATTAAAGTCGGTGCCAGTGAAATGTTTATTTGGGGGCGAGTATGCTGCGATGCATCGCATCGGGCCAGCAGCTGTTTTCACAATTGCGATAGTGGCTTCGACCGCAGAAAGAAGGGGGGTGGGCTCTTGAACGACGGCGGCTGTAGAGCGAGAGAGAATGGCAGTACCACCCCCTCTCGTACGTTTAGACGCTGTCAGTCGATCGTTACGGAGAATTTGGAAGCCAGGAATAGACCAGTTGTCAGAAGGGAGAAGATGAGTTTCGTTGATGAGAATGATGTCTATGGAAAGTTGATGGACTAAGTGGATGAGTTCAGAAGTTTTGCGCCGAACTCCTCCATTGGCGTTCCACGCCAGTAATTTTAGTTCCAGCTTAGCCATTGTTGGGTGCAGAGATGAGTGTTTTAAGAAGGGTAGCTAGGGTTGAAATAATGGGGTCGCTGGAATAGGCGATGAGGGCATCGGCTATTTGGCCGATGATATTCCAGGCCGGGTTACGACCTTGGGGAGCAAGTGGAGGCGGCAGCAGTGGAGGCGGCGGTTGTGAAGGTGGTACATGGCCACGTGGACGCCGTGGGGCGGGAACTTGGCCATGGGGTTTAGAAGACTGTGACGGACTGGTGTGTGGTACATCAGTTAGGTCAGGTGGAGACTGTTGTGGTGTCGAGGCCTGGACAGCTTGTGCGTACGAGACTAGTGGGGGAAATGCGGCACTGAAGGTGGCTGCGGGGAAGCTAGCACGCTGTTGTGAAGCTACAGGCGGCGGAGGTGGTTGCTTTTGGCGGCGGTTTGTTACCGGACGGCCTGGCTGGTTTTGGTTGCTCTGTGCTCGGGCATCACATGCATCAAGATATGCCTTGCATTTCCGGTACGAGGCTGGGTGGTCTTGTTTGCAGTTGACGCAAGTGGCGGGTGAGTCGGGGGATTTGGGGCAATGCGCTGACTTGTGGGCCTGGGCGCATTTAAAGCACGCCGGCGGGAGATGGCAGAAGGCCGATGAATGGCCAAATTGCTGGCAATTGAAGCATTGCCGTGGACCTGATTGGCCACGGTAGCGTTCAAATGTCACTTTGTGGTGGCAGATGATGGTGACTGTATGAAGGGGGACGCCGGTGTCAAAGAGAGAGACAGTGGCAACAAACAAGGGCATGGGTCGGCGAGTGGACGGAGAGTCGCCATTATGCAGGATTTGACGGAGGTCAACGATATTGACGCCTTGCTCCGTCAAATCAAGTTTTATGTCCTCGACTGGCACAGAGGAGGAAAGACCGCGAATTACGAGACGTTTCTGTCTCTGTTCTACGGTCGGGAAAGTGTGAAAGAGGAGTTTATTGCCCCGTAAATATTTGAAAATCTCGTCATAGGTTTGTCGGAGATTGGGTTTAATACGGAAGGCTTCCGCTGTGGCCGAGATGGTATATGCCCCTTTGGTGGCCTTGGCCAATAGGGTGACCAAAGAGGAATAGTTCTCGATATTGTATAAGAGGATGGGCGGGGGTTTCGAGTCGGAGGAGTGCTGAGTTGCAGTCCCGGGGTTTGCTTGGTCCGAGTGAGTGGCTGGGGGATGCTGAGCTACCGGTTTGTGGATTCCGGAGCTGGGAGTGGCACGTTGTGCATGGAGTTTCGGTGGCCTGGATGCAGTAGAACGGACAGAAGACGCGTCTGAGTCGGGGGAGAGCGAGTGTGTCCGGCGACGTTTCGGACGCACCGTTTTGCTGGTCGAGGGTTGAGACTGGCATAGCTCCATCTCGCTTTCAGCGGCGGAGTCTATGACCAGGGAGTTGTCGTCGTCCGACATGATGTCGCAGTCGACATCTAGGGCCAGAAACCTATTTGCGGTGGGCGTTACTGGCCTGTCTGGGACTGGTTGAACGGGTAGTGGAGCTGATGGAGGGACTCCTGCGTCAGTTGAAATAATGGGGAAGGAGTAACGGAACTTTCGCGGCTCCTTCACCTTCAGTGGGATCTTAGTCCACACTGGAGGTGGTTCAGGAGTGCGTGGCTTGGACGTGGTAGCTGCCATAAGGGGCGGGATTATCGGGGGTAGCATCCCGGTGGAGGTACCAGGGTGCGATGGTTTATTAATTGTAGACCTCTTATGAGGCAAGAATTGGGGAAGACCAGCGGCGGGCGTGGCCTTCGGGTGAAACGGCGGGAAAACCATTGTTATGGATGTGATAGTTTTACTATCTGGGAGGGGAGGGAGGGGGTGAGGAAGGGGAAGAGAGAGGGTTAAACACCCGACACCGCCACTAGCGCGGGGGACAGAACCCTTCCGCGGTCGCGTTGGTGAGCGGGATAAGGGAAGGGAGGGAGGGTGTAAGACCCGACACCGCCACTAGCGCGGGGGACAGAACCCTTCCGCGGTCGCGTTGGTGAGCGGGATAAGGGAAGGGAGGGAGGGTGTAAGACCCAGCACCGTCACGATCGCGGGGGAATTTCCGCAATCGCGTTGGTGATAAGGGGAGAAAGGGGAAGGGAGGAAGGGAGGAGAAGGATAAGGGAGGAAGGGGAAGAAGTTAAAACTTGAAGGAATAGGACACGGGGTGATGCCCCTTAATCTTCTGTTCTTCTGCTTATTGGATTCCTGTCTGAGAGTAATCTTGCGTGCGCACCACTCAGACAGGCGAATCCCAAAGCTGTTAGGAACTGGCACCTCGATCGATATATTTCAATCGAGAGGGCAGTTTTATTTGGCAGAGTAGTCACCGCCTTGTTGATCACGGTAACCCCTACGCCAGGTAAGTATGTATAGGTAGGTGCTTGATGTTAAACCTATGATCGAGTGAATCCTTGATGAAGGTGCGCGCTATCGAGTTGGCCGGCAGCGCATTCTAGCGGACGACTTCCACACTTCGTCCCGTTGAGCGCGCTATCGAGTTGGCCGGCAGCGCATTCCAGCGGACGACTTCCACACTTCGTCCCGTTGAGCGCGCTATCTAGTTTGCCGGCAGCGCATTCTAGCGGACGACTTCCACACTTCGTCCCGTTGAGCGCGCTATCAATTTGGCCGGCAGCGCATTCTAGCTGACGACTTCCACACTTCGTCCCGTTGAGCGCGCTATCAAGTTGGCCGGCAGCGCATTCTAGCGGACGACTTCCACACTTTGTCCCATTAAGCGCGCTGTCGAGTTGGCCGGCAGCGCATTCTAGCGGACGACTTCCACACTTCGTCCCATTAAGCGCGCTATCAAGTTGGCCGGCAGCGCATTCAGCGGACGACTTCCACACTTCGTCCCATTAAGCGCGCTGTCGAGTTGGCCGGCAGCGCATTCTAGCGGACGACTTCCACACTTCGTCCCATTAAGGGCGCTATCAAGTTGGCCGGCAGCGCATTCTAGCGGACGACTTCCACACTTCGTCCCATTAAGGGCGCTATCAAGTTGGCCGGCAGCGCATTCTAGCGGACGACTTCCACACTTCGTCCCATTAAGGGCGCTATCAAGTTGGCCGGCAGCGCATTCTAGCGGACGACTTCCACACTTCGTCCGTAAATGTCCCGCGCTGTGAACGCCGCATTTTGTTTATGAAATGGCGAAATACATTTGTCAATGTTTTATTTATTTCGGATCTTAACAAAAGGTATTTGATCTAAAAGCATTACCGGCTACATGGGGTCTCGAGTTTGTATTTGTCAAGAGTAGGCATGTCCTTGATGTACTGGACCAGGATTCCGACATTATGACAGTAATAATGGAAAGTGTGGTTCAGTAGACTACCAGGGCTTGTGTCACTTGAAGTAAGTTTGTTTGCATTACTTTATTATGTATGTGCCATTATTCTCACGTATCACATGGATACTGACTGAGCACTCAAAACCCATACCTTTGTCATCCACGTACGTTGTCACCATTTATCTATTATCCTGCTATCGGCGTTAGATACAAGGTGTTGTCGTCACGGACTGTGTAATAAACGATGCCAGGTAAACGATGCCAGGTATCAAGCCTTTCCCCTGCCCAGGGACTGCTTCCTAATCGTGAGGGGCAGGTTTGCGCGCTTGGTTGATCCCGAGAGCTATGCCGGCGGAAGCGTATGCTTCTGGTAGGGCCACCCTAGCCGGACTGGTGAGGAGGAGAAGTCAGACGAAATGCAGTCCACACTCCAATCCCCTATCCTCCCCCTTCCCCTTTCCTCCCCCTTACTCCATCTTGCCCCTTTCCTCCAATATGCCCCCTATTTCATTTTCATATTTCACCCCCCAGATTCATCTTCATTATCACCCTACTCATCGTCTTGATTAGCCAAGTTGCAAAAATATAAGACGTTAAGCCCAAATATCAATCAAAACAAAAATGGATTACGGTTGTTTTGTATACTCTTCCGCTCGTGATACGACTCTTAAATTGCTCGATACCGTCCATCATAGTGGCCTTCGCCTTGCGCTAGGCGCATTTCGAACAAGCCTCGTCGTCAGCCTCTATGCTGAAGCAGGAGAGTCCTCTTTGGCAGAGCGACGAAACCACTTGATGGGCGCGTACGTAATGAAGATCAGAGCAATACCAAAATATCATCCATCACATCAGATTCTTTTTAACGACAAGTTTGTCAGACATTTTGATAGTAAACCGTTGGCTACATTACCAACGGGCTTGCGTGTTTTAAATTTATTTACATTTTTAGAATTTGATATGCCAAATCTTTTCAACTCGGTTTTTGGTACTAATCCACCTTGGATTATACCGGAACCGGTTATGAGATTTGATCTTTGTCGTTTTGATAAATTTTCTACTTCGGATTTAAAATTCAAAATTCACTTTCTGGAAATTTGCCATGAACACCGTGGGTTTACCTTGGTGTTCACAGATGGCTCCAAAATTGACAACAAGGTAGGATGTAGCTTTTATTGCTCCGCCTTAACTGAACAATTCAGGTTACACGACATGTGTTCAGTTTTCACCGCAGAGTTGGTCGCCATTCGCGAAGCTCTGAAATATATATCACGTTCTCCAAAGGGTAAACCTGCCCAGGGACTGCTACCTTATCGTGGTGGGCAGGTTTGCGTGCTTTGTTGATCCCGAGAGCTATGCCGGCGGAAGCGTATGCTTCTGGTAGGGCCACCCTAGCCGGACTGGTCGAGGAGGAGAAGTCAGACGAAATGCAGTCCACACCCCAAGCCCCTTTCCTCCACCATCCCCTTTCCACCCCCGCCCTCCTATTGGCCCCTTTCCTCCAAAGAGCCCCATATTTTATCTTCATTATCACCCACTCATCGTCTCGATTAGCCTCGTTGCAAAAATATGAGACGTTAAGCCCAAATAATCAAAATCCAAAGGGTAAGTTTTTAATTTGTTCGGATAGCATGAGTGGACTTCAAGCAATTTGTATCATGTATTCCGTCCATCACTTGGTCCAAGACATTCAGTTTTATCTGGAGAAACTCAATTCGAGGAATTATACTATCGAATTTTGCTGGGTACCTGGACACGTGGGAATCGAAGGAAACGAATTGGCCGATCAGGCTGCAAAGGCTGCCTGTCAACATCGCCATGTTGACTTCGATATCGTCCCTGTTCCAGATGTCAAGAGTGCGTTCAAACAAGTCATTTTAAATAAACGACAAGCTGCTTGGGACCAAGTGCAACTGAACAAGTTGCACAGTGTGATGCCTAAATTAATCAATAAAGTGCGGCCTCCATCTTCCCGTCTTTCTCGCCGGGAAGAGGATGTGTTGGCACGGGTTCGCATTGGCCACACTCGTTTGACTCACGGCTATCTCCTCACTAGAGAAAAAGTTGTCCCAAAATGTGACACTTGTGACGTTACTCTGACTGTACGTCACATATTGTCAGAATGTACCAAACATGATGTGTTGAAAACACAATTAAAGCTTTCACCGTTGTATTTTTTTTTATTATATGCCCACATTTGGCTTAATCAGGCCATCATGTAAGATCTGGTCGACCAGATCACCGTTGTATGAAAACACAATTAAAGCTTTCCCCGTTGTATGAAGAACTTTTCCTGCCCAGGGACTGCTACCTTATCGTGGTGGGCAGGTTTGCGTGCTTTGTTGATCCCGAGAGCTATGCCGGCGGAAGCGTATGCTTCTGGTAGGGCCACCCAAGCCGGACTGGTCGAGGAGGAGAAGTCAGACGAAGTGCAGTCCACACCCCAATCCCCTGTCCCCCCCACTGTCCCATTGAATATTTCTCCTCCCACTTGGCCCTGCCCTCCCTTGCTGGACTCCCGTATGACGACTCACGCGACGTACAATGGATCTAATTCGGATGTGGTTTTATTCTTCATTATCATCTTTCTCATCTTCATTATCACCCGCTCATCGTCTCGATTAGCCATCGTTGCATAAATATGAGACGTTAAGCCCCAATAATCAATCAAATCAAATCATATCAACTTTTGTCATACGAGAATTGTGATAAACTTTTAAAATTTCTTGTCCGCACACAGTTTTTCCAACAATTTTAAATACAACCAATTATAAATATAAAATAATATAAATTAAATTCATATAAAATTAAAACATAATTACTACTTTCATGGTTACTTAATTACTTAGCTTGCAAAACACTATCTTGGTGGCGCAAAATGACCTAACTGATTGAAGCGCCCTTAAACCCAATAAATTCAAATACATAAATTCAATTCAATTCGAGGAATTATACTATCGAAGTTTGCTGGGTACCTGGACACGTGGGAATCGATGGAAACGAATTGGCCGATCAGGCTGCAAAGGCAGCCTGTCAACATCGCCATGTTGACTTCGATATCGTCCCTGTTCCAGATCCTGCCCAAGAACTGCTACCTTATCGTGGTGGGAAGGTTTGCGTGCTTTGTTGATCCCGAGAGCTATGCCGGCGGAAGCGTATACTTCTGGTAGGGCCACCCTTGCCGGACTGGTCGAGGAGGAGAAGTCGGACAAAGTGCAGTTCTCACCCCAATCCCTTTTCCAGCCGTTTCTTTTTTCCTCACGCGCCCTCCTACTTGCCCTTTTCCTCCAAACAGTCCCCTAGTTCATCTTCATATATCACCAATCCCCTTTCCTCCCCTTTCCCCTTTCCTGACGCTCCCTCCTACTTGCCCCTTTCTTCCAAACAGCACCCTATTTCATCTTCATATATCACCCACTCATTGTATCGTTGCAAAAATATGAGACGTTAAGCCCAAATATCAATCAATCAATCGTTTAGCCTCGTTGCAAAAATATGAGTCACTCATTGTCTCGATTAGCCTCGTTGCAAAAATATGAGACGTTAAGCCCAAATAATCAAATCCTTTCCTCCAAACAACCCCCTATTTCATCTTCATATATCACCCACTCATTGTCTCGATTAGCCTCGTTGCAAAAATATGCGACGTTAAGCCCAAATATCAATCATTAAGCCAAAATAATCTAAACCCACTCATTGTCTCGATTAGCCTCGTTGCAAAAATATGAGACGTTAAGCCCAAATATTATTATTACCAGTTCCAGATGTCAAGAGTGCGTTCAAACAAGTCATTTTAGATAAACGACAAGCTGCTTGGGACCAAAGCAACTGAACAAGTTGCACAGTGTGATGCCTAAATTAATCAATAAAGTGCGGCCTCCATCTTCCCGTCTTTCTCGCCGGGAAGAGGTTGTGTTGGCACGGGCTCGCATTGGCCACACTCGTTAAACTCATGGCTATCTCCTCTCTCGAGAGAAGGTTGTCCCTAAATGTGACACTTGTGACGTCACTCTGACTGTACGTCACATATTGTCGGAATGTACCAAACATGATGTGTTGAAAACACAATTAAAGCTTTCCCCGTTGTATGAAGAACTTTTGTCATACGAGAATTGTGATAAACTTTTAAAATTTCTTGTCCTCACACAGTTTTTCCAACAATTTTAAATACAACCAAATATAAATATAAAATAATATAAATTAAATTCATATAAAATTAAAACATAATTACTACTTTCATAGTTACTTAATTACTTAGCGTGCAAAACACCATCTTGGTGGCGCAAAATGACCTAACTGGTTGAAGCGCCCTTAAACCCAATAAATTAAAATTCATAGTACAGACAACTACAGGGCATCACCTGCAAGGAGCTGCCCACATAGTACAGACAGACAACTACAGGGCATCACCTGCAAGGAGCTGCTCACATAGTACAGGCAGACAACTACAGGGCATCACCTGCAAGGAGCTGTCCACATAGTACAGACAGACAACTACAGGGCATCACCTGCAAGGAGCTGCCCACATAGTACAGACAGACAACTACAGGGCATCACCTGCAAGGAGCTGCCCACATAGTACAGACAGACAACTACAGGGCATCACCTGCACACATAGTACAGACAGACAACTACAGGGCATCACCTGCAAGGAGCTGCTCACATAGTACAGGCAGACAACTACAGGGCATCACCTGCAAGGAGCTGCTCACATAGTACAGACAGACAACTACAGGGCATCACCTGCAAGGAGCTGCTCACATAGTACAGACAGACAACTACAGGGCATCACCTGCAAGGAGCTGCTCACATAGTACAGACAGACAACTACAGGGCATCACCTGCAAGGAGCTGCTCACATAGTACAGACAGACAACTACAGGGCATCACCTGCAAGGAGCTGCCCACATAGTACAGACAGACACTACAGGGCATCACCTGCAAGGAGCTGCTCACATAGTACAGACAGACAACTACAGGGCATCACCTGCAAGGAGCTGCCCACATAGTACAGACAGACAACTACAGGGCATCACCTGCACACATAGTACAGACAGACAACTACAGGGCATCACCTGCAAGGAGCTGCTCACATAGTACAGACAGACAACTACAGGGCATCACCTGCAAGGAGCTGCCCACATAGTACAGACAGACAACTACAGGGCATCACCTGCACACATAGTACAGACAGACAACTACAGGGCATCACCTGCAAGGAGCTGCCCACATAGTACAGACAGACAACTACAGGGCATCACCTGCCCACATAGTACAGACAGACAACTACAGGGCATCACCTGCAAGGAGCTGCCCACATAGTACAGACAGACAACTACAGGGCATCACCTGCAAGGAGCTGCCCACATAGTACAGACAGACAACTACAGGGCATCACCTGCAAGGAGCTGCTCACATAGTACAGACAGACAACTACAGGGCATCACCTGCAAGGAGCTGCTCACATAGTACAGACAGACAACTACAGGGCATCACCTGCCCACATAGTACAGACAGACAACTACAGGGCATCACCTGCAAGGAGCTGCCCACATAGTACAGACAGACAACTACAGGGCATCACCTGCAAGGAGCTGCCCACATAGTACAGACAGACAACTACAGGGCATCACCTGCACACATAGTACAGACAGACAACTACAGGGCATCACCTGCAAGGAGCTGCTCACATAGTACAGACAGACAACTACAGGGCATCACCTGCTCACATAGTACAGACAGACAACTACAGGGCATCACCTGCAAGGAGCTGCTCACATAGTACAGACAGACAACTACAGGGCATCACCTGCAAGGAGCTGCCCACATAGTACAGACAGACAACTACAGGGCATCCCCTGCAAGGAGCTGCTCACATAGTACAGACAGACAACTATAGGGCATCACCTGCAAGGAGCTGCT
Organism: Isoperla grammatica; assembly: GCA_945910005.1. Taxonomy (NCBI): domain Eukaryota; kingdom Metazoa; phylum Arthropoda; class Insecta; order Plecoptera; family Perlodidae; genus Isoperla; species Isoperla grammatica. Next base: position 13,078,031 of record OX246742.1, on the reverse strand, counting down.
CACATAGTACAGACAGACAACTACAGGGCATCACCTGCAAGGAGCTGCCCACATAGTACAGACAGACAACTACAGGGCATCACCTGCTCACATAGTACAGACAGACAACTACAGGGCATCCCCTGCAAGGAGCTGCCCACATAGTACAGACAGACAACTACAGGGCATCACCTGCAAGGAGCTGCCCACATAGTACAGACAGACAACTACAGGGCATCACCTGCTCACATAGTACAGACAGACAACTACAGGGCATCACCTGCAAGGAGCTGCCCACATAGTACAGACAGACAACTACAGGGCATCACCTGCTCACATAGTACAGACAGACAACTACAGGGCATCACCTGCAAGGAGCTGCCCACATAGTACAGACAGACAACTACAGGGCATCACCTGCAAGGAGCTGCCCACATAGTACAGACAGACAACTACAGGGCATCACCTGCAAGGAGCTGCTCACATAGTACAGACAGACAACTACAGGGCATCACCTGCAAGGAGCTGCCCACATATTACAGACAGACAACTACAGGCCATCACTTGCAAGGAGCTGCTCACATAGTACAGACAGACAACTACAGGGCATCACCTGCAAGGAGCTGCTCACATAGTACAGACAGACAACTACAGGGCATCACCTGCAAGGAGCTGCTCACATAGTACAGACAGACAACTACAGGGCATCACCTGCCCACATAGTACAGACAGACAACTACAGGGCATCACCTGCAAGGAGCTGCCCACATAGTACAGACAGACAACTACAGGGCATCACCTGCAAGGAGCTGCCCACATAGTACAGACAGACAACTACAGGGCATCACCTGCAAGGAGCTGCTCACATAGTACAGACAGACAACTACAGGGCATCACCTGCTCACATAGTACAGACAGACAACTACAGGGCATCACCTGCAAGGAGCTGCCCACATAGTACAGACAGACAACTACAGGGCATCACCTGCAAGGAGCTGCCCACATAGTACAGACAGACAACTACAGGGCATCACCTGCAAGGAGCTGCCCACATAGTACAGACAGACAACTACAGGGCATCACCTGCTCACATAGTACAGACAGACAACTACAGGCCATCACCTGCAAGGAGCTGCCCACATAGTACAGACAGACAACTACAGGGCATCACCTGCAAGGAGCTGCTCACATAGTACAGACAGACAACTACAGGGCATCACCTGCAAGGAGCTGCTCACATAGTACAGACAGACAACTACAGGGCATCACCTGCAAGGAGCTGCTCACATAGTACAGACAGACAACTACAGGGCATCACCTGCAAGGAGCTGCCCACATAGTACAGACAGACAACTACAGGGCATCACCTGCAAGGAGCTGCCCACATAGTACAGACAGACAACTACAGGGCATCACCTGCAAGGAGCTGCCCACATAGTACAGACAGACAACTACAGGGCATCACCTGCTCACATAGTACAGACAGACAACTACAGGGCATCACCTGCAAGGAGCTGCCCACATAGTACAGACAGACAACTACAGGGCATCACCTGCAAGGAGCTGCCCACATAGTACAGACAGACAACTACAGGGCATCACCTGCAAGGAGCTGCCCACATAGTACAGACAGACAACTACAGGGCATCACCTGCCCACATAGTACAGACAGACAACTACAGGGCATCACCTGCACACATAGTACAGACAGACAACTACAGGGCATCACCTGCAAGGAGCTGCTCACATAGTACAGACAGACAACTACAGGGCATCACCTGCCCACATAGTACAGACAGACAACTACAGGGCATCACCTGCACACATAGTACAGACAGACAACTACAGGGCATCACCTGCAAGGAGCTGCCCACATAGTACAGACAGACAACTACAGGGCATCACCTGCCCACATAGTACAGACAGACAACTACAGGGCATCACCTGCAAGGAGCTGCCCACATAGTACAGACAGACAACTACAGGCCATCACCTGCAAGGAGCTGCCCACATAGTACAGACAGACAACTACAGGGCATCACCTGCAAGGAGCTGCCCACATAGTACAGACAGACAACTACAGTGCATCACCTGCAAGGAGCTGCCCACATAGTACAGACAGACAACTACAGGGCATCACCTGCAAGGAGCTGCCCACATAGTACAGACAGACAACTACAGGGCATCACCTGCAGGGAGCTGCCCACATAGTACAGACAGACAACTACAGGGCATCACCTGCAAGGAGCTGCCCACATAGTACAGACAGACAACTACAGGGCATCACCTGCAAGGAGCTGCCCACATAGTACAGACAGACAACTACAGGGCATCACCTGCAAGGAGCTGCTCACATAGTACAGACAGACAACTACAGGGCATCACCTGCAAGGAGCTGCCCACATAGTACAGACAGACAACTACAGGGCATCACCTGCCCACATAGTACAGACAGACAACTACAGGGCATCACCTGCAAGGAGCTGCCCACATAGTACAGACAGACAACTACAGGGCATCACCTGCAAGGAGCTGCTCACATAGTACAGACAGACAACTACAGGGCATCACCTGCAAGGAGCTGCTCACATAGTACAGACAGACAACTACAGGGCATCACCTGCAAGGAGCTGCTCACATAGTACAGGCAGACAACTACAGGGCATCACCTGCCCACATAGTACAGACAGACAACTACAGGGCATCACCTGCACACATAGTACAGACAGACAACTACAGGGCATCACCTGCAAGGAGCTGCTCACATAGTACAGACAGACAACTACAGGGCATCACCTGCAAGGAGCTGCTCACATAGTACAGACAGACAACTACAGGGCATCACCTGCCCACATAGTACAGACAGACAACTACAGGGCATCACCTGCAAGGAGCTGCCGACATAGTACAGACAGACAACTACAGGGCATCACCTGCCCACATAGTACAGACAGACAACTACAGGGCATCACCTGCAAGGAGCTGCCCACATAGTACAGACAGACAACTACAGGGCATCACCTGCAAGGAGCTGCCCACATAGTACAGACAGACAACTACAGGGCATCACCTGCAAGGAGCTGCCCACATAGTACAGACAGACAACTACAGGGCATCACCTGCAAGGAGCTGCCCACATAGTACAGACAGACAACTACAGGGCATCACCTGCAAGGAGCTGCTCACATAGTACAGGCAGACAACTACAGGGCATCACCTGCTCACATAGTACAGACAGACAACTACAGGGCATCACCTGCAAGGAGCTGCTCACATGGCTACAGACAAACAAACTGCCGTTGAATCAGGATAACTACCAGAGTGATCCCGCTACTCATTGGAAGTACGAGGTTCGTCCAGTTTAGAGACGGAAGCGCCTGCCCAGGGACTGCTACCTTATCGTGGTGGGCAAGTTTGTGCGCTTTGGTGATCCCGAGAGCTATGCCATGGGAAGCGTATGCTTCTGGTTGGGCCACCCAAGCCGGACTGGTCGAGGAGGAGAAGTCAGACGAAGTGCAGTCCACACCCCAATCCCCTTTCCTCCCCCTTCCCCTTTCCACCCCGTCCTCCTATTGGCTCCTTTCCTCCAAACAGCCCCCTATTTCATCTTCATATATCACCCACTCATTGTCTCGATTAGCCTCGTTGCAAAACTATGAGACGTTAAGCCCAAATAATCAAATCAAGAGACGGAAGCGGATGATAGATGGATAGATAGATAGATAGATAGATAGATATATAATGGTCTTTATTGAAGGCGGGATTAAGGCCAGCCATCCAATGTTATAACAAATAATACAATGTGGTACCTAATAGATAACATTCATTTATATATATATATAAGTTATATAATGTGATCCAATGCCAAACAAGTCAAAAAGAGTTCAGAGTTTTCATTGGTTTCTCACTACAGGGTAAAAACTTTGAACAACCAATGACTTGACACCAAAACATTTTGCTTTTTACTTGTAATGTAATTTTATCTTTTGTTTAGGTATACTGGACACACCTTGTAGTTCCTAGCCCAACCATAGCAAACTATGTCCATAACAAACTCACTGCGTATACATATAGAAGTCAGGCTAGTAAATCTATCACAAAAGGCCTAATCCCCGAATCTCAGGTAAAATATTAGGTCCTATTCTTTTAAAATTCAGTAACGATCCACCAAAGCTTTCTTTAAGTATTTATTACTCACACGAAACTAAGTCAGGCATTCTCAGATAATTGTCCAAATGATTTCCAAATGGAACTCCATTTCTTCTTTGGTTTTACTCAATATTTCTTTACGTAAGTTCTTCGGGAATGTCTAAGACGAGGACCTTCAACCTTGGCCGAGGTCGAGACCACAGCCCTGTTTGAGCTGCATCACAGCTGGCTACGACCCACGTGGCACGGGTGAAACATCTTCCCAGTGTCTTGAGGGAGGGTGAGACTGTTTGAGCTGCATCACAGCTGGCTACGACCCACGTGGCACGGGTGAAACATCTTCCCAGTGTCTTGAGGGAGGGTGAGACTGTTTGAGCTGCATCACACAGCTACGACCCACGTGGCACGGGTGAAACATCTTCCCAGTGTCTTGAGGGAGGGTGAGACTGTTTGAGCTGCATCACAGCTGGCTACGACCCACGTGGCACGGGTGAAACATCTTCCCAGTGTCTTGAGGGAGGGTGAGACTGTTTGAGCTGCATCACAGCTGGCTACGACCCACGTGGCACGGGTGAAACATCTTCCCAGTGTCTTGAGGGAGGGTGAGACTGTTTGAGCTGCATCACAGCTGGCTACGACCCACGTGGCACGGGTGAAACATCTTCCCAGTGTCTTGAGGGAGGGTGAGACTGTTTGAGCTGCATCACAGCTGGCTACGACCCACGTGGCACGGGTGAAACATCTTCCCAGTGTCTTGAGGGAGGGTGAGACTGTTTGAGCTGCATCACAGCTGGCTACGACCCACGTGGCACAGGTGAACATCTTCCCAGTGTCTTGAGGGAGGGTGAGACTGTTTGAGCTGCATCACACAGCTGGCTACGACCCACGTGGCACAGGTGAACATCTTCCCAGTGTCTTGAGGGAGGGTGAGACTGTTTGAGCTGCATCACAGCTGGCTACGACCCACGTGGCACGGGTGAAACATCTTCCCAGTGTCTTGAGGGAGGGTGAGACTGTTTGAGCTGCATCACAGCTGGCTACGACCCACGTGGCACGGGTGAAACATCTTCCCAGTGTCTTGAGGGAGGGTGAGACTGTTTGAGCTGCATCACAGGTGGCTACGACCCACGTGGCACGGGTGAAACATCTTCCCAGTGTCTTGAGGGAGGGTGAGACTGTTTGAGCTGCATCACACAGCTGGCTACGACCCACGTGGCACGGGTGAAACATCTTCCCAGTGTCTTGAGGGAGGGTGAGACTGTTTGAGCTGCATCACACAGCTACGACCCACGTGGCACGGGTGAAACATCTTCCCAGTGTCTTGAGGGAGGGTGAGACTGTTTGAGCTGCATCACAGCTGGCTACGACCCACGTGGCACGGGTGAAACATCTTCCCAGTGTCTTGAGGGAGGGTCGGGACGCCTACGTCTTGACAACGATGAATAGAAGAACTAGGAAGATGGTTGCCGACGCCAGAATCAGTATACAAACCATTTTACGGTTCTTTCTCTGGTAGGTGTCCGCCTTCTGTAGTTGTTGGTACCCCTGGTAGACTTGGGTTTGACATTGCTCGACGTTGTAGTCTATCCGGTCCAACACCGTCCCCTGCAACAACGCATCAGATAAGTATTGGTTATTTATTATTACATTTGTACATGTCTATTTCTAGAAATGTATTTGTTTAATGTCAAAGCTATGTATTTATCAAACTGATTTACAAAGGATACAATAACTTAAAATATACAGTCTTAAAATAAAATAGTCATTGGTTGCACACAAAACGATAAATATATTAAACACTGAACAAGAACCGTAACTTGCTGAATGAATGACTAATGAAAATTAAAAACCAAACAAAAATAAATAGACTAAGGCGAACAAAAAATGGATAAATAGCCTACAGAAGGCCTTTTATAGGAAAGAATATCAGAATGGTTTCTCCCCAACAAACTAAACCTAAATCCAGGCAAGACCCAAACAATCGTCTTTGCTCCTCGAGGGAACCGAGTGTTACCCCATTCCACAATCGCACTGGCATCCGAAACAAAAACTCTTGGATTGATAGTAGACCATCAACTCAAATGGATACCCCACATAGAAGACCTTATTGGCCCCTTTCCTCCAAACAGCCCCATATTTCATCTTCATATATCACCCACTCATTGTCTCGATTAGCCTCGTTGCAAATATATGAGACGTTAAGCCCAAATAATCAAATCAAATCAACTTTTTGGGAAACTGGCCAGAGTTGGCTTTGCAATAAAAACTGTAGCAAGGCAATGCAACATTTCTGCAGTCAAAACAGTTTATTTTGCATTAGTCCAATCCATTCTACAATATGGTATAGTGTTTTGGGGTAGCTCGTCCTCGGCTAAGCGGGTATTTGTTGCTCAGAAGAGAATAATCCGGTACATGGTGGGCGCGTGTAGAAGAACATCTTGCAGACCCTACTTCAAGGACCTAAATATACTGCCGCTGCCGTGCTTATACATCCGACAAGTGTGCATGTTTACCAGGGAAAACCTTCACCTGTTCCAAGTGGCTAGCCACCAACACAACACTCAAGGATCCTCCGAATTACAGCACAAATACTGCAAGCTGAGCTTGGCTTATCATGGAATTCTTCAGTCAGGTCGTAGACTCTACAACAAGCTTCCAGACGAAATCAAAGACTCCCCAGATATACGAACATTCAAACGCAAAATAACCATGTTTCTGAAAGCGGAGCAGTATTATGATGTAGCCGAGTTCACCGGTCAAGGAACTAAGCTATGAGCCATACAATGACTTCGAGGCCTATACGACCTTATGATGTAATTTTTAACTCATCTTGACAATGTACATAAAATCTTGTATTGTGGTTATACAGCTAAGAAATAATATGAAATGGAAAGTAGGACATTACGAGGTGGACAACACGGTGTAAACTGTTTCAAATAATTATTTCATACATTATAAGTCAATTTGTAATTGTATAAATATTATGTGTCCTAATAAATAAATAAATAAATAAATAAATAAATAAATAAATAAATAAATAAATAAATAAATAAATAAATAAATAAATAAATATGAAGTAGAATTAAAGATATTTTCTGTTTGCCTATCTTAAATTTCCCAAACACAATGTAAACAAGACGAAATATTAGGGTAGTGCCCTACATTTAACCTGAAACCAGATTAGGGTACTGTTTGGGAATAAGGGCTAGCCATATGATATTTGAGCAATTTTGAAAAATAGAGCATTTTCAAGAGATTTCAGTCTTTCGAAATATATATCCATTGAAGACGGTGGCATTGGGCGCACTAAAGACCAGTACTTTCAAACTTGACAAGTTCTTAAATGGTCTAGGACTCTAGGTCTAGACATATGGACCAACATGAGATATCCCTTGGACAAAAAGGGAGAGTCCAAGTCGACTTGAATGCTGATGATTGTGCCTAAACGCGACGCGTACACCTCGCGCTCGGCACGTGAACGCATGGCTTCACTTACATTGCATTATTTCAGAACTATTGAAACTAGAGCAATATTATAAATGGTGGAATAAAGATGAAAGTTGTTCCTTGATGACAATAGTTTTAAATTTATGGCAGGTTTCTTGTGAACCATACAAATTGCGATCGTAAAAAAATGTAGAAATCATTGAGAAGTTTCCACTTACATTGCTCTGCTTTAACCCATCCAGACATTTAAACGAGTTTTGCCCGTGGTCGCCTTCCCGGGCCTTCAAGCACTTTCACGAGTTCTGCCCGTGGTGGGATTTGGGGATTTTTTTGCGCAGGATGGGTCACACTGTTGGTGGTAAAGAAGTTTCCTGTAGTGTCGGTAACTATAGTGTATTAGTTTACACGCTTGTCAATAGATGGCAGGCCTTGTACGATCTTAAATAATCGATATTGTGATCGAAAATGTATTGCTACGGTATTTGATGAGGTATCGGCTGAAAGAGATTTTGAAGAGGATTTATCGAGTGAAAGTGATTCAGATGGAGATTTGGTAGTAGACCTAGGCTAAGGTAGGCCTACCAATGCGCATACGCGCGCAAGTTCAGGACATCCAACTAGTTTCAACTCTCTGGGTGCATCAATATGGAAAATAAATTTAAGTGGGTGTGTTTATTTCAATCTAGAGATGTTTCTAAATATATTTCATATTCATTTAATTTTAAATGGTCCTAAAATTTTGATTGGAATGATATGATTCTAGAAAAGTTGTCTTCTTGTCTAATGTATAATATTTTTAACTGACTGTACACACAATTAAAATAACAAGAATAATTAGTAAATCATCTCAATCAATTCCTTGCATAAATCTGGCAAAAATTGGTGAAATTTTCATAGGTGTATCTCGAAAAAATAAAAAGTTACAGTGGTTTATACCTTGAACTGTGTAAATTATTTGGTAAGCTGCAAATTAAATGGTGCATACAGGGGTATTGCCTTGAAAAATAATGATGTCTGAATGGGTTAATGGCATTATTTTAGTAACTATGAATGCTAGACCAATAGAGTGCTCATCATCGTGTAGAGGAAGGTTAGACGTTAATATTTATATGAGTCAATGTTTGATGCGGTATAGGCATGTGAGAGAGTAATGACTCATGGCCAGCACTGTACCTGGTCCACCACCATGTGAGAGAGTAATGACTCATGGCCAGCACTGTACCTGGTCTGCCACCATGTGAGAGAGTAATGACTCATAGTCAGCACTGTACCTGGTCTGCCACCACGTGAGAGAGTAATGACTCATGGCCAGCACTGTACCTGGTCCGCCACCATGTGAGAGAGTAATGACTCATGGCCAGCACTGTACCTGGTCCGCCACCATGTAAGAGAGTAATGACTCATGGCCAGCACTGTACCTGGTCCGCCACCATGTGAGAGAGTAATGACTCATGGCCAGCACTGTACCTGGTCCGCCACCATGTGAGAGAGTAATGACTCATGGCCAGCACTGTACCTGGTCCGCCACCATGTGAGAGAGTAATGACTCATGGCCAGCACTGTACCTGGTCCGCCACCATGTGAGAGAGTAATGACTCATGGCCAGCACTGTACCTGGTCCGCCACCATGTGAGAGAGTAATGACTCATGGCCAGCACTGTACCTGGTCCGCCACCATGTGAGAGAGTAATGACTCATGGCCAGCACTGTACCTGGTCCGCCACCATGTGAGAGAGTAATGACTCATGGCCAGCACTGTACCTGGTCTGCCACCATGTGAGAGAGTAATGACTCATGGCCAGCACTGTAGGCCTACCTGGTCTGCCACCATGTGAGAGAGTAATGACTCATGGCCAGCACTGTACCTGGTCCGCCACCATGTGAGAGAGTAATGACTCATGGCCAGCACTGTACCTGGTCTGCCACCATGTGAGAGAGTAATGACTCATGGCCAGCACTGTACCTGGTCCGCCACCACGTGAGAGAGTAATGACTCATGGCCAGCACTGTACCTGGTCCGCCACCATGTGAGAGAGTAATGACTCATGGCCGGCACTGTACCTGGTCCGCCACCATGTGAGAGAGTAATGACTCATGGCCAGCACTGTACCTGGTCTGCCACCATGTGAGAGAGTAATGACTCATGGCCAGCACTGTACCTGGTCCGCCACCATGTGAGAGAGTAATGACTCATGGCCAGCACTGTAGCTGGTCCGCCACCATGTGAGAGAGTAATGACTCATGGCCAGCACTGTACCTGGTCTGCCACCATGTGACTCATGGCCAGCACTGTACCTGGTCCGCCACCATGTGAGAGAGTAATGACTCATGGCCAGCACTGTACCTGGTCCGCCACCATGTGAGAGAGTAATGACTCATGGCCAGCACTGTACCTGGTCCGCCACCATGTGAGAGAGTAATGACTCATGGCCAGCACTGTACCTGGTCCGCCACCATGTGAGAGTAATGACTCATGGCCAGCACTGTACCTGGTCCGCCACCATGTGAGAGAGTAATGACTCATGGCCAGCACTGTACCTGGTCCGCCACCATGTGAGAGAGTAATGACTCATGGCCAGCACTGTACCTGGTCTGCCACCATGTGACTCATGGCCAGCACTGTACCTGGTCCGCCACCATGTGAGAGAGTAATGACTCATGGCCAGCACTGTACCTGGTCCGCCACCATATGAGAGAGTAATGACTCATGGCCAGCACTGTACCTGGTCCGCCACCATGTGAGAGAGTAATGACTCATGGCCAGCACTGTACCTGGTCCGCCACCATGTGAGAGAGTAATGACTCATGGCCAGCACTGTACCTGGTCTGCCACCATGTGACTCATGGCCAGCACTGTACCTGGTCTGCCACCATGTGAGAGAGTAATGACTCATGGCCAGCACTGTACCTGGTCCGCCACCATGTGAGAGAGTAATGACTCATGGCCAGCACTGTACCTGGTCCGCCACCATGTGAGAGAGTAATGACTCATGGCCAGCACTGTACCTGGTCTGCCACCATGTGACTCATGGCCAGCACTGTACCTGGTCTGCCACCATGTGAGAGAGTAATGACTCATGGCCAGCACTATACCTGGTCCGCCACCACGTGAGAGAGTAATGACTCATGGCCAGCACTGTACCTGGTCCGCCACCATGTGAGAGAGTAATGACTCATGGCCAGCACTGTACCTGGTCCGCCACCATGTGAGAGAGTAATGACTCATGGCCAGCACTGTACCTGGTCCGCCACCACGTGAGAGAGTAATGACTCATGGCCAGCACTGTACCTGGTCCACCACCATGTGAGAGAGTAATGACTCATGGCCAGCACTGTACCTGGTCTGCCACCATGTGAGAGAGTAATGACTCATGGCCAGCACTGTACCTGGTCCGCCACCATGTGAGAGAGTAATGACTCATGGCCAGCACTGTACCTGGTCTGCCACCATGTGAGAGAGTAATGACTCATGGCCAGCACTGTACCTGGTCCGCCACCATGTGAGAGAGTAATGACTCATGGCCAGCACTGTACCTGGTCCGCCACCATGTGAGAGAGTAATGACTCATGGCCAGCACTGTACCTGGTCTGCCACCATGTGAGAGAGTAATGACTCATGGCCAGCACTGTACCTGGTCCGCCACCATGTGAGAGAGTAATGACTCATGGCCAGCACTGTACCTGGTCCACCACCACGTGAGAGAGTAATGACTCATGGCCAGCACTGTACCTGGTCTGCCACCATGTGAGAGAGTAATGACTCATGGCCAGCACTGTACCTGGTCTGCCACCATGTGAGAGAGTAATGACTCATGGCCAGCACTGTACCTGGTCTGCCACCATGTGAGAGAGTAATGACTCATGGCCAGCACTGTACCTGGTCCGCCACCATGTGAGAGAGTAATGACTCATGGCCAGCACTGTACCTGGTCTGCCACCAAGTGAGAGAGTAATGACTCATGGCCAGCACTGTACCTGGTCCGCCACCATGTGAGAGAGTAATGACTCATGGCCAGCACTGTACCTGGTCTGCCACCATGTGAGAGAGTAATGACTCATGGCCAGCACTGTACCTGGTCTGCCACCATGTGAGAGAGTAATGACTCATGGCCAGCACTGTACCTGGTCCGCCACCATGTGAGAGAGTAATGACTCATGGCCAGCACTGTACCTGGTCTGCCACCATGTGAGAGAGTAATGACTCATGGCCAGCACTGTACCTGGTCTGCCACCATGTGAGAGAGTAATGACTCATGGCCAGCACTGTACCTGGTCCGCCACCATGTGAGAGAGTAATGACTCATGGCCAGCACTGTACCTGGTCCGCCACCATGTGAGAGAGTAATGACTCATGGCCAGCACTGTACCTGGTCCGCCACCATGTGAGAGAGTAATGACTCATGGCCAGCACTGTACCTGGTCCGCCACCATGTGAGAGAGTAATGACTCATGGCCAGCACTGTACCTGGTCCGCCACCATGTGAGAGAGTAATGACTCATGGCCAGCACTGTACCTGGTCCGCCACCATGTGAGAGAGTAATGACTCATGGCCAGCACTGTACCTGGTCCGCCACCATGTGAGAGAGTAATGACTCATGGCCAGCACTGTACCTGGTCTGCCACCATGTGACTCATGGCCAGCACTGTACCTGGTCCGCCACCATGTGAGAGAGTAATGACTCATGGCCAGCACTGTACCTGGTCTGCCACCATGTGAGAGAGTAATGACTCATGGCCAGCACTGTACCTGGTCTGCCACCATGTGAGAGAGTAATGACTCATGGCCAGCACTGTACCTGGTCCGCCACCATGTGAGAGAGTAATGACTCATGGCTAGCACTGTACCTGGTCTGCCACCATGTGAGAGAGTAATGACTCATGGCCAGCACTGTACCTGGTCCGCCACCACGTGAGAGAGTAATGACTCATGGCCAGCACTGTACCTGGTCCGCCACCATGTGAGAGAGTAATGACTCATGGCCAGCACTGTACCTGGTCCGCCACCATGTGAGAGAGTAATGACTCATGGCCAGCACTGTACCTGGTCTGCCACCATGTGAGAGAGTAATGACTCATGGCCAGCACTGTACCTGGTCCGTCACCATGTGAGAGAGTAATGACTCATGGCCAGCACTGTACCTGGTCCGCCACCATGTGAGAGAGTAACGACTCATGGCCAGCACTGTACCTGGTCCGCCACCATGGCGGCATGTGAGAGAGTAATGACTCATGGCCAGCACTGTACCTGGTCCGCCACCATGTGAGAGAGTAATGACTCATGGCCAGCACTGTACCTGGTCCGCCACCATGTGAGAGAGTAATGACTCATGGCCAGCACTGTACCTGGTCCGCCACCATGTGAGAGAGTAATGACTCATGGCCAGCACTGTACCTGGTCCGCCACCATGTGAGAGAGTAATGACTCATGGCCAGCACTGTACCTGGTCCGCCACCATGTGAGAGAGTAATGACTCATGGCCAGCACTGTACATGGTCCGCCACCATGTGAGAGAGTAATGACTCATGGCCAGCACTGTACCTGGTCCGCCACCATGTGAGAGTAATGACTCATGGCCAGCACTGTTCCTGGTCTGCCACCATGTGAGAGAGTAATGACTCATGGCCAGCACTGTACCTGGTCCGCCACCATGTGAGAGAGTAATGACTCATGGCCAGCACTGTACCTGGTCTGCCACCATGTGAGAGAGTAATGACTCATGGCCGGCACTGTACCTGGTCTGCCACCATGTGAGAGAGTAATGACTCATGGCCAGCACTGTACCTGGTCTGCCACCATGTGAGAGAGTAATGACTCATGGCCAGCACTGTACCTGGTCTGCCACCATGTGAGAGAGTAATGACTCATGGCCAGCACTGTACCTGGTCCGCCACCATGTGAGAGAGTAATGACTCATGGCCAGCACTGTACCTGGTCCGCCACCATGTGAGAGTAATGACTCATGGCCAGCACTGTACCTGGTCTGCCACCATGTGAGAGAGTAATGACTCATGGCCAGCACTGTACCTGGTCCGCCACCATGTGAGAGAGTAATGACTCATGGCCAGCACTGTACCTGGTCCGCCACCATGTGAGAGTAATGACTCATGGCCAGCACTGTACCTGGTCTGCCACCAAGTGAGAGAGTAATGACTCATGGCCAGCACTGTACCTGGTCTGCCACCATGTGAGAGAGTAATGACTCATGGCCAGCACTGTACCTGGTCTGCCACCAAGTGAGAGAGTAATGACTCATGGCCAGCACTGTACCTGGTCCGCCACCATGTGAGAGAGTAATGACTCATGGCCAGGACTGTACCTGGTCCGCCACCATGTGAGAGTAATGACTCATGGCCAGCACTGTACCTGGTCTGCCACCATGTGAGAGAGTAATGACTCATGGCCAGCACTGTACCTGGTCCGCCACCATGTGAGAGAGTAATTACTTATGGCCAGCACTGTACCTGGTCCGCCACCATGTGAGAGAGTAATGACTCATGGCCAGCACTGTACCTGGTCTGCCACCATGTAAGAGAGTAATGACTCATGGCCAGCACTGTACCTGGTCCGCCACCATGTGAGAGAGTAATGACTCATGGCCAGCACTGTACCTGGTCCGCCACCATGTGAGAGAGTAATGACTCATGGCCAGCACTGTACCTGGTCCGCCACCATGTGAGAGTGTAATGACTCATGGCCAGCACTGTACCTGGTCCGCCACCACGTGAGAGAGTAATGACTCATGGCCAGCACTGTACCTGGTCCGCCACCATGTGAGAGAGTAATGACTCATGGCCAGCACTGTACCTGGTCTGCCACCATGTGAGAGAGTAATGACTCATGGCCAGCACTGTACCTGGTCCGCCACCATGTGAGAGAGTAATGACTCATGGCCAGCACTGTACCTGGTCCGCCACCACGTGAGAGAGTAATGACTCATGGCCAGCACTGTACCTGGTCTGCCACCACGTGAGAGAGTAATGACTCATGGCCAGCACTGTACCTGGTCTGCCACCATGTGAGAGAGTAATGACTCATGGCCAGCACTGTACCTGGTCCGCCACCACGTGAGAGAGGTATGACTCATGGCCAGCACTGTACCTGGTCTGCCACCACGTGAGAGAGTAATGACTCATGGCCAGCACTGTACCTGGTCTGCCACCATGTGAGAGAGTAATGACTCATGGCCAGCACTGTACCTGGTCTGCCACCATGTGAGAGAGTAATGACTCATGGCCAGCACTGTACCTGGTCTGCCACCATGTGAGAGAGTAATGACTCATGGCCAGGACTGTACCTGGTCCGCCACCATGTGACTCATGGCCAGCACTGTACCTGGTCTGCCACCATGTGAGAGAGGTCCTTGAAGATGTCATTGAGATCCACTATGGACCTGACGATGTGTCGGACCTCCTGTTCTCGCCTCGCTGACATCTTAGTGTTGTCCTCCTCTAACAGGAGAAGCTGCTGCTGCGACATTGACGCGCCCACGCGACCTCCAAACTGCTGGTCGATGTTTTCAAGGTCGCTGTCCACATCCCAGCCCAGCGGGCCGAACGAGTCGGCGTGCAGAGGCGTGTCGAAGTATTGCTTCGAGCGCTCCTCTCGCGAGTTCAATTCTGAAACACCGACAATAATGGACGATCTTAGCAAAATGGTATTTTTGTAATATATACGTAAATACATTTTTTATTTATTTATCAGATGTTTCTACACTTTTACATCCACACACCTAAGTGGTAGTAAGTTCTCACAATTTCTAAAAACTAAATCTAATAAAATTACATCCACATGTACACAAAAATATACAAAACTATCTGTTTAAAGAATGCATACCGGTAGGCCTACCGTATTTCGGCTCAATTATTATTCGTCAGAAGAGGTTTCATACAGACTCTTAACAATGATTGACATTTAAGCGTTTAAAAGGTACATCAGTAAGTCTGCTGGTAGAAATCAGAAATTAAGGTAAAATAGGGATAGGCAATTAATGAACAGTACTTAATCTGAAAAAGCTACGATGTATTATGCTAAATGGGAACTTCAAAAGATTATTTAAGCAAAGAGAATCAACAACCACATATTTGTTGTTGTTGTTTGGGTGAGGTCAAAAGCCTAGACACGTAGTGAGAGTAAATGATAGATTGCAACCGCTTACATTAGAACAGCTGGGATAGTCATCGTATGACTGAGTGATGAATATTGGTTACATTATTACAAATATTGTTTAACCTTGCTGACAGTGTTTTCTTATGTATGTATGTATGTATGTATGTATGTATGTATGTATGTATGTATGTATGTATGAATGTATGTATGTATGTATGTATGTATGTATGTATGTATGTATGTATGTATGTATGTATGTATGTATGTATGTATGTATGTATGTATGTATGTATGGATGGATGTGTTTGTGTGTATATGTGTATGGACCCTAACTTTTTTATATCTACTGTATGTGGGATGTCAATCCTGTATTAGATCAATAATAAATAATATAGCAATCATGAGAAAGGTCACGCAGGTCGAAACATATTCATATAAGATTATTTGATTGCTATGACTAACTTCTCTTTAAGGTAAGCTGTCTGAAGACACAAGATACTTGAAGATACTTGAAGCACAAGATACACACACAAGTGGTAGGCAAACAGCAGAGGCATTGGGTCTCTACTCTACCCAATAAGTTGCTTTATTAACACTCTAAGAATAGGGCTACTATGGATATACTATGGATGTCGATGGGCCATTGGCTTCTGTTTCACACATTTATAATTTTAAAATCGATTGCACACTTTAATTATTTACGACTACCTATTGGAGACATAAATAAAGTCTCGCATATGAAGTAATGTGTGGACAACTCTTGTCAATTTCCTGCTACCCCTCAACGACCACATCTTGTTGCGAGAGACAAAACCAACAACTAGGAATTCTTAAAAATTAGAATCCGGTTTGAAAACAATAATCCAAATCACTGGCTATGATATATTTTGTTCATTTTCCAGCACAAGACGCCTAAGGAATATTACACAGTACACACGTATTTTATTTAATTTATTTATGAATTGGTCACATACAGCATTTTATGCCATTTTACAGTGACTAGAATAACAATGATGAATAACAACGATGCACGATGATGCTGATGATGAAGAAGGGAGGAGGGGAAATGCAGTACCAACACGTAGCCTACTCCTGTCGAAAAGTACCAAGGGGACCATCGGCTTTATGTCCCGTCCAAAAGGACGGTGAAACTTTGACCAGTCATACAGGTTCCTCCACCAACCTGGACTGCCGAGCAGTTGACGGGAAGAACGAAGCTGTTACACAAGCTTTTGAACCCTCCAATCTGCTCTAACCAACGGTAACGGTAGCGGTAGAGGGGAACGGTCACCCATCCACCTCCTGACCAAGCCAGACGTTGCTTAACTTTGGTGTTATGCAAGATGTGCGGCAACCGGCAATACTCAACTAAACAAATAGGGAATCTCATCGAATTCAAGGCCAATTATGAAGGAAATTAGTGGCAGTGCAATCCCCTACCAATATTGTAGCCCTACGTGCAATTTTTGAACAACAAAATTAACGGTTTGAAAAATCAGATCCGGATCTTGATAAAACTGGCTCCGATCCAGTTTCCAGGTACCTACATAGGACTGGGAGGAAACGTTTAATTTTGTAAACGTTTATTTTTCCAAATTTGTCGCATTTAAACATTTAAACGTAACGCCCCTCTTCCCGTTTCAAAATGATAAAAAATGAGTTGGAATGTTTCCGAAAAAATTGTGCATCAAAAAGATCCTGTTGAACTTAAATTAGGCCTGATGTGTTCACTGTCTTGTACATAATTTGCACTTCATGAACATTCCCTTCTTATTGAAATTTTTCCACACTATCAAAACTAACAAAAATATTTTGTAAGCTCATTCTTACAAAATACACTCGCGAGAAATCCTTACAAGCAACAACAAACAACTAACTAACAATTTAAGTAACCACCCCCAAGTCGAAAGCATATTCACTTTGCGAGTTCTTGCGGGGTGGGGGAAAGACATCTACAAGTACAATGTGTGCTTTGTTCTGTTTGGTCAAATACAATGGGAGAGCTGTGACATTGTAAAAATCTGCAAGTTTGGGTTTTGTCCTGAGGTCGGGGAGGGAGGATTGGTTGGGCAGGGTATAGGATACGGTTAAACGTGTCCATATAAATATTTATACACGTATATTTTCGCGCGGGCGTTTACACGTTTAAACGACCCAGCCATACCGGTACCCAAAGTTATTTCTACCAACAACTGCCACTATACAAGCGAGATCTTTCCCATCACAGAATGGCTAACGTTGCGGCTTAAACCGGCTACCTAGTTTTGAGAAGAAGTTCCTCATTGACACCCCACCACACACACACGACGCGAATTCATACTTCACGCTAGAACGATGGTCACACACTTACTTTTCAAATACGAACTCTGCGAGCGTCTAAACGACGTGGATAGTTCCTGAAGGTTCGCCACCAAGGACGCGATGACGTTGTAGGATAGACGTTGTTCCTGGCGCGAACCGTTGCTGCTCTGCTGTCTGATCTGTTGCACCAGTCGGTGGGCCCCCCCAAACATCTACAGGTGGCAGAAGAGAGGGGGGACATTATATACTATACTCTATATATGACACGTAGCATTACTCCCACCATATTACTGCTCTGCTGTCTGATCTGTTGCACCAGTCGGTGGGCACCCCCAAACATCTACAGGTGGCAGAAGAGAGGGGGGACATTATATACTATACTCTATATATGACACGTAGCATTACTCCCACCATATTACTGCTCTGCTGTCTGATTTGTTGCACCAGTCGGTGGGCCCCCCCAAACATCTACAGGTGGCAGAAGAGAGGGGGGGCATTATATACTATACTCTATATGACACGTACCATTACTCCCACCATATTACTGCTCTGCTGTCTGATTTGTTGCACCAGTTGGTGGGCCCCCCCAAACATCTACAGGTGGCAGAAGGGGGGACATTATATTCTATACTCTATATGATGCGTAGCATTACTCCCACCATATCAGCTAACTAAGAGAAGTTTGGCATAGGCATATATATGTGTAGGCCCTAAGTCTTTCATTACATTCTTAATCACAATTTAGAATTTAAATAATGTACACTACCTACTGCATCCATAATAACAGGGTGAAATTTGCAAACTACAAACTAATAACTTCATCTGAGCAAGCATCATCAATACTATTTGATACTACCGAGGTAAATTTATTGTTACCACTTGTAACCAGTAATCCCAAAAGGAAATTTTGGTCCCAAATCCAGTTTGGTAGTAGAACTAGAGTTTACGGATGCCATAAAGCTGTTTATCTATCAACCAATAGACTTTGTTAAGCCAATTTATATTGGATAGTTAAACAAAAGAAGTTTGGTAGTGGAACTAGAGTTTATGGATGACATAAAGTTGTTTATCTATCAGTAGACCTACATTTAGACTTTGTTATGCCAATTTATATTGGATAGTTCGACAAAAGAATGGCTGAAGAAGCCATCTTAGCATAAGAAGAAGAAAAAGATTTTGTACTAACACAATAGGCAGAGGTATTGTTTATGTATTTATTTATTTAATGTCTATCCTATTCAGTTATAAAAACTGATTTACAAAGGAGGACCTTAAATAAAACTAGGCTATGCGAACAATTAATAATAATGAACAGAAATGTCTTTGCATGCTGAGCAAGCAATGGTAAAAATATCATTATCATGGATCAACCATTAAAAATTGCATTGCAGTGGTTCCGAGTTACTGCTGCATGTCATGCAAGTAGAAGCTCGTTAATTACTGAATGTTGGTAAATTAGCCGAGTAATTACCTGGTAGGCCTAGGTCTAATTAAACAACTTGAAAAATTACCAGGCAATATCATATAACATGATATTAGCCTAGTATGGCCCAACAGAATAAAGTTACTCACTCTTGCTATTTCTTGGGTCAACACTTCAATTTGAGTTTCTTCCTCCAATGAATCGTCCAACGTTGGCCGATGTAAATGTCTAGTGTGAACTATGTCCAGGTCTCGTATCTTCGAGCGTAGTCGTGTCATTGCGTATTGTGCTTCCTCGAGCCCGTCTGCCCATTCAGGGGGCATTTGGAAATCACCCTGCCGCAACTCCATACCGGAGTCGTAGTCCGAGTTGACCAAGGATGAACGGTCCGACGTGTTCTATGGGACATAATGTTGATTTATTAAGAACCCGATAATTAATGTTGGAAATGGGGTCAAGATATATATCCGTAGGTTTCAGAAGCTGAGAACCGAATTCGGTTCTCAGCTTCTGAAACCTAAGGATCATCCTGAAGATGGCAAATGCGATTTTGCCGAAACGTCGAGACAATGACAATGGCCCATTTCTGGGCCAGTGTCATATATTAACCCGATAATTAATGATGGAAACGGGGTCAAGATATATATATTATATATTAAGAAGTGAGAGAATTGCTGATGCATATGTAGGATGTGTGGGGTCGGAGAACAAGACAGGAGGCATCTCTTTGAGTGTAGGCCAACATATGTAGGAAGGATGAAAGGGGCAAAATGCCGGGTGGCACAGATCGGAGGGAACAGGATTCCTATCTCTACTGGCTTACCAGAAAATACATGATGACATGAGATGTCAATTGTGGGTATAAGAAAAGAAGATTTCTCTTACCACCGGCCCTTAAAGGTAAGTTACACCCTGGGGCCTCATTCCTGTACATTTTTTTAGCTCTCCTTAACTCTCGCTAACCCCATGTTAAAATGACCCCGGGGTTAACTCCTACACAGGCTTCCCTGCATAATTTGCAGGCAAATATGACCCTGTCTGATAGTAGGGTTAAGAAGAGTTATTTTTTCTTTTTTTTTTCTTTCTTTCTTGTGCCAAGATTGTGCCGCCATTTTGTCAAAGCCCGTGTGTATAGTTTCACAAATGTCACATTTCAATTCTTTATTGAGAATATCCTATTTCTTGGATACGTTACTTTATGTGTTTATTTAAGTTTATAAACCATTTTGTGTAGGCCTATTTATAGTACATTATATAGGTCCTGTACGTAGGGTATGTAAATATGTTGTTTTTTTTTGTTTTTTTTTCCTGTGCAGAGTTGACCTCTTCAGCCATTCTTCTTCCTTGCTATCCAATATAAGGCTGCCTCCTTCTCTGTCCTGCTCATTGAGTCGGGCAGGGAGTCAATGTCCTTCTTGAGGGCGGCGCATCTAAATAGGTGCGCTCTGTCTTGATCTTCCAACTTACATAATCTACAGGTGGCCGGTTCGTTGCTAATGTTGAAGCGATGCAGGTGGAGTTGCAAAACGTCATGACCGGTTGCAAGCCGGAACTGGGCGGTGGCCGTCTTCCTCGACCAGTCTTTGTCTGGCCCTTTCTTGATCTCGATCCACCAGCTTTTTTGTTGTGCGGCCTCTTCCGTGGTGTTGCTGAAGATCTTTTTCGTGATTGACTTGATCTTGGTTTTCACGTTTTGGAAGGAGAGAGGCGCTGCTGGTTGTTGCGGTGCTTTTGTGGCACTCTTGACGATACGATATGTAGTTTTATTAAGTATTTTGTGGACGTTTTGAGGTTATTGGACTGTTTTTATTTGTTATTGTTTTTATTTTGTCTCGTTTTTTCAACAATGTCTTCCTTCGATCGGCGCCTCAATTGCTGACTCCTGATTGGCTATTGACTAACACTGGGGTTAAGTTTGCAAATGTACTGGAATGAGGCCCCTGGAGAGAGCCCAATCAGCAGGCTCTGCAAGCCTCACAGTCCTAACTTGATTTACCTAGCCTTACCAGTCTCTCACTTACTAGACCAGGGGTCAGCAAACTTTCTCAACTTTAGTGCCAAAAAGTAAATTAAAAAATTATAAGTATAATGTTTGCATGCCAGTATAAATTTAACTTAAACACAATATCTGAGTATTGGCCAATTGGCTATTACCTTTTAATACTCCTACTACAATGACTACATTACAAAATAAAATCTACCTACGCTGAGGCTGTGATAATAATCACACTAAGTAGCTGACAAAGGATACTGATAGTAATTAATTGTATGGATACATATTTCTGTTATGAATTTCTAGCCTTAGAGTACTTCTCTTCCAATGTCTATTAGTGTATAGGCCTCAGTGACTTATGTGGTGTTGTTTATTAGCACTGCGTTTGCATTTCTGCTTCTGGCAGGGTCAGCTTGGGTTTCATAACCAAATTTGTCCACCTCTTCCTATCTTCCCACAATCGTACTTCCTCTTCTTGCTCCCAGTTCTCTCCTCTCGTCTGTAGGTCTTCAGCAATCTTTTCCTTCCATCTCTTCCTTCGTCTTTCCAGTTTTTTTCTTCCTTCGATCTTTTTTTCATATTTTTAAATACCGTACTATTTTTATTTATTTTATTTTGAATAGGAACAGAAGTGTGCGTAGGTTCGATATTGTATATTGTTTCAATGGTTTCAACTCCCCCCCCCCCCTCCTCCCCCCCAAAATTCCATGTCCCTACCTGACTAAAACATCTCCAAAAAGATGCAAAAAAAAAACCTGCGGGGGCATTTATTGAGGGATTTTGTCCTCCAAACCCCCGCGGTTCATCGGCTTTGCGACTAGAACCCACGTCTCCCAATTGCCGGGTGGGTGCCTTGACCCCTAGGGCCCTAGATCACCGGGACTGGCAAGTGGGAGACCTGGGTTTGATTCCCAGTCTGGTTGGTTTTTAATTTCTTGATTTTTCCATTTATATACCTACCGGGTATTGGGTGTTTTTAAATAGCCTATCTCCCGGTCAGCCAAGTTTCACGAATATTTGGGAAACCAGACCGAGGTCGATAATTTCACCTTAAAAGTAAAAGTTTATTTCGTTAAATGTAATCGATCCCCATATAGGGGGCCCGAAACGATTCTTGCGGGGGAGCCCAGGCAACTTGCATTACGCCACTGAATATTAAAACACTTTGATTGCAAGTCGATAAAATCCGGTACCTACATAATAAGCTATTATTGGAATTCCAGGCTTCAAAAAGTCTTCGGGACGCCAGGACAAAGGGTAAAAAACGGGACTATCTCAGCTAATCCGGGACGTATGGTTGCCTTAGTATGCTTCTAATGTGAAACAAGGCAAGGTTATCGGGATCAGCGGAATTGTAGACAGAAAAACAGAAAATACAGGTAACAAAGCTTTCTGTATAATGGCAATAACAATAAGGCGTGAGTTTAGTTGTGTACTATAGTAGGAGGCCTACCCTAGGCCCTACCTGTCACATGAACCGTATCATAGTAAACTAGGTAAATTGTACGGTATCGCTGATCGCGTTTCGTACTTTTTTGTACTCACTTTTTTGTGTATTCCTTTGCGATATTGATCATGTGCATAGTACATAATTGTTATTTCATGATTTATCTGTAAGCTCCAGTGATTTTCTACCCAAATACTATGTTCTTTCATATTAAATTATCATTTTGAAGTTGCATCGATTTGACAACACAATCACGTTAAATATGGCAATATGGCGGACGTGCGAGTGCGCAGCTGTTTGAAGCACACAGGAAGTGTGAAGGCCTAGCTACCTGACATCCCACGAAAGTTGGGACAGGTTAGGGGGTCAATTATATTATGTTGAATTGACTGGGCCTATGCCTAGGCCTAGCTGCCTGACATCCCACGAAAGTTGGGACAGGTTGTCAGGATGTCAGGCAACTAGGCCTAGGCGTAGGTCTAGCCAATTCAATATAATATAATTGACCCCCTAACCTGTCCCAACTTTCGTGGGATATTAGGCAGCTAGGCCTAGGCCCAGTCAATTCAACATAGGCCTAATATAATTGACCCCCTAACCTGTCCCAACTTTCGTGGGATGTCAGGTAGCTAGGCCTAGACCTTCACACTTCCTGTGTGCTCCGAACAGCTGCGCCCTCGAACGTACGCCATATTGCCATATTTAATAAAGTCAAATCGATGCAACTTCAAAACGATAATTTAATATGAAAGAAGATACTATTTGTATTGAAAATTACTGGAGCTTACAGATAAATCATGAAATAACAATTATGTACTGCGCACATGATCAATATCGCAAAGGAATACAGAAAAAAGTGAGTACGAAACGCGATAGGCCCCCTACCCCGTACAATTACCGTAAACTATTTCCTAACAATGATTACTAGTGTCATTCTAATTATGACAATTGTGCGTAGGCCTAGGCCTAGGGCTTGATCCCCAATTTCCTACTAGGCCTAGGCCTTAACTAATCAGTCAGCAGGCACATCTAGGCCTAGGCCTATATTTCGATAGGGCCCTAGCATTTTCCTTAGTATAACAGGAAAATGAGTTTCCAAAGTTCTATATACAAACATTAATTAGTGAATAACGTTATTAGGAACAATGCAGTATGGCTAGGCCTAGGCATCAATGGCCTAGGTTCCAGCCAAAGAAACTTTGTCCACACATAACCTCAATATATTGCAATACTGCCCATTACTTACTTGGTCGGAATATATGTGCCTACTCTGCATTGAATTTTTCCGCATAAGTAGGAATATATCATTCAGACTTCTAGTAGCCATTTTGAGATAGTATTAGCTACTAATAATATAAAATATACGACTTTTATGTAAATTCGGTAATCATAATCGTCTGCGTCAAATGTCACTTTTCATCCCACAGCCTTAAATATATTTGTTATTCCAAAAACACTTCGTGCTGGTTTTTCTCGTTTTTGGCATAAAATAAGAAACTAAATAGTATTTATATAATTATAATGACTTAAAAATGAATAAATGAATATAAAATTAATGATAATAATGACAGTGTAGCCTAGACCTATTTACCCAAGATAGCCTATACCTACCTAAAATATGTATTTCTTTGAATTAGCACATTGTATCATCCACCCTGCCGAGGTTTTTGTGCAACAGGTATGCAGTGACAAGACCTAGCCCTACCTACTTGGGAATTACTTCTTCTTGGCAGGGGTAGGCTACGAAGACGTTATTTATGTTGTGGACATACTAATTTGGCTTGCGTAGCTAAGCCTAAGACAAGGCCTACATTATTAGTAAGTTTGCTCTCATTAGTCGGTGCATGCAATTAAAATGATGTAGGGCGTAGCCTAATATATAGGCCCTCATCTTAACCCTAGGCCTAGCCTATTTCAGAACTTTTGGGTGAGCAGGATCAAGCCTAGGGATAGGCCTAGGCCTAGGCCTACCCTAGCCCAGGTCTAACTGTTGTTAAGTATACCTAGAGGTAAACAGCCTAGGGCCTAGGGCTACCGGGATTGTTACTATATTCTACCTTAACTTAGTTTTGATCAAAGGTTTTGATCATCATCATCCACAGTAAAAAAACAACAAATATTTCTCTTCCAAAAAGCATTAGAGTAAAGCTTGTTGCACTACATGGACGTTGACGAGCGCCGGAAGTGGATGATCCGACCAATCGGGGCAAAGCGGTGCTTGCAAGTGCCGTTGCTAGACTAGTAGGTTGTGTTAGTTGGTTCCAGCTACTTCGGATTACCCACTTCCGGCGCTCGTCGACGTCCATGTAGACCTAGTGCAACAAGCATAAGATATGCCTTTTCCTGCTTCCGGCAGCGTCAGCTTGGGTTTGGCAGCCAACTATTTCTCCTTCCCATCCTCCCACAATTCGTGTTATTTCACGCCCAACTATCTCCTCTTGACTATAAGGTTCCCTTAATGGTCTTCCTTCCATGTCTTCCTTGGCCTCCCACTTTGTCTACTGCCTTCAATTCCCCTTTCATATATTATTCTGGATGCTTATCGCATTTGCAGATCAGGCACTATCTAGTGCTGGGTGTAGACTAATATAGCTTAGCGCTTGCCTGGCACCATGTCTCTATGCCTATGTTTGCTACATCATTAAATTAGATTAGATTAAACACTTCAAGGCTGCAGATGGGCCATAACTGCTAGGTGGCAACCTGTCTAAACCTCCCCCTACCCTCTCTCATCCCTTTCTATTTAGTTTCTAAATTCCCTTACTGGTTCGCACACAACAACCTCCTTGGGTAACTCATTCCATTCCTTGACCGTTCTCTCAACAAATCCAAACCTATCCAGATCACTTCTTACCACCTGTCGTTAAAACTTCCATAAATATGATCACCCCTCCCTCTGTATGTACCCCTTCTTGCAATCTGCTTCGGGTTTTCCTTGTACCGTCTCCTCTCCCTAGCTGCTTTCTATAGATTACATATCCTATCACTCCACCATCTCTCCTCTAAAGACTCCCAACCCAGCTCCTTCATCATTACTGTAACGCTATCATAAACCCGCATCGCATTCCCCAACATATTTTCCTCATTTTAAAACTTGGCTGTCGGGCTTCGCTGCATCCATCAGTAAAAATATCTTAACATTTCGGGCCAATTGTACTGTCCATCTTCA
The DNA here is from genome assembly GCA_945910005.1 of Isoperla grammatica. Taxonomy (NCBI): domain Eukaryota; kingdom Metazoa; phylum Arthropoda; class Insecta; order Plecoptera; family Perlodidae; genus Isoperla; species Isoperla grammatica. The sequence goes on along the minus strand of OX246742.1, from coordinate 13,052,015 downwards.
GAAATAATATTCTAGAAGAGTGCACACATGGAACAAACCTACTCAATCCAGCCCATCCGTGTGTGTCAAACCTCCATCAACTAACTTAGCCTGTAACCTTCCTTGCCGCTCTTCGCTGTACCTTCTCTAGCTCCAAGACCTTCCCCTTCTTATAGGCGTGTTGGGTAAGTTCCCCCAAAAAAAGCAAGTTACTCTGTATTTGAAAAGAACTTATAAAAGTTACAGTTCCTCAAAAAAATAAGGAACTTTTGTGTATTTCTGGAACTTTAAGTTCCTTTTGCAAAAAAAATAATGTAATGGGATATACGATTTAAGTAGCAGTTTTTACCCACGTAACCCCCCCCCCCCCCCCCACGTTTTTTTATCGCAAGACAGGTTGATCCATCAAGGTAATGTTTCCTAAAAGCAAAAAATGTTACTACTTAATTGATTAACTCGTTTGCTATTGTGTCCACTCACGATGATGAAGAAACAAAATTTAGTGGCAATGGCGGTTTTTATAAACTTGTCAAAAATGGAAGGAATTTTTAATTTTTTAATTCTACTTCCCAGAAATTAGTAACTAGGCTAGTTTTCAAATGTAGCTGGATTGCTGGAATGACATGGTGGTGTAATAAATGCCATGAAAGGAAAGGAACTTTTCGATATTTTTTAAGAAGTTCCCCAAAATTAGGAAGTTGTGTGTTAAAAGTTCCTTTCATTTTAAAAGGAACTTGTTCATTTAAAGTTCCTGAAAAAGGAACGCGTTCCTTTTTAAAAGTTCCTACCCAACACTGGAACTTGCCTACTAGTTCCCTTCAGATTCCTCATAACAAACCCTAGAGTTCTATCCCTTCCTTACACTCTCTTGCACCTGGTCTCCCCCATCCCAAATCTTCAGCCAATACAATCCCCAAATGGGCTACTTTTACTTCTTTACCTTCTCTAGAACTGACCCCTCAAGAAAATCTCCCTCACATCCCCTTTTAATTTACATGTAAACCCAACCACATTACATTTTCCCACATTCAATCGCATCCAATTAACAGTAACCCACTCCTCTATCCTGCAACAACTTAGCATCCTCCATCCCCTTAATCACCCTATATAGGACACAATCATCAGCAAACAACCTTAATCTTGACTCTATTCCCCTTCCTAGGCCCCAATTGTAAATAACAGTGGGCCCAGCACTGAACCCTGTGGCACCTCCGTTGTAACTTCAATACTTGTTGATACACTATATCCCCTACCCTTACCCTCTGCGACCTATTTTCTAAAAAATCTTCTATCCACCTTACCACCCCCTTATCTCCAATCACACTATCAACCTTCCTCATCAAAATCCCACAAGACTCTTTATCAAACGCCTTTTCAGTCAAGGACAACTGCATCTACCTCCTCCCCCTTATCTAGAGCCTCCCCGAAGTCCTGAACATGTCCCACCAATTGCGTCTCACAAGAATACCCCTCTCTAAACCCATGTTGGTAGTCCACCAACAACCATCCCTTCCCCTCCAACACCTCCCTAACGTAATCTGCTACTACCCTTTCCACTATCTTGCTCCCTACCAAGGTGAGACTAACCGCTATTTTACTTCTGACCCCCCCCCCCCATTATGTATAGGCCTATAAGCAGTGCTTGAAATTAAGGAGAAAAAAAAACATAGAGCCTAAGGTGGCCCCCAGTGTTGAAATCATAGGGACAAAAAAGCATAACACAGGCCATTTTCTTAGTATTCATTTAGACCTAAGTTTATGTTTGTTTATTTGTAATTTATATGTGGAATGTTTATTTCGTATCTAAAATGTCAGCTGCATGTTTTTAAAAGAACTCTCATCGAAATCCTATCAAGATATCTGCCGCTCCTTTATTGATGTCTGAAATTGTTCTATCAAGTTATCTAATGTAGTTCTACCATCACTTTAATTTTGAAACAATTGATACAAGAACCATTTTATATTTTATAATTTATATAGTTACAAAATATTATTTCGTAGAACATAAGTAGGCCTACGCTAAACATAAAATAAAAATAAATTTAATAAAAATGTAAATAAAAATAAAAAAAGTGTTATGTTGTGCATACATACATCAACACGTGCATTTCCATGGCATATTTTGCATCAGGTTAACTTCTGGGCATTGGAAGGGAAGTGTCGTCAGTTGCGGACTAGTGCATGGTGTCGGTGTCATGTGTCATAGCTCAGGGACAGGGACGAACAAAATAGTAAAGCAGTTCCCTTTTCATTAGTAGGCCTACTTTCTGTTTGGTGTTTTAAAGCTGTAAGATGTAAGCTGTAGGTGGTGACATCAGGGAGAAAAGCAGAAAATAATATTTTTGGACGTCAAAAGCATGGTCGCTAGGTTCTGTCAAATGGGCACAAATATCAATACTGTAGTGCATACTGTATAGTCACGACTTGCACTCTGCGCCCGTTAATTTCGAACACTGACTACAAGTCCCTCCCTCCAACCCCCTGGTATTCCCTTAACAGGGAGGGATACCTCTACGCCAAAAACCGCACACAATTTTAGTTTATAAATTATATCACAAGAATGGGCTTTGAAATCGAAAATCTGAATCAATAGTGCACTGTGGCTCAGTAAGCTCTACATACTGAATGCTCTAATTTGTGTCTCACATTGTAATCAGTGTGTTTTTTAATATAGGCTATAATTAATTTTATTACTAATTATCGAATTAATAATCAGAATTTAACTATGCTAATGGTAATACATATTACATTCAGTCTCAAATGATAATGCAAATTGATTTTTTTTCTCATTACTATTGTCTTTTTACCCGGCCATAGGCGTCGATTATTTAATTTATTCGTCAATATTATTACTTATATTATTACATTATTACTATATTATTATATTATTACTTTTACGTCATCTAGGCCTATGAGCTGCTAATGTATTGATTGACTAACTTGTGTTTTAAATAATTAATTATTAACCATGTAACCAATGTAATAAGCATTTACGAATAAACATTTTTCTGATTCTGATTCTGGGTCTGTAGGCCTAGGGCTTACCAAAACACAGTGCACTGTAGATTTAGATTTCTTGTTGCAATCTTAAGATATAAAAAAGGAAGGAAAATTGTCTACGGTTTTCGACTACCCTTCGCTCTTTAAGCGGAGTTCACACACATTTGCTAAGGATAAGGATAGTGATTAAGAGCTAGCGCCTAGACGTTCCGGTTCACACGCAGGAACTAGAATAACGAATGTCTATGATCTTCAAGAAAAGGATAGGCCTACGGGAAGGCCTATCTTATTAATAATAATATTTAATAATTTTAATAAATTAGTTAATAATAGCTTTAGCTTATATTACATCAGTAGTTTTTATTATATTGGTTTTCGCAAAAAGACATCCTAGCTTCTGATTGGATGGACCTGATTCTGGATAAGGATATGGCTGGAAGTTAAAAGTTAGTTAACTTTTCTTAGCCATAGCGCTAGTCGTTAGCGATGTCCTTTCGTGTGAACGCCTACACGCATTTCCGTATGTTCAACTTCCAGCCATAATCCTTAGCAAAGTGTCTGAACCGGCCTTTAAGGAAAAATATAGATAAATTGGTTATTGGGACAAATCACTACATTTTATCCTTTGCTTATTTAATATTTATGTCTCATTATTTTAACATTAAGTTGTCTTTAATCTTTAAGGGGTCATTTCGTTTTTGGTTTTTCATTTCGTCATTTCGTAGTCCCCCGTACCTGGGACATGTTATGTTTCAACTGTAAATAAACAACTTTTGCTAGTGGCAACTGTATTGAGTTTGGTAAGAACCCTTCTGGATGAATTAAGGCTAAGTTTTTGTGTATTCCCGACTTGTAACCTCTTCCCATCGTATAGAGATGTGACAACTGTACACTGTGTTCCAGATCACCCAAGTCTGAGGGGTCGGGGTGAGAATGAAGGGCTGAGTCTTGTAGCCTAAGCCTAAGAGATGTCTGGTGCTGACTAGGAATGGACGAGGTTTTGTTTCATGTTTCCCAGAAATTGGAAGCATTACAGGTAGGCCTAGGCATTGAATCTATTGCAGTTTGGCTTTTGAGTTAAAAAATAAAATGCAGGCTACATAGTCTACAATACCATAGGGTATAGGCAATAAGATTTGTAAGGTAACAGTGGTTTACCTAGACCAATGTTTAAACACCCTCCTTGGGCCACATTTGTTCCAGACAGGAGAAAAAAGCTACCACCACAATAATTTACCATAACAATAATTTATTGTTTGTGAGTTTGGCTTGTTATTAACCGCTGCGTTACACCATTGAGAAACTAACGTGAGTTGGCTTGCGCGAGTTTAATACTATCTTCGATACACGACAGAATAATATCAGATAAGCCTAATAATAATATAATAATATATACAAATATATATATATATATATGTTTGCATAAAATAAAATATAATATGTAGGCCTAATAATAATAATATAATATAAAATAAATAAAGATAAAATAATAGATAGATTCTCATATGTTAATGGTCACGGGTTAAAATAACAAGTTTTGATTGGAGCTCGCTAACTTGACTCGTTAGGAAGTTGAGCAAGTTGGAAATTTTTCGAGCTAGCGCAAGCTGGCTCGCCAGTGTATCGGGCTGACAGCAAGTTCCATGCTATCAAGTGCAAGTCTACTCGTAGCAAGAAGCTCGCGCGAGCCAACTATCGTGAGTTTCTCAATCATGTAACGCGGCAGTAAACAGTATAATTTAGGTTATAACGTTGACAAACAAAAATGTCCCTGTATTGTGGAAGCCACCAACTTTGCACACGGTTTGTTTACAATTCTTCGTGCGTGGGAAAATGGCGCTGTATATCTGACCCAACAATCCACTTTCAAAGGAATCAACTCCTTGAAGAAAGAGTCGCGTAGGAATGGAGTACCCAATGTCACCACTGCTGTCTATCTTGCTTGACCTGTTCTCGTTTGCGCCAGGTTCACTTGTATTCCGGTGCGCAGCAGGGGCGAGTAGTCCTACACAACTATGCGGACCAGGCAAACGAGTTTGCCGTGTCACTCTGGACGGGAACGAGAGGTGTCCAGTTTCAAGACGGGATAAACAGAATAGTAGAATGGATAATCGACAACACCAACGAACTGAGAGATGTCTCGTTCGCCACCTTCCAACAATGCTACGCTCGTCTCATGCAGCACTTAATGCAGGACAGTAAGTACGCATGTCATTAGAATACCTATCAAGAGAACTCTGTTCATTGGAGAGTGCCAACAAACTTGGGCAATGTCAGTTGCGTGAGCGAGGTGTGATGCCAAATGCCAACAGCTCAGCTGAGTAAAGTGATGGCAACGCGGATGGTAAGCTGCGATAGAAAAACAAATGACAAAACTTTGATAACATTTTCGGTCAAAGCTGCCTTCCTTAGTAATTCTCTCGTTGTACTAACTAACGAAGGTCACGTAAAAATAAAAATGTATCGCTGTTTGCCATCACCCTAGGCTACTCACATAAGCTGTTGTCATCCTATCTCTCTCACATAACGTTGAAGAGTCCTCTTCATCATTACTAGAGTGGTTAGCAATAACCGGTCGCTATAAGAAAATGTCAATCATTCTTATCCCATTGTGTTCTACTGCTAATCTCCCTCGTCCCATCTCTCAGTGACTCGCACCAGCTTATCCCATTGAGTGTGTTCTACTGCTAATCTCCCTCGTCTTGTCTCTCAGTGACTCGCACCAGCTTGTATTTCGGCTGCGTTGGCTTCATGGTTGGAGGGGTGGTCGGGGTCACTGTCGGGCTGTCCTGGTACAAACATCCCCCGAGGACGCAACTCATGAAGGCCGTCGTCTGCAACAGCTACAGAGGATTCGACGTGAGTACAGCCTTTCTACGTACATCCGCCACTAAAACTGTAGCTGTACCATTGTCTGTGCCACGTTAGTTTCAATCAATGCTCAGCAATGCATGGAACCAGTTTAACAATCACTTAACTTGGCTTTTGGGTATAGCCGCGTCGATTATTGCTTAAAAGCTGACGTTTCGGGCAGGTTACACTACCCATCTTCAGAGCTAAGACCTGAAGAAGTCACAGAATGAAACCTACTCGGTCCAGCTTCACTCTGTGACTGCAACAAGCCCTATTTAACAACTCCTGTGCACCAGTTCATTCTGTTGTTAGCATGAATATGAATATGAAGACCTGAAGGGGACTTGTGTGTTGATGTTATATCAATCAATAACTTGTTAGCTATGTGCTTTGTTAAAGAACAATATTTGTAGTCACTCGTGATGATCTAATAAGCATCTCAAATTTCCAACCTGAACGGTTGCGTACGGTAATAGAATTTAAGGGGAATCCCAAGCCTGAAGTCATTACACAAAATCTATATTTTCTAATGTCAATCGTTAAGAATGCATTGTTTAAAACTATATAAATGAAACAAATTATTTGGGGCAATTTAGGGCAGGTGGTAGTACATAGTGTTGATCGAATATAGGACCAACACGATTCAGAGACTGATGTGTTTGTGAGCAAGATTTATTTTTTTAGTACAAAGGTTTTTTGCCAGCTAAGGTCTATGACAATTGTTTTTTCATTAGAGCATTTTGTTTTTTTAATATGATTTTTTTTTAATTTGGTGTAATTTGGTATTATTTAAAAATATTTTTAACACTTAACGGCCAATAATATGTACAAAGTAGCAGTCTCTGCTACGTATGCCATCTTTTGTGAACATTTTACAAGTTATTTCATGATTGTTTGTTCCAAACTGACAGTGGTGATGGTACTACTAGCACGCTTCGACGATGGGGAGATTCTTCTCTCTGATTCTGCTCGAAAGCACTCCCCATCAAGCCCAAAACCTTTCATTTCAGTTGTTTATAAAGTGCGGAGACCGACTGCACTGTGTTTGTCACTACGTCACGCTAGGTGGGCTTGTCGCGGGGGACGAGTGCCAGCCAATAGCGCATCAGTAGCGAGGTCACACCGGCCAGCGATACATCCTTCCTCTATCACTGCTGCCTCGTGACTAAAGTCTAATTGTTGTCGTAGCGACTGTTGTGCCCGAGGCCAGTGGAGGGGGGAGACATCAACTATCTAAACACGAACTATGGTGCGAATCGGCGCCGAGTCCGAAAAAAGACCCGAATTGCATCACCTTAAACTACGTGGAGCAATGTCTTTAATACGTGCTGTACTTGTTTCCACTAGGCCCTGTGCATGGTGGATAATCTGCCGGCGCCGGCCATCACTTCTCCGAACGAGGTGCTCATTCAAGTGAAGGCTGCCTCGGTCGATCCCATCGACATCAAGATCTGTACAGGCTACGGCCGCACGATGCGCAGGCAGTTCAGTCGGCGCAACGTGGTGAGTTACCTCGTTCTGTCGTGTTAGTGAGTTAAGAGGTGCTCATTCAAGTGAAGGCTGCCTCGGTCGACCCCATTGACATCAAGATCTGTACGGGCTACGGGCGCACGATGCGCAGGCAGTTCAGTCGACGCAATGTGGTGAGTAACCTCGGTCTGTCGTGTTAGTGAGTTAGAGCGGCAAACCCTAGGATTTTATTTGTCCTGTTCGTCATCATCGCATAAGAAAAAAAAAAAGAAACCCATCTCGGCGCGCACGCAACAGTTCACAAAATCCCAGTTTATAAATACGTATCGGCCTACACAGGATGTTTCAAGGCAGGATACAGCGAAGTACTGTCTGAAACCTAAAGGTGACTTTGCTGAAGGTGATAATCGATTAGTTGTCGATGACTCTAACTAACACACGTCGGTGCTACGCATGCGGACACGATTTAACAAAATTATAATTTGGATCTAATATTGTATTAATTAAATATAAACAATACAAGAATAGTAGTAAGCCTACTAAAAAGAACACAATTAATAGACTATAGGACTAATATGGAACAATGATAGAAAGTTTACCTAGCGAATTATAGTAGTAAATTAATGATAGGAGGGTTTCTCCAATTAAAATATTCATTTGAAATACAGACATATTTTTATTTATTGTATTTATAACACCATTTTAATAGTCAAGACTCATCTCTCCCGTTGTTCCAGAACTCGACGTCCGGGTTCCCGGTGGTCCTGGGGCGAGACTGCGCGGGGGTGGTGACGGAGGTGGGGCCCGCGGTCACTCGTGTGGAGCCCGGTGACGAGGTGTGGCTGTCTGTCCCCCACTGGATGCCGGGAACCATGTCCGAGACGATCGTGGTGCCCGAGACATGTCTGGCCAAGAAGCCCCGAGCCGTCGGTTTCGAGACGGCCGCTTCCCTGCCGTACGCGGGCACGGTGGCCTGGCACGCCATGGTCAGCCAGGCCGGACTCAACAGCAAGACCACGCACGGCAAGAGGTGAGTTACCTGCAGTAAGCATTGAGACAGTGTCCCCCCCTAGCCTAGCCTGGCCTGGCACGCCATGGTCAGCCAGGCAGGACTCAACAGCAAGACCACGCACGGCAAGAGGTGGGTTACCTGCAGTAAGCATTGAAACAGTAGCCCAGGCCCTTAGAACACACGTGTAACCTAACGTTGTCCGGTGTGTGCACAGGATACTGATACACAACGGCTGCAGCGCGGTGGGCTGTGTCCTGCTACAACTCGCAAGGCTGTGGGGTGCGTCCCATGTCACCGCCACCTGTCACATGAGAGCCACCCCAGTAGCCCAGGCTCTCGGGGCCGACAGCGTCATCACGTTTGAGACCGGAGACATCGAGACTCAGTTGGCTGCGCTTGGCAAGTTTCACGTCGTGTTCAACACTATGGGCTGGGTGAGTTGTACATCGCAGCACTGACAATAACTAAATTGCTGACTTAATAGACACTCTCATGCATGAGTCATGACATTTAAATTGTATAGGCCTACTACCTAGACTAGTTTATAATATAAGACCTCGGTTTTATTGACGAGTAACTCGGTTTTAACGTGAGTTACCAGCCCGTGTTTAAACTTAACTGTATTTACCACCGTCAGTTTAGAACTTGTTAACGTTTACACATAGAGAGCTGTAGAAGACACGCCCTCTAGATTGTTGCGCTGTGTTTATACTGACTAGCGCATCAAAAGTAATACAAGTAACTCCGAGTTGAAACTGCAACTTGTCACGGTGTGCCTGCTTACACTATATTAGTTATTAGTAGTTTAGATTAGTATTGTAGTTAGACCTATAGGAATGAAAATAGTAAGAAGGCGTTGTAATTGGAATTGTATAAAGCATCAAGAAGACCGTGAAGTATTCAGATAGGAATAGAAATAGTAAGAAGGCGGTGAAAAGACAGAATGGGTATTGTTGTAAAAGGGAAATGCGGGTTAGTGTTTTGTATCTAAAAAAAGATGAAATAAAAGTAAATGAATAGTAATATTACGCAGTGTTTATAGTATCAGTTATTTATAGGTATTTATATACTAGACGACGCTACAAACTGATGGAAGCATCCTGCTATCGTTTACACGAGGAAATGATTCCAAGTAGCCCACCATCCCGCGTAAAACACTAGTAATATTTTAAACGAGGTTTAAATGGACTATTTAGTGATCATATTGTCAGATACATGTCCCACGTGTTCCACAAAATGTGTGAAATGGAGCTATTTACTTTGGCTACAAAAAAAAAGTTGACTTAGTTCTGCACACATAGGCCTATCTGCTCTTCTTTAGCATTTTTTTTTGAAGAAAGAAATGAACAGGTCTATTATTATCATTGTCTTGTTTTGCAAACCTAAACTGAACAAAAACACAGAGAAATGACCATATTTTCAATTTACAGCAGAAAAACAAAATCAATTATCTGTTGACATGTTTACAAAAGTATCACAACTTCCCTAGTTACAATTTTTGTTCGCTAGGAGGTGCAAATAGATTGTAAAATATTAGTGAAGATGTTTTTAAAATTCAATTATCATACACAGGGGTAGGTTATGAGTTATGGCAGTAGATGCCAATCGTCACAATATTATAGAATGTGAGGATAGGATCCAACATCTTACGTTAGTGTCAGTGTTGTAAACGCTACTTGTTCAAAGTAGCATGCTAACGCTACCGCTACTTCCACTTAAAAAGTAGCGCGCTACCGTTCACGCTACTTTTTGCGCTACTTTTCGAAAACAGCAAGTATGACATATCACGCAAAACTACAAACAAAATAAACTTTATGGTTTCAAGTTTCTGGGAGTATCACACTATTCTGCTCGTAAGCAGGCCATGGAAGCTTAACCCATCCGCATCAGTTGCCTCATTTGGCTGACCGCCCCCGGAAACCACGCACTTCTAGCGCGCGCCAAGGTTAACACGAATACGTCTTCATTGTCACTTTTGTCAATGTCCATACCAATGTCCACATCGCTATACCTTTCACTGATAATAGTAGACCTAGCTGTTTTACTAGCCGGAACACGCACATTCGTATCTCTAGGCATACACCTACACGCGAGACCTAGGCCTAGGCCTAGTGTCACTGTCATTGTCCATTTCACAATCGCTCTCACTCTCATATTTTGAAACCACAATATTTTGTAAGTTTGGGTTGTTGTAAACACCTTCTCCATCACTGTCACTAAAATCAGATCCTTAAACGTCTAAACTCTGTATAATGTCACTTTCTTTGCCCCGAAAACAACGACTGCTTTCCGGCCCGAGTCCATCTTGACAAATTTGACAGCTGATCTAAGTTTCGAATCGAGATGAGCGGAGATAAAATCGATTTTAAGAACAAACAAAAGCCGAGAGAGTTCATGAAATGCACACTAGAATCGCCACTAGCTTGAGCAAGAGATTGCAGGAATTAGTTCCGATATCGTACGCTAGATAGCACCACTATACATGTTCAAAGTGAAGCGCGCGCAAGTGCGTACCAGTCCGCTTCTGGTTACCGCGGCCAGTTTCGTATAAGCGTACCAGTCCGCTTACCGATGCGGATGGGTTAAGATTCTCACTTTCGCACTCACTTTTTTCTGCTGATGAAGGAGTAGACGTCATTGTAGACCTACGAACTCGAGCTCCAAGCAACGAATGGTCATACTCATAGCATTTTTTTGAATCGCCGATCACATAATAAAAATCAGAGGTAAAAGTGACCAAAGGAAGTGTGACATTTCGATTTTGAGGGGTAGGTCTCGTAAACTTTTGTGCGAGAGAAAGTTTGGGGCAGGAAGCGGTCCGGGACCATCCGCCCGACCGTAGCCGGCCGTCCGGAGTACTCAATACTCATTAAATCAACCACTGACCCTCGAAGATATTTACGACCATGTCAAGTTGGGGTGGGTGTGTGTCATAAGTGTTAGTGGCGGTTAGTTACATATTGAAAAAAATGAACCAAGGAAGGAAAATAAAGTAGCGGAAATTTCCGCTCACGCTACTTAAAAAATTTAGCATGCTACTCGCTACGCTACCACGTTTTTTAAAGTAGCGCGCTACCATCCCGCTACTGAACAAAAGTAGCATGCTACCGGTAGCGCGCTACTTTCAGCGCGCTACTTTCCAACACTGGTTAGTGTAAGATGACAAACTCACCAGTTGAAAGTGAAATACAAAAATTTTAATTTTTTTAAAGCTTATTTATGAATTGGTCAAATACAGCATTTTATGCCATTTTACAGTAACCAGTATAACAATGATGAATAACAATGATGCATGATGATGAAGAAGGGAGGAGGGGAAACCCGATACCGGCACGTATCCTACTCCTGTCAAAAAGTACCAAGGGGACTATCGGCTTTACGTCCCATCCCAAAGGACGGTGTAACTTCGACCTGTCATATAGGTTCCTCCACTAACCTGGACTGCTGAGCAGTTGACGAGAAGAACGAAGCTGTTACACAAGCTTTCGAACCCTCCAATCTGCTCTAACCAACGGTAACTGGTGTTTCAGAGGAGAGTGGTCACCAATACACCTCCTAACCTAGCCCGAGGTTGCTTCACTTCGGTGTTCGTATGGGAACCGGCTAAGCGACCGCAGCTTAACTGTTGGCTACGTTTACATCAGTGTGATTTTAAATTTGTTGTTTCAATCTTACAGTGACATAACAATTTGAACAATTTTTGGCCTACTATTTCCTATACAGCAATTTGGCAAAACACATCTAATACACCATGCTGCTTGTGAGGTTCTTATGGGAGGTCCACTGGGCTAAAAGAAATGACATGAGACATGTTATTTGTTTCCCCCAGATTGCCCACAACCACTGCCAGCAGTTCTGCCACCGGGAGGGACTCGTTGTGACCACCGAGGCTCCAGACATTTCATCCGATAACCTGGGCTACCTCTTGGGCTGTCTCTACACGCTCTGGGTGCGAGCCAAGTACTCTCTCTTGGTGAGTACACTGATCTACACTCTGGGTGCGAGCCAAGTACTCTCTCTTGGTCAGTACACTGATCTACACTCTGGGTGCAAGCCAAGTACTCTCTCTTGGTGAGTACACTGATCTACACTCTGGGTGCAAGCCAAGTACTCTCTCTTGGTGAGTACACTGATCTACACTCTGGGTGCAAGCCAAGTACTCTCTCTTGGTGAGTACACTGATCTACACTCTGGGTGCAAGCCAAGTACTCTCTCTTGGTGAGTACACTGATCTACACTCTGGGTGCGAGCCAAGTACTCTCTCTTGGTGAGTACACTGATCTACACTCTGGGTGCAAGCCAAGTACTCTCTCTTGGTGAGTACACTGATCTACACTCTGGGTGCAAGCCAAGTACTCTCTCTTGGTGAGTACACTGATCTACACTCTGGGTGCAAGCCAAGTACTCTCTCTTGGTGAGTACACTGATCTACACTCTGGGTGCAAGCCAAGTACTCTCTCTTGGTGAGTACACTGATGTACACTCTGGGTGCGAGCCAAGTACTCTCTCTTGGTGAGTACACTGATCTACACTCTGGGTGCAAGCCAAGTACTCTCTCTTGGTGAGTACACTGATCTACACTCGGGGTGCAAGCCAAGTACTCTCTCTTGGTGAGTACACTGATCTACACTCTGGGTGCAAGCCAAGTACTCTCTCTTGGTGAGTACACTGATCTACACTCTGGGTGCGAGCCAAGTACTCTCTCTTGGTGAGTACACTGATCTACACTCTGGGTGCAAGCCAAGTACTCTCTCTTGGTGAGTACACTGATCTACACTCTGGGTGCAAGCCAAGTACTCTCTCTTGGTGAGTACACTGATCTACACTCTGGGTGCAAGCCAAGTACTCTCTCTTGGTGAGTACACTGATCTACACTCTGGGTGCAAGCCAAGTACTCTCTCTTGGTGAGTACACTGATGTACACTCTGGGTGCGAGCCAAGTACTCTCTCTTGGTGAGTACACTGATCTACACTCTGGGTGCAAGCCAAGTACTCTCTCTTGGTGAGTACACTGATCTACACTCGGGGTGCAAGCCAAGTACTCTCTCTTGGTGAGTACACTGATCTACACTCTGGGTGCAAGCCAAGTACTCTCTCTTGGTGAGTACACTGATCTACACTCTGAGTGCAAGCCAAGTACTCTCTCTTGGTGAGTACACTGATCTACACTCTGGGTGCAAGCCAAGTACTCTCTCTTGGTGAGTACACTGATCTACACTCTGGGTGCGAGCCAAGTACTCTCTCTTGGTGAGTAAACTGATCTACACTCTGGGTGCAAGCCAAGTACTCTCTCTTGGTGAGTAAACTGATCTACACTCTGGGTGCAAGCCAAGTACTCTCTCTTGGTGAGCACTGATCTACACTCTGGGTGCAAGCCAAGTACTCTCTCTTGGTGAGTACACTGATCTACACTCAGGGTGCAAGCCAAGTACTCTCTTTTGGTGAGTACACTGATCTGCACTCTGAGTGCAAGCCAAGAACTCTCTCTTGGTGAGTACACTGATCTACACTCTAGGTGCAAGCCAAGTACTCTCTCTTGGTGAGTACACTGATCTACACTCTGGGTGCAAGCCAAGTACTCTCTCTTGGTGAGTTCACTGATCTATACTCTGGGTGCAAGCCAAGTACTCTCTCTTGGTGAGTACACTGATCTACACTCTAGGTGCAAGCCAAGTACTCTCTCTTGGTGAGTACACTGATGTACACTCTAGGTGCAAGCCAAGTACTCTCTCTTGGTGAGTACACTGATCTACACTCTGGGTGCAAGCCAAGTACTCTCTCTTGGTGAGTACACTGATCTACACTCTGGGTGCAAGCCAAGTACTCTCTCTTGGTGAGTACACTGATCTACACTCTGGGTGCAAGCCAAGTACTCTCTCTTGGTGAGTACACTGATCTACACTCTAAGTGCAAGCCAAGTACTCTCTCTTGGTGAGTTCACTGATGTACACTCTGGGTGCAAGCCAAGTACTCTCTCTTGGTGAGTACACTGATGTACACTCTGGGTGCAAGCCAAGTACTCTCTCTTGGTGAGTACACTGATCTACACTCTGGGTGCAAGCCAAGTACTCTCTCTTGGTCAGTACACTGATCTACACTCTGGGTGCAAGCCAAGTACTCTCTCTTGGTGAGTACACTGATGTACACTCTGGGTGCAAGCCAAGTACTCTCTCTTGGTGAGTACACTGATCTACACTCTGGGTGCAAGCCAAGTACTCTCTCTTGGTGAGTACACTGATCTACACTCTGGGTGCAAGCCAAGTACTCTCTCTTGGTGAGTACACTGATCTACACTCTGAGTGCAAGCCAAGTACTCTCTCTTGGTGAGTACACTGATCTACACTCTGAGTGCAAGCCAAGTACTCTCTCTTGGTGAGTACACTGATCTACACTCTGGGTGCGAGCCAAGTACTCTCTCTTGGTGAGTACACTGATGTACACTCTGGGTGCAAGCCAAGTACTCTCTCTTGGTGAGTACACTGATCTACACTCTGGGTGCAAGCCAAGTACTCTCTCTTGGTGAGTACACTGATGTACACTCTGGGTGCAAGCCAAGTACTCTCTCTTGGTGAGTACACTGATCTACACTCTGGGTGCAAGCCAAGTACTCTCTCTTGGTCAGTACACTGATCTACACTCTGGGTGCAAGCCAAGTACTCTCTCTTGGTGAGTACACTGATCTACACTCTGGGTGCGAGCCAAGTACTCTCTCTTGGTGAGTACACTGATCTACACTCTGGGTGCAAGCCAAGTACTCTCTCTTGGTGAGTACACTGATCTACACTCTGGGTGTGGCCAAGTACTCTCTCTTGGTGAGTACACTGATCTACACTCTGGGTGCAAGCCAAGTACTTTCTCTTGGTGAGTACACTGATCTACACTCTGGGTGCAAGCCAAGTACTCTCTCTTGGTGAGTACACTGATCTACACTCTGGGTGCAAGCCAAGTACTCTCTCTTGGTGAGTACACTCATGTACACTCTGGGTGCGAGCCAAGTACTCTCTCTTGGTGAGTACACTGATCTACACTCTGGGTGCAAGCCAAGTACTCTCTCTTGGTGAGTACACTGATCTACACTCTGGGTGCAAGCCAAGTACTCTCTCTTGGTGAGTACACTGATCTACACTCTGGGTGCAAGCCAAGTACTCTCTCTTGGTGAGTACACTGATCTACACTCTGCGTGCGAGCCAAGTACTCTCTCTTGGTGAGTACACTGATGTACACTCTGGGTGCGAGCCAAGTACTCTCTCTTGGTGAGTACACTGATGTACACTCTGCGTGCGAGCCAAGTACTCTCTCTTGGTGAGTACACTGATGTACACTCTGGGTGCGAGCCAAGTACTCTCTCTTGGTCAGTACACTGATCTACACTCTGGGTGCAAGCCAAGTACTCTCTCTTGGTGAGTACACTGATGTACACTCTGGGTGCGAGCCAAGTACTCTCTCTTGGTGAGTACACTGATCTACACTCTGCGTGCGAGCCAAGTACTCTCTCTTGGTGAGTACACTGATGTACACTCTGGGTGCGAGCCAAGTACTCTCTCTTGGTCAGTACACTGATCTACACTCTGGGTGCAAGCCAAGTACTCTCTCTTGGTGAGTACACTGATGTACACTCTGGGTGCAAGCCAAGTACTCTCTCTTGGTGAGTACACTGATCTACACTCTGGGTGCAAGCCAAGTACTCTCTCTTGGTCAGTACACTGATCTACACTCTGGGTGCAAGCCAAGTACTCTCTCTTGGTGAGTACACTGATCTACACTCTGGGTGCGAGCCAAGTACTCTCTCTTGGTGAGTACACTGATCTACACTCTGGGTGCAAGCCAAGTACTCTCTCTTGGTGAGTACACTGATCTACACTCTGGGTGCGAGCCAAGTACTCTCTCTTGGTGAGTACACTGATCTACACTCTGGGTGCAAGCCAAGTACTCTCTCTTGGTGAGTACACTGATGTACACTCTGGGTGCGAGCCAAGTACTCTCTCTTGGTGAGTACACTGATCTACACTCTGGGTGCAAGCCAAGTACTCTCTCTTGGTGAGTACACTGATCTACACTCTGGGTGCAAGCCAAGTACTCTCTCTTGGTGAGTACACTGATGTACACTCTGGGTGCGAGCCAAGTACTCTCTCTTGGTCAGTACACTGATCTACACTCTGGGTGCAAGCCAAGTACTCTCTCTTGGTGAGTACACTGATCTACACTCTGGGTGCAAGCCAAGTACTCTCTCTTGGTGAGTACACTGATCTACACTCTGGGTGCAAGCCAAGTACTCTCTCTTGGTGAGTACACTGATCTACACTCTGAGTGCAAGCCAAGTACTCTCTCTTGGTGAGTACACTGATCTACACTCTGGGTGCAAGCCAAGTACTCTCTCTTGGTGAGTACTAGGGATGACTTCGGATATCCGGAAACCGGTTCGGAACCGGTTCTCAATTACAATCCGGTTCCATTTTTTGGAACCGGTTCTTTTTTTTCGAATGCTGTCGGTACGACACTGGTAAAAGCGCGCAGCGAGCCACCACAATCGTCGCCGCCGGTGTCGTCTGCTAATGTAGGCTGACCGGTCGACCCACCCCTACTGCACGCCAGTAGCTCTTTGTCTTTCGTGCCGCAAACAACGTGAGTGATTAGTTGACACTTGACAATGAGTGCTTCAAGTAGCTTGAAACGAGCGAATTCGTCATTTGTGTGGGACTATTGTACAAAAGTCAAAGACAAACAGGCTTAGTGTCACATAAATATTATGTGATATAAACAAAATTAACATGTTCAAGAACCGGTTCTGAACCGGATCCAGCGCGGGAGGATCCGGTTCCGAATTATTAGATCCGAAGTTATCCCTAGTGAGTACACTGATCTACACTCTGGGTGCAAGCCAAGTACTCTCTCTTGGTGAGTACACTGATCTACACTCTGAGTGCAAGCCAAGTACTCTCTCTTGGTGAGTACACTGATCTACACTCTGGGTGCAAGCCAAGTACTCTCTCTTGGTGAGTACACTGATCTACACTCTGGGTGCAAGCCAAGTACTCTCTCTTGGTGAGTACACTGATCTACACTCTGAGTGCAAGCCAAGTACTCTCTCTTGGTGAGTACACTGATGTACACTCTGGGTGCGAGCCAAGTACTCTCTCTTGGTGAGTACACTGATGTACACTCTGGGTGCGAGCCAAGTACTCTCTCTTGGTGAGTACACTGATCTACACTCTGGGTGCAAGCCAAGTACTCTCTCTTGGTGAGTACACTGATCTACACTCTGGGTGCGAGCCAAGTACTCTCTCTTGGTGAGTACACTGATCTACACTCTGGGTGCAAGCCAAGTACTCTCTCTTGGTGAGTACACTGATGTACACTCTGGGTGCGAGCCAAGTACTCTCTCTTGGTGAGTACACTGATCTACACTCTGGGTGCAAGCCAAGTACTCTCTCTTGGTGAGTACACTGATCTACACTCAGGGTGCAAGCCAAGTACTCTCTCTTGGTGAGTACACTGATCTACACTCAGGGTGCGAGCCAAGTACTCTCTCTTGGTGAGTACACTGATCTACACTCTGGGTGCAAGCCAAGTACTCTCTCTTGGTGAGTACACTGATCTACACTCAGGGTGCGAGCCAAGTACTCTCTCTTGGTGAGTACACTGATCTACACTCTGGGTGCAAGCCAAGTACTCTCTCTTGGTGAGTACACTGATCTACACTCTGGGTGCAAGCCAAGTACTCTCTCTTGGTGAGTACACTGATGTACACTCTGGGTGCGAGCCAAGTACTCTCTCTTGGTGAGTACACTGATCTACACTCTGGGTGCAAGCCAAGTACTCTCTCTTGGTGAGTACACTGATGTACACTCTGGGTGCAAGCCAAGTACTCTCTCTTGGTGAGTACACTGATCTACATAAGAGTGGAAATGTTTTCAGCACAAACTATATAGGGTATCTGGAATTACAGAGCGTTTTAGTTCGATCTAATCTTTGTATTTGTGAGATGGGGCTAAATTGTCCATAGCTGAAATGGTGAACAGAGACCTGCCTTAGTTGTGATAAAAAGGGTCGTGAATAAGCGGTGTATTTAACGATTAAGAAATTACGTCATTAAGAATTTGTTTGTTTTTCTCAAGTATAATTGTGCAATATTACAATGCAAAATATCGAAATAAAAAAAAAAAATGAAAATCAGAAAATTTGTTGAAACCCATGTAGGCCTCCTTTGTAGGCAGAGCTCGAATTTAATGCTCGCCTGGTTGCCCAAGGCGAGTAAATTGTTACTCAGGCGAGCCAAGTTTTCAATTCACTCCCCTGATGGGCGACTTTTTAAGCGAGCGTCTCCACGAGACTCTTATGGCACTTCGGTCTGTTTTTTTTTTGTTTTTTTTTGTGTACTAGACTCTTATGGCACTTCATTCTGTTTGTTTTTTGTTTTGTTTTTATGTCTGTCGATAGCGGTCGAACGGAAAGTCCGATCAACTTGAAATTTGGACCATCCACAAGCCTCGATGTGGATTGAAGGTGTATAGTTTTGAGGCAAAATCGTTCGAAAAGTTACAAAGTTACACTCAATAACTGTTAGTAACGGTGGCGGACCGCCGCGAAAACACTAGACAGAATGACAACGAAAATTCTTAGCAACGCAAATTGTACTGCATTCAACAATATCGGGAAGTACTATGGAAATTAGAAAAATTAGAAAAAATTTTGAAATGCACATTCTTGAATTGTTTTTAATTGTTGTTTTTATTAGCTTTGAGATCTTTTCGCCAGAACGTTCGTAGATATGGACGCGCTCGCTTATCAACGCGTAAAACAGAGCGTTTTCCTAGTGTTAAACAATCATAAATCTTTAAAAAATGTGATACCTCATTACCACAAGCTATAAAATACAGATGTTGTTGATATGTACCAATAATTTTTCCAGATAGTTTCAGCAACTAGATCAAAACCTTAGTCTTCAACTTGAATTAACCGTGGTGGCAAGTTTTAAAGTGAGATGTTAAAACAAATTAATCTGGCATTTGTTTCGTTTGGCCTGACTGCCTGACCACGCCTCAGGTAAGCTGTTGGTCTCTTTTCTCCTTTTCCCAAACACAAGTGAGAGAATATTTCCATATTCAAAAATCGTTTTTTTCCTCGCTTTTTCTGTGTCTATATGAATGTGTTAGATGGCCTAACGGCTAGGTAATTGAGCTAGAGGAGAAGGACAGGAAGGAACCAACAGCTTACCTTGTAGAATTTGCGGCCTTCGGAGTCGATAGAAACACAAAGATATAAACACATAACGTCGAGACAGTTTCGGCCTGACGTGGCCTTGTTCACCCCACGAAGGTGGTCTTTCCTCCACCTTCCTCCTCCCCTAGCTCAATGTTTGTATGTCGTATCGTAATGCAATGTGTGGGTCTGTCTGGCTCCGTGCCCTCTGACCCTGCAGTGTTGGACACTCTACGCAGGCTGATAGAGGACGTGGACAAGATCTACTTGTGTCTAATTGTAATGCAATGTGTCTGCCAGGCGCTGGTGGGTCTGTCAGGCTCCGTGCCCTCCCACCCTGCAGTGTTGGACACTCTACGCAGGCTGATAGAGGACGTGGACAAGATCTACTTGTGTCTAATTGTAATGCAATGTGTCTGCCAGGCGCTGGTGGGTCTGTCAGGCTCCGTGCCCTCTGACCCTGCAGTGTTGGACACTCTACGCAGGCTGATAGAGGACGTGGACAAGATCTACTTGTGTCTAATTGTAATGCAATGTGTCTGCCAGGCGCTGGTGGGTCTGTCTTGCTCTGACCCTGCAGTGTTGGACACTCTACGCAGGCTGATAGAGGACGTGGACAAGATCTACTTGTGTCTAATTGTAATGCAATGTGTCTGCCAGGCGCTGGTGGGTCTGTCTGGCTCCGTGCCCTCTGACCCTGCAGTGTTGGACACTCTACGCAGGCTGATAGAGGACGTGGACAAGATCTACTTGTGTCTAATTGTAATGCAATGTGTCTGCCAGGCGCTGGTGGGTCTGTCAGGCTCCGTGCCCTCTGACCCTGCAGTGTTGGACACTCTACGCAGGCTGATAGAGGACGTGGACAAGATCTACTTGTGTCTAATTGTAATGCAATGTGTCTGCCAGGCGCTGGTGGGTCTGTCAGGCTCCCACCCTGCAGTGTTGGACACTCTACGCAGGCTGATAGAGGACGTGGACAAGATCTACTTGTGTCTAATTGTAATGCAATGTGTCTGCCAGGCGCTGGTGGGTCTGTCAGGCTCCCACCCTGCAGTGTTGGACACTCTACGCAGGCTGATAGAGGACGTGGACAAGATCTACTTGTGTCTAATTGTAATGCAATGTGTCTGCCAGGCGCTGGTGGGTCTGTCAGGCTCCCACCCTGCAGTGTTGGACACTCTACGCAGGCTGATAGAGGACGTGGACAAGATCTACTTGTGTCTAATTGTAATGCAATGTGTCTGCCAGGCGCTGGTGGGTCTGTCAGGCTCCCACCCTGCAGTGTTGGACACTCTACGCAGGCTGATAGAGGACGTGGACAAGATCTACTTGTGTCTAATTGTAATGCAATGTGTCTGCCAGGCGCTGGTGGGTCTGTCAGGCTCCCACCCTGCAGTGTTGGACACTCTACGCAGGCTGATAGAGGACGTGGACAAGATCTACTTGTGTCTAATTGTAATGCAATGTGTCTGCCAGGCGCTGGTGGGTCTGTCAGGCTCCCACCCTGCAGTGTTGGACACTCTACGCAGGCTGATAGAGGACGTGGACAAGATCTACTTGTGTCTAATTGTAATGCAATGTGTCTGCCAGGCGCTGGTGGGTCTGTCAGGCTCTGTGCCCTCTGACCCTGCAGTGTTGGACACTCTACGCAGGCTGATAGAAGACGTGGACAAGATCTACTTGTGTCTTATTGTAATGCAATGTGTCTGCCAGGCGCTGGTGGGTCTGTCAGGCTCCGTGCCCTCTGACCCTGCAGTGTTGGACACTCTACGCAGGCTGATAGAGGACGTGGACAAGATCTACTTGTGTCTAATTGTAATGCAATGTGTCTGCCAGGCGCTGGTGGGTCTGTCTGGCTCCCACCCTGCAGTGTTGGACACTCTACGCAGGCTGATAGAGGACGTGGACAAGATCTACTTGTGTCTAATTGTAATGCAATGTGTCTGCCAGGCGCTGGTGGGTCTGTCAGGCTCCCACCCTGCAGTGTTGGACACTCTACGCAGGCTGATAGAGGACGTGGACAAGATCTACTTGTGTCTAATTGTAATGCAATGTGTCTGCCAGGCGCTGGTGGGTCTGTCAGGCTCCGTGCCCTCTGACCCTGCAGTGTTGGACACTCTACGCACGCTGATAGAGGACGTGGACAAGATCTACTTGTGTCTAATTGTAATGCAATGTGTCTGCCAGGCGCTGGTGGGTCTGTCAGGCTCCCACCCTGCAGTGTTGGACACTCTACGCAGGCTGATAGAGGACGTGGACAAGATCTTCTTGTGTCTAATTGTAATGCAATGTGTCTGCCAGGCGCTGGTGGGTCTGTCTGGCTACGTGCCCTCCCACCCTGCAGTGTTGGACACTCTACGCAGGCTGATAGAGGACGTGGACAAGATCTACTTGTGTCTTATTGTAATGCAATGTGTCTGCCAGGCGCTGGTGGGTCTGTCAGGCTCCCACCCTGCAGTGTTGGACACTCTACGCAGGCTGATAGAGGACGTGGACAAGATCTACTTGTGTCTAATTGTAATGCAATGTGTCTGCCAGGCGCTGGTGGGTCTGTCAGGCTCCCACCCTGCAGTGTTGGACACTCTACGCAGGCTGATAGAGGACGTGGACAAGATCTACTTGTGTCTTATTGTAATGCAATGTGTCTGCCAGGCGCTGGTGGGTCTGTCAGGCTCCGTGCCCTCTGACCCTGCAGTGTTGGACACTCTACGCAGGCTGATAGAGGACGTGGACAAGATCTACTTGTGTCTAATTGTAATGCAATGTGTCTGCCAGGCGCTGGTGGGTCTGTCTTGCTCCGTGCCCTCTGACCCTGCAGTGTTGGACACTCTACGCAGGCTGATAGAGGACGTGGACAAGATCTACTTGTGTCTAATTGTAATGCAATGTGTCTGCCAGGCGCTGGTGGGTCTGTCTGGCTCCGTGCCCTCTGACCCTGCAGTGTTGGACACTCTACGCAGGCTGATAGAGGACGTGGACAAGATCTACTTGTGTCTAATTGTAATGCAATGTGTCTGCCAGGCGCTGGTGGGTCTGTCAGGCTCCCACCCTGCAGTGTTGGACACTCTACGCAGGCTGATAGAGGACGTGGACAAGATCTACTTGTGTCTAATTGTAATGCAATGTGTCTGCCAGGCGCTGGTGGGTCTGTCAGGCTCCGTGCCCTCTGACCCTGCAGTGTTGGACACTCTACGCAGGCTGATAGAGGACGTGGACAAGATCTACTTGTGTCTTATTGTAATGCAATGTGTCTGCCAGGCGCTGGTGGGTCTGTCAGGCTCCCACCCTGCAGTGTTGGACACTCTACGCAGGCTGATAGAGGACGTGGACAAGATCTACTTGTGTCTAATTGTAATGCAATGTGTCTGCCAGGCGCTAGTGGGTCTGTCAGGCTCCCACCCTGCAGTGTTGGACACTCTACGCAGGCTGATAGAGGACGTGGACAAGATCTACTTGTGTCTAATTGTAATGCAATGTGTCTGCCAGGCGCTGGTGGGTCTGTCAGGCTCCCACCCTGCAGTGTTGGACACTCTACGCAGGCTGATAGAGGACGTGGACAAGATCTACTTGTGTCTAATTGTAATGCAATGTGTCTGCCAGGCGCTGGTGGGTCTGTCAGGCTCCGTGCCCTCTGACCCTGCAGTGTTGGACACTCTACGCAGGCTGATAGAGGACGTGGACAAGATCTACTTGTGTCTAATTGTAATGCAATGTGTCTGCCAGGCGCTGGTGGGTCTGCCAGGCTCCGTGCCCTCTGACCCTGCAGTGTTGGACACTCTACGCAGGCTGATAGAGGACGTGGACAAGATCTACTTGGGTCTAATTGTAATGCAATGTGTCTGCCAGGCGCTGGTGGGTCTGTCAGGCTCCGTGCCCTCTGACCCTGCAGTGTTGGACACTCTACGCAGGCTGATAGAGGACGTGGACAAGATCTACTTGTGTCTAATTGTAATGCAATGTGTCTGCCAGGCGCTGGTGGGTCTGTCAGGCTCCGTGCCCTCTGACCCTGCAGTGTTGGACACTCTACGCAGGCTGATAGAGGACGTGGACAAGATCTACTTGTGTCTTATTGTAATGCAATGTGTCTGCCAGGCGCTGGTGGGTCTGTCAGGCTCCCACCCTGCAGTGTTGGACACTCTACGCAGGCTGATAGAGGACGTGGACAAGATCTACTTGTGTCTAATTGTAATGCAATGTGTCTGCCAGGCGCTAGTGGGTCTGTCAGGCTCCCACCCTGCAGTGTTGGACACTCTACGCAGGCTGATAGAGGACGTGGACAAGATCTACTTGTGTCTAATTGTAATGCAATGTGTCTGCCAGGCGCTGGTGGGTCTGTCAGGCTCCCACCCTGCAGTGTTGGACACTCTACGCAGGCTGATAGAGGACGTGGACAAGATCTACTTGTGTCTAATTGTAATGCAATGTGTCTGCCAGGCGCTGGTGGGTCTGTCTGGCTCCCACCCTGCAGTGTTGGACACTCTACGCAGGCTGATAGAGGACGTGGACAAGATCTACTTGTGTCTAATTGTAATGCAATGTGTCTGCCAGGCGCTGGTGGGTCTGTCAGGCTCCCACCCTGCAGTGTTGGACACTCTACGCAGGCTGATAGAGGACGTGGACAAGATCTACTTGTGTCTAATTGTAATGCAATGTGTCTGCCAGGCGCTGGTGGGTCTGTCAGGCTCCCACCCTGCAGTGTTGGACACTCTACGCAGGCTGATAGAGGACGTGGACAAGATCTACTTGTGTCTAATTGTAATGCAATGTGTCTGCCAGGCGCTGGTGGGTCTGTCAGGCTCCGTGCCCTCTGACCCTGCAGTGTTGGACACTCTACGCAGGCTGATAGAGGACGTGGACAAGATCTACTTGTGTCTAATTGTAATGCAATGTGTCTGCCAGGCGCTGGTGGGTCTGTCAGGCTCCCACCCTGCAGTGTTGGACACTCTACGCAGGCTGATAGAGGACGTGGACAAGATCTACTTGTGTCTAATTGTAATGCAATGTGTCTGCCAGGCGCTGGTGGGTCTGTCAGGCTCCCACCCTGCAGTGTTGGACACTCTACGCAGGCTGATAGAGGACGTGGACAAGATCTACTTGTGTCTAATTGTAATGCAATGTGTCTGCCAGGCGCTGGTGGGTCTGTCAGGCTCCGTGCCCTCTGACCCTGCAGTGTTGGACACTCTACGCAGGCTGATAGAGGACGGGAGTCTCCAGCCGGTCGTGGACAAGATCTACGCCCCGCAAGACTGCGAGCTGGCGTTCCAACACGTAGACTCAGCCGAGGCCATCGGCAAGACGGTGATACGATTCAGGTGAGAGGGGACGAGCTACGTTCGCGTAGCTCCAACGACTCTCGTGCATTCGTGTTGTTTAGTCAGGCAATGTACGTTGATGGGAAATAACTTACCTGTATATTTATTTATTTATTTTATTTTATTATTTAATATCCATTTTTAAACTGATTTATAAAGGATGACAATAAATAGAATTATGTACACAATTCCCAATTAATACTGAAACAATATGAAAAACCAAAACACTGAACATAAAATAGCAAAGAAAACAAACTAGGCCTACCCTACTATAGCAAAGAGAACAAGAACAAATAAATTTAATAGAATAATATTATAAAGAATATAAATATGTATTGAATTGACATTGGCACAAATAACAGAAGTACACACATGTGGGAAAAGGAAATGTAAAAAGGAACCAAAAAACGAAAAAAAGGAAAGAGGAACACAAATGGGAAGCAATGTAATGGAAAAGGAAAAGCAATAAAGGAGTTAGAAAGGAAAATAATGAAAGAATATATATAGCCCGACTGCCTTACTACTGTATTTTTAAAGAAAAGAAATGAAAGAAAGAACTGACATTAAACAATTCCAATTCCATCTCAAACGAATTATGAGAATTGAAAACAAAGGAACTGCAGTCAGGGAATAATCATATATATATATATTATGTGTTTAATTTAATAGGTATTTGTTTAAAGATTGAAACGATCCGTAACCATATATTGGGTATAATATGAGTGCAGTAGAGTTGTTGGAGTAAATATGTGTTCTGCCTGGCCTTGATTTACTTGTGTCGCGTCGGCATACCGTACCAACCACAATAATACTGACACGGTATTGTTAGAAAATACTAGATTAATTGGCCTGCATACTTATTAACTTATTATTATGTTTATGTAGGCTAGTCTATGTATTATGAAAGAATGAAGTAACAAACATTCTATAAAAGAAATTGTTAAATTATTTTATAAAACGTGCTTATAAAAGTTTAAAGTTTTTATAAATTGTTTTATCTCAATTGTAGGGATTCATTTTGTCACGTGAAATCTTCTCTCCAATTCAAACCTCAAATGGAATTATTCTATTTTCACCAAGTTAGGGACCATTTAAAATGTCTAACCGAGCTAAATAGATCGAGATTTAAAAAATTGGTGTTTCTCTTCGGATCTAGTTTGTGAAAGTCTTTGTTTTATACAATGCTGTCTTTTATTTCTTGTGTGCGTGGCCACGGTGCTTGTATGTTGGTACGTGGTTGGTACTAGCTCACGTCAAGAGTACCTATTATTGCGTGAGAAGTACCTATGCTCACTACGTCGTTGAAGCGAGCGGAGTAGCTTTTGAATGTACATTACTCTTATCCCATGTTTCTATTTTATTATTGTAAAAGTCATTACGTACTCATTAAATGTGTCCGTACTTTATTTAGCTAACTCTGTAGAGTTTAGTTTATTGCAACTGTGCCATTATGTTTTTACCAGATTATATTAGTTTTTAGTTTTAATATTTAGCAATTCTAATGTAGGCTTAGTAGTTAAGGTACAATATAACTTTTGAATCACAATACCAGTTTCTAAGTTACGATAAAGTAGTAATGTAGATCTTCATATTATCATCTACCAAAAATAAATTCTTGTTATGGTACTAACACTTGTTGGCCATGAGTTGTTTTGTGTAAAAAAGTGTGTAAATGCCATTTTTGAAGTGAAAATGTATTACTTTTCTGTTTGTTTTTGTTTTTTTTACCCTCTCCGAGAATGCACTAATCATTTTAGACTTGCTTCTTGATAGCTGATGTTATTTTCACATACGCAGTTAGAATATATCAATCCAATTCCCAACTGTTAACTAAGTTTATTTTCTATTCGTATTAATTCTTGTTAATACCGGTACTCCCTTTTGGATAGGAATGAATTCCTCGTTAACTAGGGGTCGAGTACCCGAGGTCAACCCTAAGTAATCATTATTGCTTTATATGTATGAAGCAGAGTACCGGTTTGGAGTTCTTCAGTTAGTTACAGTTAGTTGCAGCATAGACATATAGTAATTCCAATGGATGGCTGTAGTTATGAGTAGGCCTATGCTCATACCTTGATATCAGACTATTGTAGCAGTTGCTTGTCTTATTTACTTACAATGGATGGCTGTAGTAATGAGTAGGCCTATGCTCATATCTTGATATCAGACTATTGTAGCAGTTGCTTGTCTTATTTACATACAATGGATGGCTTTAGTAAGGAGTAGGCCTATGCTCATATCTTGATATCAGACTATTGTAGCAGTTGCTTGTCTTATTTACATACAATGGATGGCTGTAGTAAGGAGTAGGCCTATGCTCATATCTTGATATCAGACTATTGTAGCAGTTGCTTGTCTTATTTACATACAATGGATGGCTGTAGTAAGGAGTAGGCCTATGCTCATATCTTGATATCAGACTATTGTAGCAGTTGCTCGTCTTATTTACATACAATGGATGGCTGTAGTAAGGAGTAGGCCTATGCTCATACCTTGATATCAGACTATTGTAGCAGTTGCTTGTCTTATTTACATACAATGGATGGCTGTAGTAAGGAGTAGGCCTATGCTCATATCTTGATATCAGACTATTGTAGCAGTTGCTCGTTTTATTTACATACAATGGATGGCTGTAGTAAGGAGTAGGCCTATGCTCATACCTTGATATCAGACTATTGTAGCAGTTGCTTGTCTTATTTACATACAATGGATGGCTGTAGTAAGAAGTAGGCCTATGCTCATATCTTGATATCAGACTATTGTAGCAGTTGCTTGTCTTATTTACATACAATGGATGGCTGTAGTAAGGAGTAGGCCTATGCTCATATCTTGATATCAGACTATTGTAGCAGTTGCTCGTCTTATTTACATACAATGGATGGCTGTAATAATGAGTAGGCTTATGCTCATATCTTGATATCAGACTATTGTAGCAGTTGCTCGTCTTATTTACATACAATGGATGGCTGTAGTAAGGAGTAGGCCTATGCTCGTCATATCTTGATATCAGACTATTGTAGCAGTTGCTCGTCTTATTTACAATTCAACTCCAGTGTGCTACGTCATCTGGCATCAGGGATTCATATGCATAGTTCAAAACATCAGGAGGCAAGTATCGTAAACAATATTCAACGTTGTTTTTGTTATAAACATGATATGTCTAAATTTACAATATTGCCACTTTTCCTGGTGATCCAGTATTACTTCATATTCTTTTTTATATCTAACCAGTTCAGTAGGCAGTGACACTATACACTAATACAGTTATGTTGCTTAGAGTTACAAAACTAAGCTTTAAGGCTCGTATTTCAGATCTTCTCAGTGTGTAGTCGGTACTTCATCAACAATTGACTGTATTGGCGTATTACCCCTAGTCGAACGTTAGTTATGCACTTCTCATGGTACATTTCATCAGTTACCCACTTTGTAAATGCCAAATGGAGTTATTTGTTGATGAAGTAAGCTATGTTATTGGTTAGTCTTCAATTACAGTCAATATTTTAACATGGAAGTCTTTTCTTGAAAAATAAAATGAAGGTTACACTATATTTTTATTTTCTCAAGTTTCTATGCTAATCCTATATACTGTATATTATTAGTTATTAATTACTTTATTTACAAAATGTAGGTGTTTACGTTTATCCATTATTCATTCATTAACTCTTGAATTTTGGAATACTTTTTTGGGGTAGGCCTACTAGTAAATTATGGTAGCATGAAAGTAGTGAAATGTAGCATTAATAGTACAATATTTTTAGGTATCAGTGCATTTACATGTTTCTGTGTAGGCCTATATGGCCATGGGTACTAGCTAGTAGTTGCATAATGTTAAGTATAAGCTTTACTAGATTTTTCTAATGTATCTGATGTTTATTTTTGTGGGGGGCTAAAAAATATTAAGTTCAGTGTCTAAATGTTCTTGTTGAAAACACTACTTTCCGTATGGTGGGGTCGTTCCAAACCCACATTTCAAGTATGTATACTCGAGATACCAGAACATTTCGTTAGAGCATCATATTATGGTGATTTCATCGAAATAGAAGCGGTAAAACTAATCATTTCCTGTATTGTTTAAGAAATACCTTACAACAAGGTCATGTGACATCGGCCCTTTTTCACATCGCAGCTACCGGGGAATTATTTTACCCCGAGCCCAAACACTCAAGGATGTGTGAACGCCAAAACACTTAGGAATGTAGTACAGCCTATTTCTGTCATTTTGCGTTTAAAGTTCTCGACAAATGATTGAAGCCACTTATTTTGTACATTTTCACGTTTGTGCTTCACCGTTTCCAAAACCTTTGTGTTCTAGTGTTCTATGAATATGATACTGAGTGACAAAGCATTTGCAAAAGATTGTGTACATCGTGTTGCGGTGGAGTGGTAACTGGCAAACAGAAAGAAAGGTAAACAACATTTTCCCTCGTTCATTGATACATTCATAGAGCTAGTTAGGCATGGGCTTCAAGGTTGGAAAGGCAGCAGTGCTTTTTAAGAAGGGATAAATTCAATTCTTTTAGATTAGGCCCTAGTAATTTGGTTGCCAGAAGCTTGTTTTTGCTTTTTAGGTACCGGGTAAAATAAAATAAAAATAAAAAATTCATATTTAGAGTCTACCCACTCAGTATAATAAGATCTGGCATTATTAAGTGCTGGCCAATTTGAATATACAGACCAGTGGGATATAACTGTGGGTAAGCAAGAACCAAAGGCTGGAGAAAATTAATCGATTAATTCGCGGGGAAGGCTCGCGCTAATCACGTAAAACAATTGTTCCTTAAGAAGTCGGAGAAAATTAAAAACATCACTGTTGCTAACTTGTTTGCAGTAAGCATCTGTGTAAGTTAATTAACCCTCCATTACTCGCGTGGTTTTTTTTAACGCCAGTACTCGCGTGGGGTATATATAACCCCAAATTGAATTATCTGTAGTTTGGAGTTGTGATGGAGTTTGGACGTAGGGTTCACATATTTTAGTTACTTGGAATGTATTCTACTACTGCTTTCAGATAACAACATCAATTAAGGAGTTTAAACGGCTGAAATTTTTATTTTTTGTAAACATTACATATTTTACTTTGAAATTACAGTAATACATTTAATTGCCGAATTTCTATAGTAGGAACATTTTTGGCCCAAATTTTTTCATTTTGTTTTGTTGACTTACTTCGGTTTATGCCTAATTTAAACATAACCAAAAAATTTAAGCATTAGATAATTACTAATTGTGAGTGCATAACTAAATACAAATTTATTGTTATAAGGTCAAAGGTAAAAGGGGGATTTTTATAACTTTATGTAAGGATAGGGTCATTTCATCGAATATGGTCCAAGGGTGGTTGCTGACCCATCTCAGATATTTTTTTTACTTTTACCATTTGTTCCTATATGTATTTGGACTCTAACCCCAAATTTTTAGATTTTTTGTATGACTCACTAAAAAGTTACAGGCTTTAGAAGCCAGGCGGTCGCAGCAAAAATCACCATTTTGGACTTCTGCGTTACATCCCGTAACTCGTAAACTATCCGTCCAATCAGAACAGAGCACTGGACATATTTTGTTTAAAAGAGTCAGAACATTCCAAATGTGTTCCTAAAATAAAGTATATGTCAGCCATATTGGTTCTATCCAAGGTCAAACATCGACTTCGGAAATCATTTTTCCATCAAGTTTGAAGCTATATTACTTGATAGGGGTTGAAGGTAAATGATAACTGTTTTTTCTCCTTGCACATTGGGTATATATTTACCAGGGAAAAAATAATAATCCTTGATTTTTTATCCCTAAATGGGTGAAAAAAAATCTCCAAAATGGGAAAAACTCAAATTTTGTCATGTTCAAGGTCATGTATCTCCAATGGGGGTGAAGATAAAAAATTGAAAATAAGGGAATATTTTGCCCTTATGTAGGTCTGTCAGTGACTAAAAAGTTTGGGTTGTTATTCAACACGGTTTAGAAAATACAGCATTTAGAAAATCGGTCAAAACAACGTTACGCACATGTATTCTTATCATAAGAAGTGTACTTACAATAGCTCATGATAGTCTGAAATACAGCAGAAAACAACAATATTGTTACCTGGCTATAATTGATGGTTCTTCAACATTTCACTTGAACTTCGATTTCATTAACGTGTCTATTTCTTCTTTTAAACGCTCGCTGATGTTATGCGTTCGACTGGTCGCAGTTGAAAGTTCCAGGGCGGACAGTACTCATAGCATGTTTGTATTTATGGCACCCATATCTTGTCATTTCTTGTTAATTGGAATGATGTCATAGGTCCGGGAGGGCTGAAGGAATGAACGTGGGCCTAATAGTCGTCGTCTGCCTCCTAATGTTTTAGCACTTTCCCTAAATACCAACGGTTATTATATACACATGTGACGTTATCATACATTTTTATGTCCATAGGGATAACTTTACACACAGTTTCATCCACATAATTAATTAAAGCAGATGTGTTGCAAACTAGCATTGTAGACTCATCTTTTGGGATAAAACAGTGTGATTTTCTCTAGTGCAAGGTATGGCGAGAGCATATTAAATCTTATTGTAAGTGCAACTTTGGTACATAATGTGAGGAAAGGATACAACAGCCTACCTTCGTGTAAGAAGACGGATTTGCGAGTTTGAAGTACACATAAAAAACATAATACAAAAATAAATATAGATATCCAGCCGATTGGCACCTACTTTCATAACGTAAGTGCAACTTTGTTAGTTTCAATTTCTTTAGAATCTACGTAAAGATATGTTATTCCTATAATTTTTTTATTGCAGAAGCTGAACATGTCTTGTGGTTTCATGATGTGGTTGGATGTACTAAACTGAAGACTTGCTTTTGTAACTAGCCTTTTCACTGTACCTCCTATGCTAAAATGCCACTCTACTTCCATTCCAAAATTGATTTTATGTTTGAAAATATTTAAGAAATGTTGCGGTTTTTGTACTGTCCGGCAGCCCCGTCCGAAAAGTAGCGAATCTTGTTTACATTAGGAGCAACAATTTTAAGTCGATTAATGACATGTTTCTAGAATTAATGTTCTGCAGTCGTACTGTGTGTCTTGTCACATCTGTCAGTTGAAACCCGCTGAGAAGGCCTATAGATTACATTGGTATCTTAACAGTTCATCTATTGAAGAAATTGAGAAGAAATTTAACAACTACATTGATACAAGAAATCAAAACTAACAAAGTTGCACTTACAATAAGATTTAACATGCTCTCGCCATACCTCGCACTAGAGAAAATCACACTGTTTTATCCCAAAAGATGAGTCTACAATGCTAGTTTGCAACACATCTGCTTTAATTAATTATGTGGATGAAACTGTGTGTAAAGTTATCCCCATGGACATAAAAATGTACGATAACATCACGTGTGTATAATAATGACCGTTGGTATTTAGGGAAAGTACTTAAACATTAGGAAGCAGACGACGACTATTAGGCCTACGTTCATTCCTTCAGCCCTCCCGGACCTATGACATCATTCCAATTAACAAGAAATGACAAGATATGGGTGCCATAAATACAAACATGCTATGAGTACTGTCCGCCCTGGAACTTTCAACTGCGACCAGTCGAACGCATAACATCAGCGAGCGTTTAAAAGAAGAAATAGACACGTTAATGAAATCGAAGTTCAAGTGAAATGTTGAAGAACCATCAATTATAGCCAGGTAACAATATTGTTGTTTTCTGCTGTATTTCAGACTATCATGAGCTATTGTAAGTACACTTCTTATGATAAGAATACATGTGCGTAACGTTGTTTTGACCGATTTTCTAAATGCTGTATTTTCTAAACCGTGTTGAATAACAACCCAAACTTTTTAGTCACTGACAGACCTACATAAGGGCAAAATATTCCCTTATTTTCAATTTTTTAGCTTCACCCCCATTGGAGATACATGACCTAGAACATGTCAAAATTTGACTTTTTCCCATTTTGGAGATTTTTTTTCACCCATTTAGGGATAAAAAATCAAGGATTATTATTTTTTCCCTGGTAAATATATACCCAATGTGCAAGGAGAAAAAAACAGTAATCATTTATCTTCAACCCCTATCAAGTAATATAGCTTCAAACTTGATGGAAAAATGATTTCCGAAGTCGATGTTTGACCTTGGATAGAACCAATATGGCTGACATATACTTTATTTTAGGAACACATTTGGAATGTTCTGACTCTTTTAAACAAAATATGTCCAGGACTCTGTTCTGATTGGACGGGTAGTTTACGAGTTACGGGATGTAACGCAGAAGTCCAAAATGGTGATTTTTGCTGCGACCGCCTGGCTTCTAAAGCCTGTAACTTTTTAGTGAATCATACAAAAAATCTAAAAATTTGGGGTTAGAGTCCAAACACATATAGAAACAAATGGTAAAAGTTAAAAAAATATCTGAGATGGGTCAGCAACCAATTAATTAAAAATTGGACCATTTTCAATGAAATGACCCGATATATAATTATGATGGAGATTACATACCAAACAGCATTCAAAACGCTTTTTACTGGAGAAACAACAAGCTTACACCTGCTTACACTCATTCCCGCCAACCGTCTGAAGCGGTATGAAACTAGCGCCAGTCATCGCGTGGGATCATGGAAACCCCAAACATTTTCAATCATGTAACCTCTTAAAACTAAAAACCCTGCTTAACATTTTGTTGTAGAAAAACATAAAAGATAGACTAACTTGACAATACATAGAAGGAGAGAGCGGTAAGTTTGAATATTACTGAGAACCATTAAAGTTTGCAGCACTGGGGTAATATATACCCCACGCGAGTAATGCAGGGTTAAGCGAGCGTCTCCATTAGACCTTTATGGCACTTTGTTATGTCTGTCAATAGCGGTCGAACGGAAAGTCCGATCAACTTGAAATTTGATCCATCCACAAGCCTCGAAGTGGATTGAAGGTGAATAGTTTTGTGGCAAAATCATTCAAAAAGTTAAAAAGTTACACCATAGTTACTAGAAAATATTTTTCTGAAGCAAAATGGCGGCAAAATGTGAGGTGGCCATATTTTTATAAAGATTTTTCCGGTCACGAATATGTTCATTTTATGGCGATCTGATAAGTATAGGGAACCCGCAACTGACGTCACATCAGGACTACAACAATGGAACAAATGAATTAAACTGATGGACAAACAATCAGCTGTCAAAATAATAAAATTGCAACCATAGAAATAAAAACAAGTGTAGCAATAGTAACTGCTCGCCATTTAAAACTTTTAATGATGGACAACGGCTACGTGAAAGTTTTGTATGTGTATTTGTTTCTTTTTTTGTTTTGTTTTCCAAAATCAGAAGAAATTATTTTTTGACAGCTTGTTGTTTGTCCATCGATTCAATTCATTTGTTTCATTGTTGTCTTTTGGTGTTGCTAGTAGCCTATTGGCAAACTTACACGAAAGTTACTTGAAAATATTTTTCTGAAACACAGTAACGGCAAAACATGAGGTGGCTATATTATAGTAATTTTTTGTCTAGTCACGAATATACTAATATCAACGCGATCTGATACGTATTAGAGGCAGAAATTTTATTTCTATTGCTGTCAATAAGTGTTAGTAACGGTGGCGGACCGCAGCGAAAACACTCCACAAAATGACAACGAAAATCCTTAGCAACGCACATTGCAAAGCATTCAACAATGTCGGGAAGTATAAAAGCTATGGAAATTAGACAAATATTTGCAATGTGCATTCTTGTATCAATTGTTGTTTGTATTAGCTTTGAGAACTTTTCGCCAGAAAGTTCGTAGATATGGTTGCCGTTTTGTTAGTACCCACACAACGAGATGCGTAACTTAGTGGTAACACGGTGCACTATACACCCAGATATATAACTAGTGGTAACACGGCTGCCTTAGCGGTAGTGGGTATTAAAACCGCGCAAAGTTAATGTTTTTTTATTTTACTATGAGAAAGCTTACAAATATGAAAAAGTTTATTCTGATCCTGCCTTTGGTTTTGTATCAACTACACAATGGGTTTAAAAAGTAAAAAAAAAAAATATTTTTATGATCTTTATTTTATTTCTTTGGTAATTTTTTAATTATTCATTATTAAGTCAAAAATAAAATAACAGTCGTAACGATAACAAACTGTGAATGTTTTTAAATCCATTGTTTAGCTGATATAAAACCAAATGTCAGGATCAGAATCACTTTTTCAATATTTGGAAGCGTTCATCATCATCATCATCATCATCTGTTGCCACGTCCAACTCTGCGTTGGGCCGGCATTGAAGATAATAAAAAATCATTAATTTTGAGCGGTTTTAATACCCATTCACCTTAACTCGTTCCTCGCTGGGTCTATTGTGTATGTATTGTTAAAATCAATAGAAAATAGTAGATGATGGGCATAATTTTGTTATAAAGTCGACTTGATGCTCCATCATAAAATACCAAGAATAATCTCTCAACTTAATGAATTTTCATAATAATATGTTGGTCATCTAGGAGAACTCGTTTTGTTAATCTCAATACACTGTGTTTGTATGAAGTAGAGATGCGAATTTGTGGGAAACGTACGGCCCGTGGCCCGGCCCAAAACTGTCCCGCCCGAGTCCGGCCCGACAAGGTAAAAACCTACTGCCGCCCGGCCCGAAAGTCGGCCCGAAAGCCCGATAACCCGAAGGCCCGGCGCGAAAGCCTAAAAACCTGGCCCGGCCCGGCCCGAAACTGTCCCGCCCGAGTCCGGCCCGACAAGGTAAAAACCTACTGCCGCCCGGCCCGAAAGTCGGCCCGAAAGCCCGATAACCCGAAGGCCCGGCGCGAAAGCCTAAAAACCTGGCCCGGCCCGGCCCGAAACTGTCCCGCCCGAGTCCGGCCCGACAAGGTAAAAACCTACTGCCGCCCGGCCCGAAAGTCGGCCCGAAAGCCCGATAACCCGAAGGCCCGGCGCGAAAGCCTAAAAACCTGGCCTGGCCCGGCCCGAAAGTCGGCCCGAAAGCCTGATAGCCCGAAAGCCCGGCCCGGCCCGAAAGCGCGGTCTGGCCTTAAAGTAAAGCCGCCGCCGACACAAAACGTATCGATTTCGTCGATCGTCACAGTGTTGGCTATAGGGGTAGGGAATAGGAGAATGTTGTGTGTGGGTGGGTGGACTGTGGCCTGTGGAGAACTCCAAAAAACAAACTGCTTACCGCTGCTTAGATAATTAAACTGAAGCAGCTCTATATTCAATTTTGTAGAATTTTTTTTTTTTATTATAAAAAACATTATTAAATATTGATATCCAGCCCCAAAATGCTGGCCAGGTAAGCCAGAAGTCCGACCCGGCCCGAAAGCCCGAAAGCCCGAAAGCCTGGCCAGAACTTTCAATGCTTCGGCCTGATACCGGCCCGAAGCCCGAAGCTAACTTAAGAAGCCCGGCCCGGCCCGAAAGTCGGGCCGGGCCGGGCTTTCGGGCCGTTCGGGCCAAAATTCCCATCTCTAGTATGAAGTACACAATCACAATGCATACTAACATGCATTGATGCCTGTTAGTTCGAGCTTTATATTCATAGATACATAATTTCAAGCTTCCGTGGATGGTATGTTATTTAAGATAGAATGTGAAGAACCAACACTGGGAATCGAACCCCGGTCTTCCACTGCTGGGCGGGCACTCTGACCACTTTCCTGCAGAGACGATGCATAACAATCTGTCTTATTTATTGCTTGTAGATGCATTGTTTATAATATGTGAAGATGAGTTCGATTTCCAGCGGGGTTGGTTTTTTACATTCTGTTGTGTACCATAATAATCACCTCATACAGTAGTGGCTGGCTTGCTATGAAAACCATATTTCTATGTGGATAGTTCGTTATTAATTAATTATTATGATCTCTAAGGCTATTTAAATGTTAATGGTAAATGGTGTATTTATTTAGTTATCATCGTAGTTACCAACATTTATCGATGTCAATAAAATAAAATATACTTCAAAGTCTTTGATCTACCTCAGCCGCTATAAAACATAATGCACCAAATCAAGGTTCGTCCATGTGCCGGGGAGGTTTGTAAAACCTCAAACTATCTGTTTTGGATTCTACAATATTAACAACAACACGTTCATTCAAACGGAAGAATTGTTTAGCAATAACAAATAATGGTCGAAAAGCTAACCAAATAACATGGTTAAAAACCCGAACCGTTCTCGTTTTCTACGTAAATATATTTTTGATTTAAAGTTGAGCTAAATTTTTTAAAATTAATTATGAAATGTTTGTAAATGTATGAATTCGTGCATGGGCCCCAAATCGTGACTAGGAGGTTTACTGAACCTCTGCCAGGAGATCAATGTACCGTGCGTGGTACAAAGCAAGGAATTTGGTGCTTACGGGTGGGATATGTTACGTGTGCTGAATCTAGAATCTATTAAATTAGACGTGATACAATCAACCCTCCTTTCTTCTCACCCAGCCAATAACTGTACCAATACTATATGGTGCAATTTCAGGTTATTATGCCACAGAAATTAGGACCTATTACAAGTCATAAATCTACTGAACTCAATATACCTGTCAGAGTGCACGCCAGCCGACCCGAGATAAGTGACTAAATCAATTGCTACTCACTATTGTTGCTTCTCGTTGATCTGGCGAGACTGCGTGATGGAAGTAACTTATTGTAGTCCGTGTGACGTGAGAAACCTGTTGACGGGTACGTCTGCATGTAGTTGTTTGGCAGCAACATAGCGTTGGCATATGCACTCGACTCGCACAGTGAACAGCACAAGCAGTCCTACTTTGTTTTGCTTTTTATTTATTTTTTATTTAAAATACGTAGTCTATATGCATACAACATTCCTTATGTTGTGATGTAAATTTTAGTTATCATATCTGAATTTATATTCTTTTATTTAAATTTGTCTATAAAAACTAAAAAGTAAGAACCCCATTGTGGAGGTGCACAGTGACTAGAGGTGTGCAAAAGTGGTGTCATCATTTGGAACATTTTGGTGCCAAAAAGTAAATAGTGGAGTTGTATAGTTTTATTCCCAAAATTGCTGAATTAATGTAAAAAGTCATGCTCTCTAGTGTAGACTTCAGGCAAAACCCTAGGGGCCTCAACGGCAACGTAGAAGCTTCATGAAGTCGACGAGTTTTCGACTTCCGTGCCTGAATATCGATATATCGAACACATCTCGACAGCCGAAAAAAGTCTTCTTAATTCGACTTATTTTAAGTGGAATGCAATATGTATGGCGTAGGTTTTTTTTTCGCATCGAATTCAGTTCGCATTTATTTATTTTGATTTTTTTTTTTGGAGGAAGTTAACATGAGGGAAGCGTCAGGCATGGCCAGCCGGCTTCGATGTACCTAGGGGCCAGAATATGATGGGATTAAGTTCCTATCCCCTACCTGACTTCATTGTTGGACACAGGGAGCAGATATAAAAAAAATAAGAAAGAAAATAGCATACCTGAATTTTTCGTGGTATTAGGGAC
Source organism: Isoperla grammatica (assembly GCA_945910005.1). Taxonomy (NCBI): domain Eukaryota; kingdom Metazoa; phylum Arthropoda; class Insecta; order Plecoptera; family Perlodidae; genus Isoperla; species Isoperla grammatica. The sequence continues at coordinate 13,013,740 of OX246742.1, read as the reverse complement.
AAATATTGACTATTTTGCACCATGGCGCAAATTCACTGAAATTCGCGTCAACACGAAATCAAAATGTGTCTAGAAACGTGTTCCGTAACCTTCAAAACGTCAAGATCTCGAGCTAAAAATTCTAAAAGTTCCATTTCGTTTTATCGAGAGGTACAAAATTTACACATCTCCAACAATGAGACAAAAATTCATACTAATTTAACCGATGTTGGTTCTCCTTTCCTTCTAATTGAAAATGTTCATAGAAATTCCAGCCATAAGAATAAATGTCTGATATCGACTGTTGGTTGTTTCTGTGCAGGCCTTGCAAAGGATTCAGGACGTATAGGTATAAGAACGGAATGTACTGAGCTCGGTCCTAGTGTGACCAGACTCCGGCAATTGAAGGGTTGAATGGAGGTACCGTATCCTGAAACAAATTCAAACAGTCTTGACGGATCAAGTTATCGGGCCTACCTTTATACTAGTGTATGTTACACTCGTGTTCCTATCGTACAGTTGCATTGCATGAATAGCCTTCACATAAGGAACGAAGGAATGGACTCAAAAGTTGAGGCAGGAGATACAGTGCAACAAAGGCCCAACTTTGCATTAGATGTGATTGTACGCTCCGAGCATGTCCACCCCACGTCGACCCATCAGACTATTTACAACTTACACTCTAGTTCCCTTGAACCCTTCAAATACCGCAGTGTAGCTATCGAGTGTTGGAGTGTTGGAATAGAAACGTAATCTACGGTCGTTGAGTGTTACCGTACATGTTGGCACCTCTCCTCTGGATGATCATCCCAGTTTGTTATTTGAAGTCGAGTAGGTGGACAAACAAATACACCAGGTTATAAATCAGGGTTCAGATAGAGCAGTCCTTCTGCACCTAAACTTTCTATGTATGAGTAGTTTAATTTAGGGCAATTGTATAACATGTACAGCCAAAGTTTTGTTACTAACTTGTGTCAATGTGTTCACAACAGCCTGTACAGTATGTACTTTGAAAAATGTAACACTTTACAATACAGTAATCCCTCTTTAATTCAAACTCCACTAATTCAAATCTAGGTACGTACGTATAATTCAAACTAACGATGAAGTCTCGCATAAGGGTTAGTGATAAATCGTCTTTTAATTGAAATTCTGTAATATGTATTTGAATTGAGATTTGAAGGGTCCCTTGAAATTTGAATTAAGGAGGTATTACTGTACTATGTAGTAAGTTAAAATAACTATTCGTCATTAATTGTTATAGAGAAGTAGAAAAAGATATAATTTCTTACTAAATCATCATTTCTCGTCTCTCACAGGGTCAATTAACATTCGTACATTCCGCTACAGTTTCGTCTTCCCATATCGTAATCTCTTCTACATCTTCTTCCCAAGTGTCTCCCCATCAACCTGTTGCAATGGTTTCACACATGCAACGAGTATTAAGGGGGGGGGGGCGAGCTTCCCCTATGTTCCAAGCTATCAAACAACTTATACATGTACTACATGAACCATAACCATGTTAAGCACTTCCAATTTCAAATGCATCACTAAATTTATGGAGGGAATACCCAAAATTAACCGGAATCGCGTTGCGGTGGGCGGAGCTTCCGTAGTACGCGGTTCTCCCGCTAGGAGAGCGTAAAGCAACTCCTCCCAAGTAGGGATGTCAACGGGTACCCGTAACCCGCCCGGTACACACGAGTACGGTTCCAACTTTTCAATACCTGTTACCCGGTACTACCCGTTCCCTTCTTCTGTTCAAAACGAAATTAATTCAACATTGCGATATTTCCCTACTGGCGTCTTTGTGCGAGCGTACGAGCCGCGCTTTTCAATTTGCCGGCATTTAACTTGACACCCCCCCTCCACAGCGCCACTGACGAATGAGACGTAAAACCCAATTAGTATCATCTTCTGTAGGCCTATGGAAGAATGCTGCGGAACGGTTGAGAGTCCGAGGGAGCGCACCCGCCCGTCTTAGCTTTACCGCAATCATGTTCTCGTGTTCGAGCTCGGACTATGACGTCATCGCTTTGACGCGACCGACCACCGGATTCATTGTACGTGTCTACCGTAGCTGAGTGGCAAGCTTTGAAGCTTTGTTGAAAACTTCCGCGATCATTTTGCATCGAAGACAATGCAACCTGATACCGTTTAACAATATAATGTCTCTTTCCACAACTTTACGAATCATTTGACACCCATGACGATAAAATGCTTATTTAGTATTATACTACGAGGGTAGTCCGGGTACGGCGCGAGGGTACCCGGGTACAACTATTTCCAGGTATTGACATACCTACTCCCAAGTCAGTCTGCCAAGCGGCCTCGCTTGGGAAGGTTGTGTTTGCCTTTGTGAATTTTTTCGCGAAAGCTGTTTCGTCTGCTCCTCGTTTTACTAAAAGAATTTGCGCAATTGTAAATTAAATTTAAAAATTCGCTCAATTGTGCTTCAGATCAACAACGCACCATTGAATACACCGAGAAGTTGTCTTGAGTTACTTGGAGCTCGGTTCAACGAATTTTATCGGAAGATGGGAAAATTTAATTTGGTGATGAAAAGGGTCGCTGCAAAGTTTGTGCTTCGGCTTCTGACTCCTCAGCAAAGAGGGGGTCACTTCAAAGCATGCCGTGCTTTGAAAAAACAGTCCCAAATTATTTTCCAGGATTGGTCATTAAAAAAAACAAGGAACAGGCAAAACAGCTTTCACAAAAAAATTCACAAAGACCAAACGCAACCTTTCCAAGTGACGCCGCTTGGGAGACTGACTCGGGAGGAGTCGCTTTACGCTCTCCTAGTGGGAGAACCGTGTACTAAAGGAGGTCCGCACTCCACTACGCGATTCCAGTTAATTTTGGATACCCCCTCGTATATTAATATCATGTATTTGAATAAAAATTACCCCCAGTTAGGTAGTCATTAGTCACTAACTGAGCGGATCTGTCTCGTATCAACTTTCATCTCTTTCAGTCACGAAAAATCTGTTTGCTTATACATACTATTTTTTTATATGATCACTTTAGTTTATACTTTATACATAGTGCATTGTACTCTTGGAGATTTCGACTTTCAATTACACAATTTTTTAATTTAGCCTAAAATCGTACAGGAAAATATTTGTATGCCACTGTCAGGTTGATGCTTCAGTTGTGTCCCATTCTTATTTAATAAGGAAAACATAAACAAACAACAACAAATAAATGTCTTGTGACCATGAAACGTGACCTACAGAAAGGTGTATGTATTATATATGTGAATGAGAAGAATGGTGGATAATCGAATTTATCAATATGTGCACTAATTGAGGAAAGCCATATAAACACTAGTCTTCATTTTGTGCAACACTTTGTACTGCCATTGTAAAGAACATTTTAACAAGTTCTGATGTTGTTTAAAAACAAAAATTTGTCAGCAACCGAACTTCATATATACAGTGTATGCCTACCCAGGCTAAATATGCCGGTGGCTGTGGCGATTTAGAAAAATGTATATATATATTAAATGCACAATGATCGATTTCAATAATCCTAATGTTGAGATATTTGTGGCTGATTATGATTGTAATACATAATGATGATCTTGCACATGTTCCTTTCTTCCTAAGCAAGAAAATTGCAAACCATATTCAGCCATTTCTGAAATTCTATTGCTTATGATGCACTCTAACCCCTTCTCTCTTTTCTTGAACATTGCTTGGCCATCATTCATCAAATTTCTTTGTCACCCAATAAATATCTTCTCACTCTTCACTGCATATACAGTAGTTTTAAGTATCATCACTTACTTGCAAACTTATTTTTGTATGCATGTTTCACTTATGTCCCATCTTTCAAAAATGCCCTCCATGCTCTACTTACTTTCTACACTTTACACTTACACTTAGACTTAGCTTTACACTTAGCTAAGCTGTGAACAACAGGAGGGAAACTATTAACTATGAAAAGTGAAAACGATGAATAGAGGTTTCACTTTACTGTAAATGTTGTGTCTTGTGTATTACAGACTATGTACCTGTATTTATTTTGTTGATATAATAATATAGAAATTTGTTTGATTAATATTGTTGCTTTACGTTACTTGAATACCTTATTTTGAGGACTAACAACAAACCAATGTTACCTTGAAACTTATATGTCCATTGCTTCCTTTTAGATAGACATTGGGCCATGATAGACATGTAACCAAGGGCCTATGCTGACTAGTCACCATTGATGGGTGTCCATTGCTTCCTTTTAGATAGACATTGGGCAATGATAGACATGTAACCGAGGGCCTATGCTGACTAGTCACCATTGATGGGTGTCCATTGCTTCCTTTTAGATAGACATTGGGCCATGATAGACATGTAACCAAGGGCCTATGCTGACTAGTCACCATTGATGCATGTCCATTGCTTCCTGTTAGATAGACATTGGGCCATGATAGACATGTAACCAAGGGCCTATGCTGACTAGTCACCATTGATGCATGTCCATTGCTTCCTGTTAGATAGACATTGGGCCATGATAGACATGTAACCAAGGGCCTATGCTGACTAGTCACCATTGATGCATGTCCATTGCTTCCTGTTAGATAGACATTGGGCCATGATAGACATGTAACCGAGGGCCTATGCTGACTAGTCACCATTGATGCATGTCCATTGCTTCCTGTTAGATAGACATTGGGCCATGATAGACATGTAACCAAGGGCCTATGCTGACTAGTCACCATTGATGCATGTCCATTGCTTCCTGTTAGATAGACATTGGGCCATGATAGACATGTAACCGAGGGCCTATGCTGACTAGTCACCATTGATGCATGTCAATCGAGGAATGTGTGTGAGAGACTATGAATGCGAGCATGAAGTCATAAGAAAGTGCCTAGTCGTATACACCAGGGACCGTCGATCAGAATCAAATGAGGTCTAGTCATACAGTTTAGAAGTTCTCGTGAGGTCCGTGGCATCCCAATGAAAACAATTGCATCTCCAGTCCCGAGCCCATTCCCGAAAATCGGGATCTCAAATAACAAAACTACAACATTACAGAAATTACCAACGAGCTTAGTTCGACATTCAACTCAACCACAACAATATGCAAAATGTAACATCCTGCAATTTCTGTAGATAAAAGCAGTATTTAATTATGTTTTCAGCGAAGGGATATTCTACTCTTAGCAGTTTAACGGGACTGGGTATTAAAACCGCGGCAAATTAATGTTTTTAATTATACTATGAGAACGCTTCCAATTATTGAAAAAGTGATTCTGATCCTGCCCTTGGTTTTGTATCAGCTACACAATGGGTTTAGAAAGTTAAAACAAATATTTTTACGATCATTATTTTATTCTTTTGGTAATTATTAGTGGTTAAATTATAAATAAAATAACAATCATAATGATAACAAACTGTGAATGTTTTTAAACCCATTGTGTAGCTGATACAAAACCAAAGACGGACCAGAATCACATTTTCAATACGTATATGGAAGCGTTCTCATGATATAATAAAAAACATTTATTTTGTTTTCACTATGGCAACAATCAAGGGGAAGCCTGGTGGCCATGGTGAAAACAAGCTAGTAGCTTACTAAATATTTATCTGAAGTTTGTAATACAATAGTAAGTAAGAGAATTACCCAGGAAAACCGGGGGTCTAACCGAATAATCTTGTATTGAGTCCAAATTGTTTGACCACACTCCACTGGGAATCCAGTCCACGCGACATCTCTGCTGTCCGCAACGCAACCCACCCACGCAATGCATCGGTCCCTGGTAGTATACACTATGCTAAGCACGGTACACAAGAAAGACTAGTATTACTAATACCTTTGCCTTCTTGCATGCAACACTCACCACGTGCAGATGCTCAATCAAACGACGCTTTGAGACACTCGTACAGTTTCTATACACAACGTTACAGCAGTACTTAGAAGTATCCAAATGAATTATCTAAACTAAACTAAAACTAGATCTAAATACAAGGTGCCACAAAAATCTTAATTTTAAGGCGGCAACCATTATTGGTTTGCTAGGAAATACAGGAACCTTTTTTTATATATTGCACTACTTGATCTCCGCCTAGGCAGAAACTTGTCGTCAGAAGGCAGAAACTTGGGTCAGACAGAGTGCACGTTTGTGGTAATAGGCCTAGATTGTTGTGGTATCTATGTGATGTAGAACAGCCTGCATGGTAGCATGAAGATGGGGTAAGTTAACAAAAACATTTAAGTATTGATTGACAATCAGACACAGTGATCTAATTTTCTAAAGGATGTGATAACTAGTGTTGAAATTTGTATTTCTTTTTAAATTAAATTATGCATATGTTCTGCTGCATAGAAGTGCAGAGGTTTTTGTGAGTCGAAATAGTAAAATAATATCTACGTACTGTACAATAATTACTAATTAATTAATTATTAAGCGTTGGGGTGGATAGGAAGGAAGTCAACAGCTTACCTTGTTGATGACGACCTTCAGAGTTGGTAGAAACATGAAGACTACACAATAACGTTGAATGTTTCGGTCGGTCTGACATGGCCTTGTTCACCCCATGAAGGTGGAGAGGAGACTTCCCCATTTATCGTGTCACTTCCGGTTTTCTAATTGTATACACTTCTTAAATAGAGTAAATTTAGTGTATACATTTCAAAAACCGTAAGTGACACGATAAATGGGGACTTCCGACTCAAGTCTCCTCTCCACCTTTATTAGTTGAACAAGGTCACGTCAGACCGAAACAGTTTCAACGTTGTTGTGTAGTCTCTTCATGTTTCTTATGGTTCCACCAACTCTGAAGGTCGTCAACAAGGTAAGCTGTTGGTTTCCTTCCTATCCAACCCCACATCCAAAGCCGTTAGGGACTCTCAACACATTCACGTAATTAATTAATTAATTATGAATAATTACACACATTGACTATTGAGCTAACTTATGGCTGATGCATGGGTTACTTGTCATAACGTGGCCTAAGAAAAAGTACCACGGAAATTACATTTGGGATGTGTTCATCATGGCCAAGCCAAAAAGCAGTGACTGCAGTCAAGCACATTATGTATGTAGTGTTAGAAGTTGATAAATACTACTGTAGCAGGTTTTCTATTGGTCTAACTTTCTAAGTGCAATTACAAAGCAGCCAATGAAATGCAAGATGTCTAACAAAACAACTAACACTTAAGAACATAGGCCTACTGTACAAGAATCAGATCAAGAATCCTGTGGACTGTGGTGGTGTGTTAATCAATGATAACTACTGTAGATGATAGTTGATTGGCTGCAATCACTTTCAAAAGAATGATATAGGAGTATTTGCTTTCTAGAAGTTAGTATTAAATATGTATGTAGTGGGTGCAAACTGGGACAAAGCAGTACCTTAAGCCGGGATGCCTGGTCGCCTTGTCCATCCGTTGCACATCTTCCGAGGAAATATAGACAAGGGATTGTTGTATATCTATAGTTGAATGCAAACGTTTACATTTCAGGCGAGCCGTTTTTAATAACATAAGTTACATTGTCAATCTAGACCTTCAATTACTCGTGGTAATTGAGGCCTACATGTTATGTACTCATAAACCAGTCTGAAAATGTGTACAAGACAAGATGATCGCAGGCTTGAATCTGTTACGTTTCTTGGGAGACGTCGGCCATCTTGTATACAAACAACCGCAACAACCGACTGATGAGTCGTGTCGAGTACGTCACGTTTGTTGATGAATATCAAGGGTGACCTGATGGTCCGTTTTAAATACTGTCTACAGCTCCGTTCTCGTTCCCCATCACGGTCCCATAGGTCTTAAGAACGAAGATTTAAAGACTGTCTACGGTTCCGTTCTCGTTCCCCATCACGGTCCCATAGGTCTTAAGAACGAAGATTTAAAGACTGTTTAGGACTCTGTTCTCGTTCCCCATCACGGTCCCATAAGTCTTAAGAATGAAGATTAAGAATATAAAATGTAGGTCAATATGCCGCAGTGCTGCTAAGCTGTACCGTTGTCTGCACCAATGTAGGTTCAACTATTCAACAATTGACACATATCATCACCTGTGTAGTACTTCATTTTGTTGCCACCAGAATGCATACTATCTCTCTTTAGATGCCTATAGGATACGATCTTTTGTGTCCTCAAAGGTCCTTGAAAGTATAACATTTGAAAACTTATTTTTATATTGTTTTACGTCATTCTGGATTCTTGCTAACTCATGTTGCAATTATGCTACAGTAGCCCCCCTTTAATTCTAATTTCAACGGAGCCTAAAAATTCCAAGCTGAATCTTAAAAATGTTTAATTAAAAGAACATTTAACACGAAGCCTGTTGCCCAAACCTTCTACACGGACTGGATCACTAGTTTGAACTATGCGTAAATTTAAATTAACAGAGTTTCAACGAAAATACAATGAGGGGTGGCCTTGATGAAGACGGACAATTACAAAGAACCCGGCCTCACGCGAAGCCCTCCAAGACCGCGTGGGGAAATGAGAACCGAGGTGCGGACGTAGCTCGAAACATCCGAGAGGCTCCCCCACTACGTCTCGCTGGGCTCCTCCCCCACGATGGCGATGGCGTCCTCTTCCTCCCCCGCGCTGAACGCCTGACCCTCCATCTCCTCCTCGTCATCGTCATCCCCGCCGATCTCGGCGTTCTCTGCCTCGGCGCGTTCCATCTGTCTGGCCAGCTCGGCCTCGTCTGTAGCCGTCACCACCTTGGGCTACGGGCACACCAGACAAACAGTTGTATTGTACACAATAATGTACAACAACGTACAGCACGTACAACAAACAACTACACTGCAGCGCTGTGAGCGTTATACGTAGGGTACCCGAAGTATGTTATATAGGGTTGCCGTTTGATAATCGATATATCGATCGATACGATTATTCGCCGAAACGATCGATAATCGGTTCAGTCTTCCCGAATCGATTATCACTATATCGATAATCGATCGATTATCGAATGGCTCGCCCGGCCGAGATTTTGAATTCACCGCTCGTTACGCTTCCTACGTGCGTGGCGCCTGGCAGCGTAGTAGCTTCAACCCCCCCCCCCCCCCCCCCCCGTCAAGCAGTAGAAGGGGGACTGGGCAGGCCTAGTCGCGAGCGGTAACCTGTCGCCTGCAGTGAGCACGTGTTTCATGATCCGTTTTTTTTCTCTTGTTCTCGCGATGTTTTTGACCACGGCTAAAACAGATCTGTTTACTCCGCCGCAACTAAGAAGTGAGGTGTGGAAAAAATTTAGTTTTCGTGTCAATGAAAAAAAAAAAATAATTGACTGTAAGAGTGTAGTTTGTAGGAAGTGTAATGGTAAAGTGGTTTACAGGTGGCAACACGACAAATCTTGGTAGGCCTACACATTTACGAAAATGTAATGCTTACGCGACATCAAATTTTTATTTTAAAGTAATCCCAATTTCAGACGTCTTTTTCCGGTCCATTATTCATTTGTTCACGCGTGTATTGTACGCCGCTGCTAAATTGTTTTCTCACGTATCCGTGGTGTGTAACCGGCTGTCATGAATCCAGAATGACACTGCGCATTTCCCAGTGCAAGCCGACCGCCCCTCCTGCATTCCAACCTCCTTAGCCCCTCCTACCGGCTCAAGGTCAAGCCAATGAAAAGGCAATTTCCACGGTCCACCCCACTACTACAGCCAGCAGTCTCCAGTTTCATCTTCGATCTCAGCAGAGTAGTATCTTGTGGCAAAGAGCACCATACCCCCAAAAACGATATACTCACAAATGGTCCGCCTCTTATGCGAAAAATAACGTAATTTTGATTTGAGTATTGACTATCGATCGATATTTTTTAAGTCGATTATCGCGATCGTTAATCGATTTTACTGGTCCAATTATCGATGCTGAAATTCATATCGAACGGCAACCCTAGTTATATAAAATTAAATTTGCCAGCGACCCTGAAAAAAATCAGCTTTCTCCCAATTTTGTCTGGGTCGGTATAGGAAATTGGGCTAAAGTAATGCCACTATTAAGAAACAATGCATAATACTGTACAGTATACCATAAACATATTAGGCCTATGTAAAGGTCTACACTATGCAAATAATGCATTGTATACAAGTGCAAACATATGAATTTGGAAAGACTTACCGCCATTTGGATTGCGAATACTCCTCCCATCTTTTGTATGGTCTCTTCAATCTTGTCGATGGCGTTGTGCAGAGCTTTCAAGCCGTCCGCCTTTTCTGGCGTCGACGTTGTCATGACTGAAATAAACGTTACACTGTAGTAGTTCCTCACAAACACAACTGCGGGAGCTGGAAAAATTATGTACGAGATGAACAATAGACTGTGAATTAAGGTGTGTGCTTGCGTGGGCATCATCAGATTTTGTACACATATATTGTAAAACTTACAAATTGAAACAGGGAACAAAACATCAATTTGCATTGTGTTTTAATGTAAAAAAAAAAAAAAACTGGTTCACTTTCATATTAACACACGGTACGATGGATAATTAAGTTGCGCAATCAATCTAATGGAATTTGACTTGTATATTTTTCAATGTTGGTTCATCCATATTTTCTCAACATTAAACTGGATGGCCATCTCAAGGTAAGGTACCCAATTAGCAGGTGGGAGTCCTGGGTTCAATCATCAACTTGAAAACTAAGTTTCCTCCAATTATACAGGCCTTAAAACCTAAATTTAAAATCAATTCCAATTCCATTTGCATCTTTGGAGAAGGAAGCAATTCCTGACATGGACAATTTTTCAGAACTATCTTTATAGCAAGTTGGTACTTTTGCTAGATGTACGCCATAGTCTACATACGACTTTGGCAGTACATAGTCTACGTACGACCTAGGCAATACATAGTCTACATACGACCTAGTAGTACATAGTCTACGTACAACCTAGTAGTACATAGTCTACGTACGACCTAGGCAGTACATAGTCTACGTACGACCTAGGCAGTACATAGTCTACATACGACTTAGGCAGTACATAGTAGGGATGTCATAGGGTACCCGGGTTACCCGGATCCAGAAATTACCCGAATCCATTTTTAGGATCCGGATCCTTATCGGGTAGTATTATTTGTATAAAAAAAAAAAAAAAAACGCGACGATATTTCTGCGGCTATTTTCCTTGAAGCTACAGTGAATTCCTGCTTGTGGGCGTGGCCAGCTGGTCGCAGGTTCGTACGCACTGTCATTACTGCGGGCGAGTTCTGTGAGGCCATTTACACTCCCCTCCCCGCGCCCCCCTCTCCCTTCCGCGCGCAGCGATCGCACAGAGCCCAACCCACACAGCGGTCGGCAGCTGACACGGACAGAGAACGACCTTCAACCGCGTGGTTTCGGGGGGGGGGGGTGTAACCAAGATAAGATGACATAATTTAGGCTTTCAGGATTCGGGTAACCCGGTTCTTGGAAGGTCTGGAACCGGATCCGAATTTTCCTACCCTATGACATCCCTAGTACATAGTCTAGTAGTAGACCTAGGCAGTACATAAGTCTACGTACGACCTAGGCAGTACATAGTCTACGTACGACCAAGGCAGTACATAGTCTACGTACGACCTAGGCAGTACATAGTCTACGTACGACCAAGGCAGTACATAGTCTACGTACGACCTAGGCAGTACATAGTCTACGTAGGACCAAGGCAGTACATAGTCTAACTAAAGGCAGTACATAGTCTACGTACGACCTAGGCAGTACATAGTCTACGTACGACTTAGGCAGTACATAGTCTACGTACGACCAAGGCAGTACATAGTCTACGTACGACCTAGGCAGTACATAGTCTACGTACGACCAAGGCAGTACATAGTCTAAAGGCAGTACATAGTCTACGTACGACCTAGGCAGTACATAGTCCACGTACGACCTAGGCAGTACATAGTCTACCGAGGCAGTCTAAAGCCTGTAAAACCATACTGGATGAACTAGCATAACAAAAGAATATCCTTTATCAATCCTTCAAAGGAGCTACGAACTAGATCAAGAGTGAAATTACAAAAACTACAGGTCTAAATATGGATGGATCTATGCAGAGCAGTGCACCATGTGTGTCGCTGTAAGATTTTCACAGAATCCTATTGACCAATTGCTAGTAAATGTATGGCACTTATTTCAAATAGGGGAAGCAAAAACTTAAGTTGGTATTCAAAATGCATGCTATGAAAGCTAAACTTTCTCAAATGCCGCACTTCAGGACAGTAGGGAGGAATACGCCATTGCAGTGTAAACGTACCGTAGAGGGGCAGGGCTATCACGCTGTGAACGTACCGTAGAGGGGCAGGGCTATCACGCTGTGAACGTACCGAAGAGGGGCAGGGCTATCAGGCTGTGAACGTACCGTAGAGGGGCAGGGCTATCAGGCTGTGAACGTACCGTAGAGGGGCAGGGCTATCAGGCTGTGAACGTACCGTAGAGGGGCAGGGCTATCAGGCTGTGAACGTACCGTAGAGGGGCAGGGCTATCAGGCTGTGAACGTACCGTAAAGGGGCAGGGCTATCAGGCTGTGAACGTACCGTAGAGGGGCGGGGCTATCAGGCTGTGAACGTACCGTAGAGGAGCGGGGCTATCAGGCTGTAAACGTACCGTAGAGGGGCGGGGCTATCAGGCTGTGAACGTACCGTAGAGGGGCGGGGCTATCAGGCTGTGAACGAACCGTAGAGGGGCAGGGCTATCAGGCTGTGAACGTACCGTAGAGGGGCAGGGCTATCAGGCTGTGAACGTACCGTAGAGGGGCGGGACTATCAGGCTGTGAACGTACCGTAGAGGGGCAGGGCTACCGGGCTGTGAACGTACCGTAGAGGGGCAGGGCTATCAGGCTGTGAACGTACCGTAGAGGGGCGGGGCTATCAGGCTGTGAACGTACCGTAGAGGGGCAGGGCTATCAGGCTGTGAACGTACCGTAGAGGGGGGGGGCTATCAGGCTGTGAACGTACCGTAGAGGGGCGGGGCTATCAGGCTGCGAACGTACCGTAGAGGGGCAGGGCTACCGGGCTGTGAACGTACCGTAGAGGGGCAGGGCTACCGGGCTGTGAACGTACCGTAGAGGGGCAGGGCTACCGGGCTGTGAACGTACCGTAGAGGGGCGGGGCTATCAGGCTGTGAACGTACCGTAGAGGGGCGACTATCAGGCTGTGAACGTACCGTAGAGGGGCGGGGCTATCAGGCTGCGAACGTACCGTAGAGGGGCAGGGCTACCGGGCTGTGAACGTACCGTAGAGGGGCAGGGCTACCGGGCTGTGAACGTACCGTAGAGGGGCAGGGCTACCGGGCTGTGAACGTACCGTAGAGGGGCAGGGCTACCGGGCTGTGAACGTACCGTAGAGGGGCAGGGCTATCAGGCTGTGAACGTACCGTAGAGGGGCGGGGCTATCAGGCTGTGAACGTACCGTAGAGGGGCGGGGCTATCAGGCTATGAACGTACCGTAGAGGGGCGGGGCTATCAGGCTGTGAACGTACCGTAGAGGGGCAGGGCTACCGGGCTGTGAACGTACCGTAGAGGGGCAGTGCTACCGGGCTGTGAACGTACCGTAGAGGGGCAGGGCTACCGGGCTGTGAACGTACCGTAGAGGGGCGGGGCTATCACGCTGTGAACGTACCGTAGAGGGGCGGGGCTATCAGGCTGTGAACGTACCGTAGAGGGGCAGGGCTATCAGGCTGTGAACGTACCGTAGAGGAGCGGGGCTATCGGGCTGTGAACGTACCGTAGAGGGGCGGGGCTATCAGGCTGTGAACGCACCGTAGAGGGGCGGGGCTATCAGGCTGTGAACGTACCGTAGAGGGGCGGGGCTATCAGGCTGTGAACGTACCGTAGAGGGGCAGGGCTATCAGGCTGTGAACGTACCGTAGAGGAGCGGGGCTATCGGGCTGTGAACGTACCGTAGAGGGGCGGGGCTATCAGGCTGTGAACGTACCGTAGAGGGGCAGGGCTATCAGGCTGTGAACGTACCGTAAAGGGGCGGGGCTATCAGGCTGTGAACGTACCGTAAAGGGGCGGGGCTATCAGGCTGTGAACGTACCGTAGAGGAGCGGGGCTATCGGGCTGTGAACGTACCGTAGAGGGGCAGGGCTATCAGGCTGTGAACGTACCGTAGAGGGGCGGGGCTATCGGGCTGTGAACGTACCGTAGAGGGGCAGGGCTATCGGACTGTGAACGTACCGTAGAGGGGCAGGGCTATCAGGCTGTGAACGTACCGTAAAGGGGCGGGGCTATCAGGCTGTGAACGTACCGTAGAGGAGCGGGGCTATCGGGCTGTGAACGTACCGTAGAGGGGCGGGGCTATCAGGCTGTGAACGTACCGTAGAGGGGCGGGGCTATCAGGCTGTGAACGTACCGTAGAGGGGCAGGGCTATCAGGCTGTGAACGTACCGTAGAGGGGCAGGGCTATCAGGCTGTGAACGTACCGTAGAGGGGCGGAGCTACCGGGCTGTGAACGTACCGTAGAGGGGCGGGGCTATCAGGCTGTGAACGTACCGTAGAGGGGCAGGGCTATCAGGCTGTGAACGTACCGTAGAGGGGCGGAGCTACCGGGCTGTGAACGTACCGTAGAGGGGCGGGGCTATCAGGCTGTGAACGTACCGTAGAGGGGCAGGGCTATCAGGCTGTGAACGTACCGTAGAGGGGCAGGGCTATCAGGCTGTGAACGTACCGTAGAGGGGCAGGGCTATCAGGCTGTGAACGTACCGTAGAGGGGCAGGGCTATCAGGCTGTGAACGTACCGTAGAGGGGCGGGGCTACCAGGCTGTGAACGTACCGCAGAGGGGCAGGGCTATCAGGCTGTGAACGTACCGTAGAGGGGCAGGGCTATCAGGCTGTGAACGTACCGTAAAGGGGCGGGGCTATCAGGCTGTGAACGTACCGTAGAGGGGCGGGGCTATCAGGCTGTGAACGTACCGTAGAGGAGCGGGGCTATCGGGCTGTGAACGTACCGTAGAGGGGCGGGGCTATCAGGCTGTGAACGTACCGTAGAGGGGCGGGGCTATCAGGCTGTGAACGTACCGTAAAGGGGCGGGGCTATCAGGCTGTGAACGTACCGTAGAGGGGCGGGGCTATCAGGCTGTGAACGTACCGTAAAGGGGCGGGGCTATCAGGCTGTGAACGTACCGTAGAGGGGCAGGGCTACCGGGCTGTGAACGTACCGTAAAGGGGAGGGGCTATCAGGCTGTGAACGTACCGTAGAGGGGCAGGGCTACCGGGCTGTGAACGTACCGTAAAGGGGAGGGGCTATCAGGCTGTGAACGTACCGTAGAGGGGCGGGGCTACCGGGCTGTGAACGTACCGTAAAGGGGCGGAGCTATCAGGTTGATCTTGATGGGCAGCTCCTCGGTGGAACACGCGAGGCCGCACCTCAACGCAGCCTTGACGGCGTCGATACCCTCGTAGCCGTAGCAGGCGACCTCGATGTCAGCTCGGATCTTGACGGCCTGCGAGGTCAGTTTGCGCTTGATGTTGCTCAGCAAGACCTCCTTGGTCTCGTCGTCCAGCCCACACTCGGCCAGTATCGTCGGGTCCCTGCGGATCAGTAAACACTTGTTGAGTCCAGCCCGCACTCGGCCAGTATCGTCGGGTCCCTGCGGATCAGTAAACACTTGTAGAGTTCAGCCCACACTCGGCCAGTATCGTCGGGTCCCTGCGGATCAGTAAACACTTGTTGGGTCCAGCCCGCACTCGGCCAGTATCGTCGGGTCCCTGCGGATCAGTAAACACTTGTTGAGTCCAGCCCGCACTCGGCCAGTATCGTCGGGTCCCTGCGGATCAGTAAACACTTGTTGGGTCCAGCCCGCACTCGGCCAGTATCGTCGGGTCCCTGCGGATCAGTAAACACTTGTTGAGTCCAGCCCGCACTCGGCCAGTATCGTCGGGTCCCTGCGGATCAGTAAACACATGTTGAGTTCAGCCCGCACTCGGCCAGTATCGTCGGGTCCCTGCGGATCAGTAAACACTTGTTGAGTCCAGCCTGCACTCGGCCAGTATCGTCGGGTCCCTGCGGATCAGTAAACACTTGTTGAGTCCAGCCCGCACTCGGCCAGTATCGTCGGGTCCCTGCGGATCAGTAAACACTTGTTGAGTCCAGCCCACACTCGGCCAGTATCGTCGGGTCCCTGCGGATCAGTAAACACTTGTTGAGTCCAGCCCACACTCGGCCAGTATCGTCGGGTCCCTGCGGATCAGTAAACACTTGTTGAGTCCAGCCCGCACTCGGCCAGTATCGTCGGGTCCCTGCGGATCAGTAAACACTTGTTGAGTCCAGCCCACACTCGGCCAGTATCGTCGGGTCCCTGCGGATCAGTAAACACTTGTTGAGTCCAGCCCGCACTCGGCCAGTATCGTCGGGTCCCTGCGGATCAGTAAACACTTGTTGAGTCCAGCCCACACTCGGCCAGTATCGTCGGGTCCCTGCGGATCAGTAAACACTTGTTGAGTCCAGCCCACACTCGGCCAGTATCGTCGGGTCCCTGCGGATCAGTAAACACTTGTTGAGTCCAGCCCACACTCGGCCAGTATCGTCGGGTCCCTGCGGATCAGTAAACACTTGTTGAGTCCAGCCCGCACTCGGCCAGTATCGTCCGGTCCCTGCGGATCAGTAAACTCTTGTTGAGTCCAGCCCGCACTCGGCCAGTATCGTCGGGTCCCTGCGGATCAGTAAACACTTGTTGAGTCCAGCCTGCACTCGGCCAGTATCGTTGGGTCCCTGCGGATCAGTAAACACTTGTTGAGTCCAGCCCGCACTCGGCCAGTATCGTTGGGTCCCTGCGGATCAGTAAACACTTGTTGAGTCCAGCCCGCACTCGGCCAGTATCGTCGGGTCCCTGCGGATCAGTAAACACTTGTTGAGTCCAGCCCGCACTCGGCCAGTATCGTCGGGTCCCTGCGGATCAGTAAACACTTGTTGAGTCCAGCCCGCACTCGGCCAGTATCGTCGGGTCCCTGCGGATCAGTAAACACTTGTTGAGTCCAGCCCACACTCGGCCAGTATCGTCGGGTCCCTGCGGATCAGTAAACACTTGTTGAGTCCAGCCCGCACTCGGCCAGTATCGTCGGGTCCCTGTGGATCAGTAAACACTTGTTGAGTCCAGCCCGCACTCGGCCAGTATCGTCGGGTCCCTGCGGATCAGTAAACACTTGTTGAGTCCAGCCCACACTCGGCCAGTATCGTCGGGTCCCTGCGGATCAGTAAACACTTGTTGAGTCCAGCCCGCACTTGGCCAGTATCGTCGGGTCCCTGTGGATCAGTAAACACTTGTTGAGTCCAGCCCGCACTCGGCCAGTATCGTCGGGTCCCTGCGGATCAGTAAACACTTGTTGAGTCCAGCCCACACTCGGCCAGTATCGTCGGGTCCCTGCGGATCAGTAAACACTTGTTGAGTCCAGCCCGCACTTGGCCAGTATCGTCGGGTCCCTGTGGATCAGTAAACACTTGTTGAGTCCAGCCCGCACTCGGCCAGTATCGTCGGGTCCCTGTGGATCAGTAAACACTTGTTGAGTCCAGCCCGCACTCGGCCAGTATCGTCGGGTCCCTGCGGATCAGTAAACACTTGTTGAGTCCAGCCCACACTCGGCCAGTATCGTCGGGTCCCTGTGGATCAGTAAACACTTGTTGAGTCCAGCCCGCACTCGGCCAGTATCGTCGGGTCCCTGTGGATCAGTAAACACTTGTTGAGTCCAGCCCGCACTCGGCCAGTATCGTCGGGTCCCTGCGGATCAGTAAACACTTGTTGAGTCCAGCCCACACTCGGCCAGTATCGTCGGGTCCCTGCGGATCAGTAAACACTTGTTGAGTCCAGCCTGCACTCGGCCAGTATCGTCGGGTCCCTGCGGATCAGTAAACACTTGTTGAGTCCAGCCTGCACTCGGCCAGTATCGTCGGGTCCCTGCGGATCAGTAAACACTTGTTGAGTCCAGCCCGCACTCGGCCAGTATCGTCGGGTCCCTGTGGATCAGTAAACACTTGTTGAGTCCAGCCCGCACTCGGCCAGTATCGTCGGGTCCCTGCGGATCAGTAAACACTTGTTGAGTCCAGCCCACACTCGGCCAGTATCGTCGGGTCCCTGCGGATCAGTAAACACTTGTTGAGTCCAGCCCACACTCGGCCACTATCGTCGGGTCCCTGTGGATCAGTAAACACTTGTTGAGTCCAGCCCGCACTCGGCCAGTATCGTCGGGTCCCTGCGGATCAGTAAACACTTGTTGAGTCCAGCCCACACTCGGCCAGTATCGTCGGGTCCCTGTGGATCAGTAAACACTTGTTGAGTCCAGCCCGCACTTGGCCAGTATCGTCGGGTCCCTGTGGATCAGTAAACACTTGTTGAGTCCAGCCCGCACTCGGCCAGTATCGTCGGGTCCCTGCGGATCAGTAAACACTTGTTGAGTCCAGCCCACACTCGGCCAGTATCGTCGGGTCCCTGTGGATCAGTAAACACTTGTTGAGTCCAGCCCGCACTCGGCCAGTATCGTCGGGTCCCTGCGGATCAGTAAACACTTGTTGAGTCCAGCCCACACTCGGCCAGTATCGTCGGGTCCCTGCGGATCAGTAAACACTTGTTGAGTCCAGCCCACACTCGGCCACTATCGTCGGGTCCCTGCGGATCAGTAAACACTTGTTGAGTCCAGCCTGCACTCGGCCAGTATCGTCGGGTCCCTGCGGATCAGTAAACACTTGTTGAGTCCAGCCCGCACTCGGCCAGTATCGTCGGGTCCCTGTGGATCAGTAAACACTTGTTGAGTCCAGCCTGCACTCGGCCAGTATCGTCGGGTCCCTGCGGATCAGTAAACACTTGTTGAGTCCAGCCAGCACTCGGCCAGTATCGTCGGGTCCCTGCGGATCAGTAACACTTGTTGAGTCCAGCCCACACTCGGCCAGTATCGTCGGGTCCCTGCGGATCAGTAAACACTTGTTGAGTTCAGCCCACACTCGGCCAGTATCGTCGGGTCCCTGCGGATCTGTAAACACTTGTTGAGTCCAGCCCACACTCGGCCAGTATCGTCGGGTCCCTGCGGATCAGTAAACACTTGTTGAGTCCAGCCCGCACTCGGCCAGTATCGTCGGGTCCCTGCGGATCAGTAAACACTTGTTGAGTCCAGCCCACACTCGGCCAGTATCGTCGGGTCCCTGCGGATCAGTAAACACTTGTTGAGTCCAGCCCACACTCGGCCAGTATCGTCGGGTCCCTGCGGATCAGTAAACACTTGTTGAGTCCAGCCCACACTCGGCCAGTATCGTCGGGTCCCTGCGGATCAGTAAACACTTGTTGAGTCCAGCCCGCACTCGGCCAGTATCGTCGGGTCCCTGCGGATCAGTAAACACTTTAACTGATCTGTATTTGTATGCTATTTAGCTTGTGTAAGACCCAGTGTCAGACAGACCCAGTGTAAAACAAGTGAATGAAATGCTGTTTTAAGAAGCGAGATGGTTGTAAATTGCACAAAGAGCTTTGTTAAATTAATTCATAAAACGTGCTGTTTACCAGTGATCGACGTCATGGACCATTTCACAATGAAGAAGTGGAAAGGTAAAAATGCCAAACTTTAAATACCAATCGAATTTGAACCACGCGCTTCTCAGACAAAAATCATAGTCCTATCCAAGTTATTTTTTGATAACGATCCATCGGTTTTAACTTTTAAGTACTCTGAGCAATATTAGTGCCCAATGATAATAGCATATTGATTCTGCTGATTTCAGGTCGCGGGGTCTGTCAAAAAGTCGCTCCAATTCGCAGGGTAAGAAGTACGTGGCGGCGGAAAGCAACCCCAGCGTGTGACCGACGCGCGGAGCTTAGTTCTCGAAGTGTTAGTGACAGTAGCGTATCTAGCGTTTTACCGACAACACGGCCTTGACCTTGACGGAAGACCGAACGTCAAGTCCTGTCAACGGTCTCAGTCTCGATCCGAGGGTCTGGCCATTAATTAGATGCCATATACAGAGGAGGAGCGTTGTTTCGCTTCCCAGCCGTTTGTACGTCCTTACAGTTAATAAAATGTACAGTTTAATTTGGTACACATTTAATTCCCTTGGCATACCTTCCCTAAATAATATTGTTTGTACTCATTACATCACGAATATAAAGATCTACTATCTATATCCATCTACTACCGATAGAAAATCCATTTGGGTTTTTACTTTTTATGATATGTATAGAAGAGTCAAGAGGTCTGGAAAATGCAGACATAATTTTTTTATTTGATTAATTGTCAGGGTTTAATTGTTAGGGGCACAATAAATGCATGCACACATTTAAAGTTAGTGTGTCTCTCTCTAGTCCACATAAATGTAAGCCCATTAAAATATATCCAAATGCTTAGGCTAATCATGCCGCATCACTAGAGCCCCTTGAAAGTGTTTTTTTTTTTTAATTTAGTTTTAAAAACGATTGTGGTGTTTAGCGGAGTTATTATTTTTAGCTGTGTAGAGTTATACAATGTACGGTACAATCTACTAACTACATGCTCTAGGCCTACTACACGCATTCGTGTAAAGTTAATCGTCTTGGGGAAATAAATATTCCTATCCCTGCTGTGGAAAAATGGTCACAAACTTACTTCATATCAAACAAAATGTATTATGGGTAATTTTAGAAGACCACGACTTCTTGTGCAAGTTTTGGGCAAATGATCACTGAAATTGGAATTCAGACGGCATTTTGCGTGATTTTGTGTTCTTTAATAGTTCTTTAAAGTAAATATTACGTATTTTTACATAAATCAAGGGGTGGGGGGGGGGGGGGGGGTGAAACTGAAACTATTGGAAGGTAATATTACCGCTTTGCATCTCTAATTCTGTTGAAGTGAAAGAATTGTTTAAAAATGAAGTATAGTTCTAGGCCTAGTGTTACTTACTCCAGCCTACCTTGTAAGATGGTAAGTGGCTGTGAACTCTGATAAGTGTCTTCTTGACCATTAAAACAAAGATAAGTTTTCTGTTTTCTATTTTGTACATTTCATTAATCATTATTCTTAGGCCTATGTTGTATGTTGTATGTATTGTTGGATTTTAGTTGTTTTCATTATCTTTTCCCAGTTATATAATTTTATATGTTAATTGTTATATTTAGTTTTGAATTACTTTTAGTACGGGTTGGCAGTCACCCCTTGTGTTTGGAGCTAAGCTCTTTTCTGCCAACCCCTATTCATTATTGTAGGCCTACACATGAATAGAATATTTAATAAATAAAGAAAATAGAAACACGTCAAATGGCAAAGCTGCCCGAGCCGAGCGCTAGCTACACCTACTTCGTTTTAACATCGAACCAGCACGGGATTAAATCGTGTCAAGTATTTGCTTACGTCACACACTGTAGGTGTTTGCCACGACAGGAAAAAGTGTGGCCAATTTACTGCTGGACCAGATGGCCACATAGCGTTCAATTGGTTCACTTGTCCAAACACTTTTGAAGACATATCCTTGGCTGGAATCAACCCAAGGGGAATACTTAATTTCCATGAGAAAAGCAAAGCAATCACACTTACAATACGGCTTGTTTGAAGAAGTCGTACGCAGACGCCTTCTTCTTGTATTTCTCTTCAAAAAGCCAGGCAGTCTTTTGATAAAGCTCCTCCAGTTGTTCGTCGGACTCGTAGTGAAGGAGTTCGGCAACATGACGCAGAATAGAATTCACGGCTTTCGCTTTCGCAAACCTTTCCGTGCATTTCTCTACGTCTTCTGCGGAAACTCGGCGCTTGCTCAGATCAATGTAGCCTGAAAACGACAACGGAAGTATCGTTCAAACAGAATCATTAAAGCTGATTATGTTAGATGCTTAAAAACAACTTTACAAGCCGTCTCGGAGTAGGCTAGCGGCTAGCCTATGTAAGTCCATTCACTTTGTTGGTTTGGGTTCCACTTCCATCCCATTCCCATGGGAATCTATCAAAGTAGTTTAAGCAATGATAGCATGTGCAATTGCAAATGTCACAGAGTGCCAGTGGATGAGACAAGTATGTTCCTAAATTTCCCTTTTCAGTAATGCCCAGATCATACAAAGTCACAAGGTTTAGTCATATTCATGTGGTTTAAGGTTTTTGGTCTAGTCGTACGGTTTACCAAAGAACTTCACACATATGGAGAATTTTTCGTTTAGGCATTTGGTAAAGTGAATGAAGGTCTTCTAGACGGCAGTGGCTTAGGCTCGCCGAAACTTCGCCAGGGGGACTGACAGGACCATGTTTACCATTTACTATCTAGGATGGAGATACGACACTAAACGTCTTCTTTTCTTATGCCCATAATGGACACTTCTCCTCATGTCTTTAAATGTGTTTCCTAGTTAGCCAGTAGAGATAGAACTCCCCATTGCTTTGATCCTAAATGTTTCAAGAGATGGCACCACTGCTGACTATCAGATTAACAACATGGCTGACAATTCAATGGTAAGGAGAGCATTGATCCGCTTGAACATGTTATTGCACAGGCAGTAAGTTTTGACTTTCTTCTCAAATATGCAGATATTTAACATTACGATCAGAACATGAACTTCGTATCCCCACTTGGTTTGTGTTTACAAACGTCAGCCCTGATGAAAGATCCCCACATCCCACATCTATATTGTGACAACTACGACAAACTGGGTGTGAACAAATCCACGTGTTCCCTATACCCCAGCCGTTATTTATTACTAGGCCTACGACTAAACACAACATTAACCAGACATAATCGAACAATAAACGAATTGCCCTTTTGAAGCTAGAACTAAAAAATGAAAAGTTTGGAGCATTGTATGTAAACACGTCTCACATCAAGCCAAACAGATCGGCAAGCCTAACCCGGTTAACCTCTTGTACAACCACTCACAACAAAATCGTCTAGCCTATGCATCACTGTTGTTGCAGACATAACTCCTCGATCACCATGTATAGCCTATCACAGGTCACAGCCTTCAATTAGTTTTGAGTGAATACGGTTAAGTTGAACACGGATTGACTTGCGAGTGTATACCACGGACATTTGAAGCGCTTTCCTCAATCCAACTTCGTTTCGACCTAAATTGTTGTTGTTGTTGTTGTTGTTCACTCTGACCACACGTTTATTTCTCCAGTTGCTTCTTCATTTCATTCCATCGTGTTGTAATCGTGCAATTATCGTCTGTTACGTCGCAAGGGTGCTACGATGTACGTGTACGCTCCAAACAAAGCCAAAAATGCCATTAGCCCCACCGCTATTCACATAACGTACACTCAAGGTGGCGGTGTTGATTCGGATTGACTGTAGGCCTATATCAACGAATTTAAATCTGCATTACTCGAGTCAATCTGCTTTGGCAAGTGGATTGAAGTTAACGCGAATCACGTTCAGTTTGCCTTGTATATATCAAAGGACTGAATCCGTATTGAAGTCAAATTGCAACCACTCAAAACGAATTGAAGACTGTGATAAAGGTGGTGAATGTTGTATTCGTGTGGTGGTGTTGTAAACGCCAGTCAGTAACCGAGACTTTAAAAAATGCAGTACTGCCAATCAAGTATTAGTATACAATTACTAGGCCTAGTACCTGACTTGCAGTATAATACATTACTCGTACCTGACTTGTACGGTGGCTGGCTGAGGGTCACGGACTCACGGCTCTTGATTTTAAACAGCTTTTAGGGGATATACGTTTTGTTTTTACTATGTTGTATGGGCTCACGTTCACGAGTGTTAAGAGTTAGCAATTAATAGGCCTAGGGGATGGGATGGAGTTTTTTAACGCATTTTAGGCAATGGCCTCTTAATAAATCTTAGGACGCATGGCTATGGGCCGGAAGAGGGGGGGAGGGAGATCTCTCTGCCACTGGCGAGGTGTGCTGTTGCAGAAGAGCTTCGAGAAAAAAGAAGACGACTAGCCCTAGGCCTACCCTAGGCTAGGCCTACATTCTGAAGAAACGCAAAGTTAACTAATGATTTTGATACTACTTACCTTTTTCTTTATCAACTCGAATTACCACAACAGGTTCAGTTTTTCCTACGCGAATCAATTTGTTAATGGAACGTATACGCCTACGAGAAAGTTCAGAAAGTAAAATCATTCCTTCAATATTGTTGTATTCTAATAAATGTACATAGGCTCCCATCTCTGCAATACTTCGCACGTTAACCATAACGACATCTTCTACTTCAGGGTACTTCTCCTTGTAAAATCGACACGAGAGCGGCATGATTGAAGAAGCGCGTCTGGCAGTTTACCGTTCTGAAATCAAGAACAGTTTGCAAAGTGAGGTTATGTTAGCGATTGTACAGATGTGTCCTGGTACCCTAAAAAATTAGGTAGAAGTAGGAGTACTAGATATATATTCATCAACAATTTAATGCTATTCGTGTTGGGAAAAGCAATTCTCATATTGATTATCTTACTTTTTTAAACTGAATGATGAAATAGGCCTACAATAGGTACAGATGCAACTGAAGTTCTCACTTCCATGTGGCAACAAGAAAGAAAACGTTATGCTAGGCAGGCGGTGCTGGTTGTTGCCATGTCAAGTTGCGAGAGGGCGGTGCCTTCGTTTATTTCTCTACGGGCGGTGCAATCAAAAATCAACAAGGAGAATTTGTATTAATAACCACGTCACTAGGTATATAAAACAAACAAAGCAATAGATTAAAACAATAAATTACAGTTAAAACAACACAGATTCACTGACTCATGTAAACCACATGTTTAATCAATGGTGGGCGTTGACTGGTTCACTCGCGTCTCCCTAAGCCGTACTAGATTTTTCGTAAGCGCTACCGCCTGTACCAGAGAACGTACAAGAAGCATAGAAACTCTGAAGTTTCCTCGTTACAACGATATTAAACACTTTTATTAATCTCAAGTGTATATAGGTATACTTTCGAGTTGAAGTGAACGCTACTTGTACAGTGCAGTGTTGACAAATCTCAAGTAAAAAACGTATGCATATTTTTATAGCCTACTTGCACTTGCATAAGCAATGTGTCTACTGTTGCCATAAATTGTTAAGTACAATAATGTTTCAATAATAATGTTTCCCGTGAAAACAATGTGGCAACCGCGCTCGGTCGGCATATTCTCGACACATTCACACACATATCTCGTACTCATTTAAATTTGGGCTGCGTTCAGTAACCAACTGATAAGTCATATTATGCAGTATGGACTGTCAAATAATGTGATGTAATTTGTTTTCATAACTTTTGTGTGTATCAAAAGATACAGCGAGTTACATTTTCGTTCCATACTTACTCTTATGGACGCGCGGGGACCTGTGAGCCAAAAACCTTCCCGCCTTCGAAACTTTGGTTCCCTGTGTTCCCCACAACAGTCAACAAACCTCAAGTCAATGGTCAGAGAAGGTTCAGAGTAGCACGTAGCCATTGGGTGTTTACACTATAAACCCAATGACGTAGCAATATAGTCCCAAATAAGCCTAGTGCATTATACGTAGCTGCTGTACCCCACGTACAAGCACTAACTTCTCTTCCTCAATAAAATTGTTTGAACGTTGTGCCATTATTTACTTGCCTTTAGCCTCGTGATGACGTCAATCATTATTTTTTGGCAACCTAGTGTGATTGGCTGTCGACCTCGATTCGGGTAGCATAACTACCCCAAAAGATAGTATAAGATATACCCTGTCGGGTGCCCTACCCTATGTTAACACTTGTGCTGGAATGAGGTTTGAGCAATAAAGTTATCCCAGGGTCAAATTGACCCTTGAAAGTGCAGTACACACGATCGATTCGGCGTTGTTCCATTCGGCGCTATTCAGGCGCCCCGTTAGCAAGACCTCGTATCGAAACGACTCGTATATTTTGTTTACATATTTCTTGTCAGCTTTTAACATTGCTTTCACTTCTCAAATTCATCTGCTTCCACCATACTTCGAAACTAATAAAACATCCCAACACTTATCTACTCAAACTGCATTGAGTAGATTATTGCAGCTGTCATGGTTGAGTTCGTGACAGAGGGAAATGTGGATTGTAACACAAGTTAGTATGAGGTGACAAAAACTAAACAAAATCTGTTCAGTCATGTGACTATGACTCTTGTTATTAAATATCGATTAGTTGTTAAGTATAAACATTTTACAATAACAATCACTTACATAACAATAGGAATAAAATCTTTTTCTTTCCTGCTGGGAGTTCCAAACAAGAAAGACACAAAGTATCAAACTACAGCATCAATTAAAAATTAATTAATACTTAGGGGTTCAAAGAGAAAATAAGGAAACTTTAAAAACTGAGTTTACACATTCAATTTAACTGATCCTTGTAAATAAGTATACAACCCAAATCTTAAAAACATTCTTCACAAAACAATGTAGAAATACAAAGTGACCCTCATGTATGAAAGTAATACCGATTTACTTCGTCCTAAACACATTGTTTCGAGTCACTGAGTCAGCAACAGTAAACATGATCATCAAGTAGTTCAAAGAGGTTCAATCATCATTAATTATAATACTAAACAAAGATGTATGCAAACACGGTTTCATTAGTAAAATGAAATTATGGCAACATAACACTATTTCTTACAGCAGCATATCCCATATGTTTTTTAAAAAAATCAGCAAAGACTAAACCAATGGACACATGGCCATGCTGAAGAAATGTGCAACAGCTCAAGATTGTCGTTGATTGTGAGAAAACCGCACAAAATAATAAGATGCAATTCTAAAATGGTTATACTTCACCATGTATTCAACTAAAATTTAAAATATAAAACGTGGTCGTCGCAATCTGCAAAATAAATGTTCGAGGTTCCGCCACTGGTTGGTAGGATAAATAAAATAAATTCACATTTAGAGTCTACCCACTCAGTAACTAAACTGATTTGCAGTGGGGGACTTTAATTTTTAGTTTTTAGTTTTTTACTATTATTTACTAGTGCCCGGAATTCTGCGCCACTAACTTTGTGTTTCCATAAGTCGCAACTATAAGGGGATGCATCGGCCAAAAAAAGTGGAATCCAAAACTCACACACATTAATTCGTAAAGCCAAAATCTTAGCGGTAGAGAAACAGCCAACAGGGGATGTTGAAGCCGGTCAGCTGATTCCAACATAAACCCAATCTCGGACTTCAGATAAGATTAGCGGGCAGAAGTCGAGGCAGAAAACTTTCTAGTGATGTGTTGTGGTGGCTTTTGAGCAAGACGATACTAAATACGATTTTCCAATCCAATACCTCATTTTGCTATTAAAAAAATTTTTAAAAAACACACACACACCTATCCTATTGGGGGGGGGGTAACTGCCCCTCCTTGCCCCCTCCCCCCCCCCCCCCCCTGCGCACGCCTATGGACATGGTCATGTTCTGTTAGTGAATGGTCGGTTGCAAATCATAGGCGCCCAGTACGGGGGGGCGACGGTGCTCGAGCCCCCCTCCGCCCCAGCTGTAACGCATGGGGGGGGCACAGCCCCCCCCCCCCTGAGGAGCTAACATGAGTTGCTTCTTCACACAGTCTTCCAGTTTTGTTATTTGCTAAAGGGCCCTTCGAGTCAATGCATATCGACAAGTTATGTCTTTCTCCCATATCAAGTATTTTATATGAGAGCATTCTTTCTCTTGTAATGGTAACATTATTTCTAGAGTATTTGAATATAAGTATCTTGGTGTTTATTTAGACTGTAGTCTTACTTTTAAAAGGCACTATGAATATGTTTGTAATAGGGTGTCTTCAGCAATAGGTATGATTGTAAGAATGAAGAGATTTGTGACTGAGAGAATGCTGAGATTACTTGTTGATTCGTATGTTCACTCTATAATTGATTATTGTTTAGTTGTGTGGGCTGTTCGACCATCTGCAGATTATATTGTGCTGCAAAGAAGAATAGACCATTTATTTGATGAAGTTCCTTTCCACCAAGACATGCAGGACAATTTTTTGACAATTGACGAGCGAATGAAGTTCCATGTGCTGGTAAATACTTTTAAGATGATGAAAGGTATGTATTTAGATGTTATGCCAACTATGTTTAATTTTGTTGAACGTACTCGTGATTCTATATTAACTTTTACTTTACAGGTTCCTATAATGAATTCCGAATCGTTCCGCAGGTCATTCTTGTACAGAGGTGTACACTTCTGGAATTCCCTTCCGCATGATCTTCGAAGCCAGTTTGTGAGATTGCGGCTCCTAGAATTTAGGAATAAGATTGAGTCTGTAATTCTTAAGATGAGAGTTAGGCGTGTTTAAGTTAAGATTGTTCTACTGTAAGTGGTTTTTCATCTGTTTTAGATGGAGATGATTGTTGGTCTTCTGGGAATCTACATCCGATTTCCTGATTTCTCTTGATTCAGTTTGATCTCTACTTATAAATGGTTCTCGGATCAAGTTTTTCAAGACCATCTTTCTTTCAAGATTCGAAGTGAAGATAGAAGGCGTGTGCTGTTTCCCGGGTTGCTTTTACGTGGAATTTTATTTTTCCCAGATTGCAGTTTCTGATTTTTTGCAATCCTCATTTCGTTTGAGCTGGGACCGTTAACAAATCAGTTTTTCTTTTTTTTCTTTTTTCTTTTTTTCTTTTTTCTTTTTTCTTTTTTCTTTTTTCTTTTTTCATTTTTCTTTTTTCTTTTTTCTTTATCCTTTTTCTTTTTTCTTTTTTCTTTTTTCTTTTTTCTTTTCTTTCTTCTTTTTTCTCTTCTTTTTCACTTTTATATATATACATAATATTTATTTTTTCCAACAATTTTTTTTGTTTTTTCATGTTCTTCCTTATTTGCATACTTCTTTTTTTTTTTTTTTAATATGTTGAATTTCCACTTCATTTGATTTTATTTCATTTCTCAATTTTTTTTTCTTGTTCTTGATTATATTTTATATAGTTCAGTAGTTTGTTTTGTTTTTGTTGTTATTGTTATTTATGATTTCATTACTATTCATTGTTTGCATAGCTTAGTTTTATTTAAGGTCCTCCTTTGTAAATCAGTTTTTATAACTGAATAGGATAGACATTAAATAAATAAATAAATAAATAAATAAATAAATATATTATGTCTTGGTTCTTTGACAGGCTATCTCGCCGGGCCCCGTGGCGAACATTAGTTTTCTGACGATATTTTTGGAGAAAAACTGTCAATATAGCAGTGCTCTTTTGAAGGAGTCTGTAATTATAGATTTCACCTGTTTAATGTCAACTTGGGTTGGTGAGGTGAGGAAACTTGTACTGCTTGAAAAGTCCAACCCCTTCTTTGTAAAATCACCCTATCAATGCGTGGGTTGCAAAACCGTTCGTTTAGCCAGACCACGGATTTCTAGGATCTCATAACGTTAATAAATAATGCGTCAATTTAGTTCAAACATAGACTATATCCCAAGCCAGGAAGTGTTTGTAATAGACAATTACAAAATTCATTTAAATAATAGGCTAGGTTAAAACTACAAAAACAAAGTTGGTGAAAGGCTAAAATACGAGAGTAAAATATAATCGTACCTTTCAAAATAATATCTCAGATCGCTTCTATAAGATACCCCAAACAAATGTTGCCTCCGGAGGCTGGGGGTTCGCCCCAGACCCCATACTCCCTTTCAAAATAATATCTCAGATCGCTCCTAAGATACCCCAAACAAATGTTGCCTCCGGAGGGGAGGCTGGAAGTTCGCCCCAGACCCCATACTTCCCCCGCAGATAAAATACTTGAGCGTACCAGTGTGTGATCTGATATTTCATGTAATCGTTCACGTCATTGGGTTTGAAATATTTTCAAACCCAATGACGTACGCTGTTCGTCCGATATTATGTTTGAAGTTTACCATGTGCTGCTACCTAGTGTGAGAAATGTGAACAAACTGGTAGAATATATCGGCTATTGCCTGGAATGACAGTTATGCTTTGATTGGCTAGAGTATTTTACTGCGGCCAATAGGAAGCGAGGCGCGAGAAAACTCATTCTGCATTCAAATTCTTATGTTTGAATACTAGGAAAACGCAGTCCGCGTTGCCAGATGAGAGATTTGTTTCAATGTTTCAAACAAATCATACTTTGCATATCATCAAGAGGCGCAGTAGCGCGCCGGGCCAAGCGGGCCACGCGACGCTTCCACTACGCCTCTGTATGCCTCGATGTTGCCGACGCAAAACCATAATAGACGGAAACCTCAAATTTTCTTTAATCGGTGGGCTTTTACCAAAGATAGTAAGATATGCCCTGTCGGGTCTTTTACCATGAGACGATCCCCATTTTAAATTTCATTCCGATCGGATGTTGCGGATCAAAAATACTTTTTTCTTCAGTTATAAGTTAGCTTCTGGCTAATTCCTTGCCAATCTGTAGGCCCCAAACGAAAAAGTATATACACCACATTTTACACATATTTTGCTCACGTCCCGAGCAATCCGCTTTCATAAAAAAAATTAACTCGATTAAATGCCAAACTGAAAAAAAATCTTTTATTAAAAGTTCCCGACGGAAAAAAATAATTTTGCGTCCACTACACCACTACTACCATTACCACTACCACCAACACCAATGCCAACACTACCACAGCTACCACCATCTACACAACGTTCTTGCCATCGATGTGGAGAACTGAGAAAATTTTCAGAATTCTATCTTGACAATGGACAGTGACCATATAAAAAAAGTTGTAAATCGAGTTATGTGATTTGTTTATGGTTGCTATGGAGTTTTTTCTTATGGAAAATGACATGTAATAAAAACAATTCCATAGCAACAAATCATGTACTTAACTTGACACTTGACTGTGCAAACGGGATAGAAAATCACCAACAAATGATATATCAACAATGTCTAAATAGAACATCAACAAATGATATAAAGAATCCGTGACCATAGAATTATATCAACAATATTTTATGTATACAACGTAAAATAAAGCAATGTTTATGTGACCATTAAATATACCAAAAATTGTTTTTCTCGAACCCTAGATGTACATAAAATCGCATGTGTGCCTTATCTGTGGCTCTGCAGTAGTGTCTGCTTACACTTACACGCAGTGAGTCACACACAATGTTGTGTAGTGTCTGCTTACACTTACACGCAGTGAGTCACACACAATGTTGTGTAGTGTCTGCTTACACTTACACGCAGTGAGTCACACACAATGTTGTGTAGTGTCTGCTTACACTTACACGCAGTGAGTCACACACAATGTTGTGTAGTGTCTGCTTACACTTACACGCAGTGAGTCACACACAATGTTGTGTAGTGTCTGCTTACACTTACACGCAGTGAGTCACACACAATGTTGTATAGTGTCTGCTTACACTTACACGCAGTGAGTCACACACAATGTTGTGTGGTGTCTGCTTACACTTACACGCAGTGAGTCACACACAATGTTGTGTAGTGTCTGCTTACACTTACACGCAGTGAGTCACACACAATGTTGTGTAGTGTCTGCTTACACTTACACGCAGTGAGTCACACACAATGTTGTGTAGTGTCTGCTTACACTTACACGCAGTGAGTCACACACAATGTGGTGTAGTGTCTGCTTACACGCAGTGAGTCACACACAATGTTTTGTAGTGTCTGCTTACACTTACACGCAGTGAGTCACACACAATGTTGTGTAGTGTCTGCTTACACTTACACGCAGTGAGTCACACACAATGTTGTGTAGTGTCTGCTTACACTTACACGCAGTGAGTCACACACAATGTTGTGTAGTGTCTGCTTACACGCAGTAAGTTACACACAATGTTGTGTAGTGTCTGCTTACACTTACACGCAGTGAGACACACACAATGTTGTGTAGTGTCTGCCTACACTTACACGCAGTGAGTCACACACAATGTTGTGTAGTGTCTGCTTACACTTACACGCCGTGAGTCACACACAATGTTGTATTTGAATATTCGAATATCGAATACGAGTTGCAACGAAACAGACACTAAAATAGTGAACCTCGTCACAATTTTGTGAATACTGCTTCAGTAGTACTACTTTATTGACTTTGACTACTATCTACTACTACAAGAAAGAATTAAATGATCATTTATACGGAACATTATAAACGTCACAAAGGAACGGTGATGCCAACACGTGTCAAGTTGCAAGGTCAACTTGATCTCCGCCTAGCGGAGGCTCGTCAAACTCCCCCGCTAGGCGGATCAAGTAGACCTTGGTCAAGTTGCGAGACGTGAATCAGAGGGCGGTGTAATCAAAAATCAAGATGGACGCTCGTCATATCGCGCGAAACATGCTTCCTTGGATGTGGATGTTGCTTTTTGATAGTAGTAGTGACAGTGATGAAGAGGATTTTCTGTTATATAATGCGTTACAAAGAACGAGGTTAGTGTTTTTACTATTCATTGCACCCTTCGCCTTCTACAAATCTTACGTGAGAGTGTAGGCCTAGGCCAATTGTAGGCTTTTCCAAGAATAAGAGAACTCTTTTTGTCTACACGTTACACTACGTTTTACACTAACCTACCTACGTTTTGAGGTTATGGTGTTCATGCTTATTATTTCCGTATGTTTCAGTTTTAAATAGTGCTAGGTACGGTTTTACATGGTTTTACCATCGGTGGAAGTAGAAAGGGTTTTTCATGATTTTGTGTTCTCCTTATTTTGAACTGACACATTTGTTTGGCGCCTTTTAATTACACTACACTTGCGAGCCGAAAAGCAGTTGTAGAAAGTGCTACACGTGTAGCACTAAGGTAAAACAAACGCCTTCTTATACCCAAACGCCTTTTAGCGAGATTGAGCCTACACTAGTGTAAAGTGTAGGTTAGTGTAGGTAAAACAAACGAACCTATTGCCGGCGCAAAACCAGTCGATGGGAACCTCAAATTTTCGTTAGTTAGTGGGATTTTACCATTGAACGACTCATTTCAAATTTTATCCCGGTCGGATAATGTGTATGGAAGTTTTTAAGCCCCCCCCCCCCCCTCGCAAAATTAAAACCAATGTTAAAACTACACCACTTTACCATGTTCAACTTTCCCGCTGTTGAAGTTTCTAATCGGATTTGTTCTTGTAAAGGCGGCTGTGGTTTATGCAAAGTAGGCGCAGTGGCAGGTCACCGTTGACCGTTCTCCATCATCCGTTGTTTGTTGCTCACTGGTAAAAGTTCAAAATAGATCTGTACTTTGCACCAATTTTCAATAATTTCAATATTCATTTCAACTGAAAGTAGAAGTATATACTCTTTGATGTAACTCTTAGGATGCGGAGTTTAACCGGTGGCATAAAATAACCAATAACAACACGTGGCGGGAGTTAAAATTCTTGAATTTCATTGGCTGAAAGAAAACCGCCAGCAGTGCCCGCCATATTGCAAAGGACAGGTTTGCGTAATGTCGACCGATAAAGATAATCACAAATCGGACGAAATGAAGGTAATTTACAATAAAGTAGTCTGCTAATATAAAACGTGGTATATTTTTGTTGTTTAAATTTTAGTACATAGCCTTTTAGTATTTGGTATGTATCATAAATCTTTAAATTCCGGCATTGTCTTGAGAATTTGGCTCCAAGTAATGCAAGATGGCGTAGGCGTGGACTGGGTTGTTTACGTTGTGAACGCGGGAAGGCAGTTGCTCATTCATCGCGCTTCTTATCACCTTAACGCAATCGCTAAACATTTCATTGTACTACAACAGCTCTTTTGACAGAACCTCCAACAGTTTCCATTTCAACGATGCGTCTGGTGAGCTATGTTGTGCTAGGGGCTAGGCCTGGCGTAGGTTAGGTGGGGCATCAATCGTTCTGGCCTAGGCCTAGCCAGGCCTATCTGTATCCTTGGCGTCTTGAGCTAGGCTAGGCGTAGGTTTAGACTTCCTCTTCCAGAGTGTAGGTCTAGGTTTACTTGCATTCAGCGTAAAATTGCATGAAGGGTGGAGGCCTAGGCCTACCATATTTATATATTATGTAATGCTCCCAAGGCCTAGGCCTAGGCCTAGCCTAGGCCCTAGGCTAAGCTAGGCCTAGGCTTGTGCAATGTGGCATCCCAGCTAACACGTTAAGTTTCTTGCTTGTGATCTTGCTTAGCCTTAGGCCTAGACGTTTTTGTACATTTAGCGTAAGATAGCCTAGGCCTAGCCCCTAGGCCTAGATAACCTAAGGCTAGGATTGGGATAGGCCTAGGCCCTAGCCGTAGAAGAGTAGGCCTATCTTGAACAATAAATAAGTCTTGCCCTATTAGGGCTGGGAAAAAACGGTTAATTTTGTAAACGATTATTTTTCCGAATTTTTCGCGTTTAAACGTAACATGTTCGCAAAATGATAACAAAAAATGAGTTGTAGGCCTAATGTTCGCAAAAAAACTTGTTGAACGAAATAACACGGTTTATTTATGTTAATATTCATTGTTGATTGATTATATTCCCCACCTTTGTGTCCAACTGTCCACAAGACATTTTGACTCCACACACTAAGCTAGGCCTATGCCTTGTCGGCTCGTCAAAGAGCTGCGACATCGGAAAAATCTGTGAATTGGGTTTTGGGAGGGGCGCCGGGGGAGGGGATTGGTCAGGCGGGGTATAAGTCAGGGTTAACGTGTATAAATATTTGTACACGTATATTTTCGTGCCGGCGTATACACGTTTAAACGTTAACACGACTCAGCTCTATGCCCTATAGGGCCTATGCCTAGTTTTTGCCATAGGTCTAGGCCTAGGCTAGGGCCTATACCTAGTTTAGGGTTAACCTCATCTAGGCCTAGCTAACCACATTGAGGTATGTCCTGGGATGTCTGAATGTACCTACACTTGGTTAATGCTTGAAAATTTTCTATGCTACATTATTGGCGTTTTCCAATGGTCGCTCCGGTGCACACCGGGAGCGAGTTTTGCATTTTACTGGTACTTTTAGTGCGCACCGGTGCTAGAAATACGCGTTCCACTGGGCTATTGCTCGCTCCGGGTACCGCACCGAGCTGCTCCACTTGTATCGGCAGGCTTATAGGCTGCCAGCTCTACCTATTACCAGTAATAATAATTATGATGTGCTTACAACATGTTCCATCACGTATCGTATTACATAATTTACCCCCATTTGTGTCGATTTCTACTGAAAGTAAAAATACAAACGATTGAAATTCAGCCACTTTAGACGTCTACTGTGGATTTGCGCAGTTTTAGATGCTCCCATTTTAAGGTCGTGTTCCACTGACAATTGCACCGCGCCGGAGTTATGACGTCAACTGTGACGTACAGAGTGCTCTGTGAGTGCACCCGGTGCGTACCATTGGAAAACGCCATACCTATGGCATGACAAAGGAATTGGTGGCATTAGGCCTATGTGTGTTATGAGACATTAAGAGTAGGTATGGCCGTATAGGACTGTTGATGTCACATGACACTTTAAAGCAATGTGCTAGGTGAGGCCTCAAGTTTCGTGCTTATGAATTTGCTTAGGCCTAGGCATTTGTGTACATCCAGCCTAGGTGAGTAACCTAAGGCTTACTTATGACTAGAGGTGTTTGTAAATAGTGTTATGTTTTCTTAAATTTCGTTTATAGATTTAATAATTTCGATGTTATGGCGGAGTTATGCTTTTTGGGAGATTTTCTACAGCAAATTTCACCAGAAACATGTTTGAATTAAAAAGGAATTTTAATGTAATTTAATTTATTTGAATTGTATGTACAAACTAGTAGTAGTTAATACGAACTGTATTAACATTACCATAACCTGTGTTTGTCTAGTGTATCTTTACGGTCGAATTAAAGGCGGCAGTCACAACACATAAGAATCTTCTCGTCCGTCACGTAAAATCCCTCAAAATATTACTCGTTTGCTCTGCTTGACGCCGAATTTTAGCAAAAACAAATCGTTGATCTTCTTAGCAAAATCATCATTATAATGAAAAAATATTAGGTCCCCACGATTGTGTTGTAATGACGTTTGACTGTAATAATAAATTTAATTTTTTTTTTTAAATTTTTATAATAAATTAAAAACAATCGAGATTTCGTGTTATTTCGCTCTTTAATACAAATTTCGATGTTATGACTGAAAATTGACGGATTTCGCGAATTTTCGCGGTGAAATTTTGATGTTTTTAAGGTGCCTATCAACAGATATACACTTTGTTTATCTCCCCCTTCTTTATCAACACTTTTCGCGATTTCGCGGTCCGCGAAAAACAAACACCTCTACTTATGACACATAATGCTGCTCACTACGTTCATCACACGAGTTCAACTGGTATAACTTTAAGGATTTAATTTAAGGGTTAATGTGCATGGTAAACCTTAAGTTAAACCATTTTACTTTAAGCTGATGTGTTTACCACTCATATTAAATCGATTTAGTTATTGGGTTTAACTCTTGTGATAAACGTAGTACGACTGATTCCAGTAGAATCGTCACCGTGCCCTATTTCATGGTTGATTCCTTCTCCTTAAAAAGTGTCATTTTCATGTTCGTTTCGATCTATTAATTATGTAATAGATTCCATTGTTAACTGTTGTTAATTAATGCCTTTTTGGCTGCCGACTAGGGCTGAGTTGTTTAAACGTGGATATGCCCACATGGATTTTGCATCAGTTAACCGTGCCCTGTGACTGTGACAGAATGGTAGCTTGGGCTGTTGGACACAAATGGTGGAGGGTATGACCAACAATGAATATAGGCATACAAAATTGTAAAACAAACACATTAAAGATGCGTTTATTTGTTCGCCCGTGTTCTTTAGTTTTTGAACAATATTTTTTGTGAAAATACAAAAGGTGGAGGGTCATTTTATTAAATGCAAATATACTTGACTATCTTTGGTCTAAATGAACATAAATAATATTTTCTGATGCAGGTAGAAGAGAAGGGAGATGCCAAGCCCGATATAAAGAAGGCTGAGGCCAATGATGTTGAGAAGGAGGTGAAGGATGAAAATGACGAGAAGTCATCTGATAATGAATCAGAACAGGAGCCGGAGAAAGTGAAGAAGGACTCGCCAAAGAAGGCCCCATCCAAGGCGAAGGAAACTAAAAAAGAGGAGAAGAGTGAAGAAGATGAAGATGAAAATGATGAAGAAAAGGATGGAGATGAAGAAGACGATGAGGATGAGGATGAGGACGAGAATGATGGAGGAAAAAACAAGAAAGCTGCTGATAAAGATGGTAAAGGTAGGGTTATACATTTTAGGGAAACAATTCATGATTTATTGTAACTAGTGATGTATAAATTCCCGGAATTTATTTTTGGGGAATATTCCCGGGTAAAATTCCTGGGAATATTCCCCAGAGTCGGGAATTTTAGGGAAAATTTTTGTGTTATTACGTGTTAATGTCTAGTCCCGCTGTTAGATCAGCCCCTGCAAGTGTCTCACAACCAATACATTGTTATTACGTGTTAATGTCTAGTCCCGCTGTTAGATCCGCCCCTGCAAGTGTCTCACAACTAATACATTGTTATTACGTGTTAATGTCTAGTCCCGCTGTTAGATCAGCCCCTGCAAGTGTCTCACAACTAATACATTGTTATTACGTGTTAATGTCTAGTCCCGCTGTTAGATCAGCCCCTGCAAGTGTCTCACAACTAATACATTGTTATTACGTGTTAATGTCTAGTCCCGCTGTTAGATCAGCCCCTGCAAGTGTCTCACAACTAATACATTGTTATTACGTGTTAATGTCTAGTCCCGCTGTTAGACCAACCCCTGCAAGTGTCTGGCGCAAGAGAACGCAAGAAAGTGGAACGCTTCAGTGTGGACAAGAGCGAATTGAAAGAAACTTCACCTGTGGAGATTCCAGAAGGGAAAGGAGTAGCACTTGGAAACATTGGAATCATAGAAAATAACATCAGTGTAAGTTACAAATTAGCTCCGTTTATAATATGGGGGACCGAGTCCAGTATCGTACTCTTGAGTCAAAGCAACTTCTGATAAATTGCATTTCAACACATTCTTGGCAAATGTGAACAGGAAGTCACTGCCTTGTATAGAATTTAACATTTGAGTCAGTAGTTTTTTTCCCCAAGCTGAGATATGGCATTTTTTTAAATTGTAATCTTAAAAAATATTTTAATTAAAAAAGTTGGGATAAGATAACTTAAGCAGGCCTCTAAACAGTTAGAACTAGAATTAGTTCAGTGGAATAACGGTAGGGCTAGCAGGATACCAACCTTGTATATTTAGGCTACTTATTTAACAATCTTAAGTTGGAAACATGTTAAACCAGTTTGGTAGCTACAGATAACTGTTTTATGACAGAACTCAGTACTCTCTTTTGGTAGGGTGAGGTAATTTTATTGGACCGAACCCAACTAATCCGTTACCTGTTTCGACATGTTTACATGAGGTACCCAGTCCACAAATTGTACTCGACTCCGGGCTCAGTCCCCCATGTAAACGTAGCTATTGCTTTGATATAATTATTTTTTGGAAGGAGTCCCGTCTATTGTATAACACGATAACCCATGATAGCCGAATAGGCCAATTGCGGGTATACGAGGAGAAGACGAGAGAAGATAACAAACTCCAAGGTTCATGTAGGAAGCCTAGAGTATATTATAAAGTTGTTTTGTAGGCCTAGTTAACTTTATGAATGTAGTAACTTAGTCTCTGAGCTAAAGTTCTATATGGTAATATCTTGATACATTTCGATGAGTGGACTTATCACAAGTTAGAGGTGTCATACTTCCTGCCCAAGCATACGTTGACAGTATCCAGTACGTTCAAGTTCTTCTCCAAAAGGCTGGGCCTTAGTTCTGTGACTGCCGAGTGACCTCTCTCTCTCCTTG
This sequence comes from Isoperla grammatica, assembly GCA_945910005.1. Taxonomy (NCBI): domain Eukaryota; kingdom Metazoa; phylum Arthropoda; class Insecta; order Plecoptera; family Perlodidae; genus Isoperla; species Isoperla grammatica. The sequence continues at coordinate 12,975,203 of OX246742.1, read as the reverse complement.
TTGCAGAAAAACAAGGGCGACGACCTGAAGAAATTCCACCAAGTGTTGTTCGGCAGGCCGGGCAAAGCCACGCTGATCAAGAAGAACATTCGCAAGTTCAACGGCTTCGACTTTGACAAGGACTCGGAACAGTACGAGAAGAAGAAGGCCTCGCTTGCAAAGTAAGTGTTCTCACGTCAGGTGATAAGACGCCACAAATATTCCCTGCCTCCATTCAGGCTAAATTCCCTCAAGTAGGCAATTTTCGTTATATGATTGGTTGCAATTTGTTATGATTTCTAGACTGCATGGTCTGCAAAGTAGGTTAACTTTTCAATTAAATTTCGTATTCCCAGGGAATATTCCCCGAGGCAGGAATTTTGTGGACATTTTTATTGAATGCCAGAAAATGGCCACAAGAACAATCAATTTGGGGTGTGCGAGTACTCGAAAAGTCGAGTTTGATCGAGTAGTTGCTACTCGACTCGAGGTGATTGAGTTTTTCACGAAAAACGAGTCGAGTTCGAGTAGCCTAGTTTTGATCGACTGAGCCGCCTAATTCAACTGGTTAAAAATACCGCCAATAGGTAGCACCAGTATCCGAAAATAGCTTTAAGAGGACGCGGGCGTGCAGACCTTCAGAAGAATCGTTGCCAATTCTGCAGTTTTTGAGATAATCAATTTATTTTTTTTGCGTAATGTTACTAAAGGAATTATAAATATACCTAATAATACCGATTTTCGATTAAAATTTTTTTCAACTTAGTGATATTATAAATATTTTTCTAAATCAGATAACAAAATTTCGTGTTACTAGGCCTGTCCTTTAGTCTCTCTTGCGAAACATATAGAAAATTCATAATTTTCGCATTATCACTACAGTTTCTACAGCGAACGCCAGTTTTGCGTATGGCGGGATAGTATACCTCTGCCCCTGCAACTTGTATTGCGAGCGCGGAGTCGCTACGTCGCACGTGTTGGAGGGGAAGTTGGCCAACAAGCTTCGACAGCCGACAGCGGCACACAGCACGCAAGTGCCCGACTGATTTTCGGTGCAAGTGTTCGTTGCTCAGCGCTCTCTCTCTCTCTCTCCCCGTCGGTGATAATTATGGAATTGTGTCCATACTTCTCTCGTCACCTATTAAAAATACCGTAAAAACCCCGCTGAAAAGTGAATGTGTCCAGTTGTCTCGACTTTTAGCAAGTTGCCCTATCCCGGAAACTGTTCACTGATACGCTCTCCTGTCCCTTTTACGTCAATTTTATTTTTCAATTTTCTCTCTCCCCCCCCCCCCCCCCTTCCCCAAACAAAATCTGCGCACCTGGGTGCATTGATGTCAAATGTCCGGCGGCTTTATCAATGGGTAACAGTTAGGGATGTCAACGATTACGATTAAATCGATTCGATTAATCGATTATTAAAAAAAAAATCGATTTTAAATTTTCGCGCTTTTTTAAATTTAGTTCTCAAGATCTGCCGCCTATTCGAGCGCGAGCGCTAGCGCTAGCATCGCTATTGCTCAGTTTCATTTACAGTAGGCCTAGGCCTAGGCCTAAGAACAGCAACAGCATAACTTTGCGTCATAATTTGAGCCGAATTTTCAGTCATATTTTGAATAGCTGTGTCTAGTCGCCTACCCTAGACCCAGCATTCGACGCCTACGATCTATAAAAATACGAGTTGTTATGTTTGTTCACAAATAACAAGAGAAGTAAGGTTAGAAAAGTCGCTACGATTTTTAGTTCACATCACGTAAATTTTAATTACGCTGCACATGAAAATAATAATATTACGACGCATATTCAGCATACTTAATTACTTATTGGTTCAAAAAAAACGGGAAGTGAATAACTAAAGCCCTTCAGGCCTAACTAGGACAGAAATTATCGTCGAAATCTTGGACAGAACATAACAAAAATGCTCCGTGACGTAAAATATATCGATAGTCGAAAAGAAGTCGAATTGCGAACTCGTGGCTTGCGCGGGCAATTCAAACTAACCGAAACCAGACCGAAGTTTGGAAGAAACTTGCTACTATACCAACATTTAACAAAACGATTAAAATCGATTAATAATCGATTATGGAGGTGAAAGTGATTTCGATTATCGATTATAATAATTTAATCGTTTGACATCCCTAGTAACAGTTGAAATAATATTTTCTCAGTGAAGGTTTTTTTTTTTTTTTTATCATATGCCCACATTTGGCTTAATCAGGCCATCATGTAAGATCTGGTCAACCAGTAGAGACAGGCCTCCTTTTCTTCTCTCTTCATGCCGTTAGGCAATGCGTCACGTTCTGTTTTAAGTTTACTACATCTGAAGAGGTGATTCCTGTCCTGTTATTATTGACGCTGTATAGCAAATAAACACATTTTCCTCCCACAAAAACGCAAATAAGTTTAATTTTTGTGTAGTGTTATTAATACATACCGTAGTTTGTGTAGTATAACCGTGTGATAAGTGTCGACCAGAATGGAATATTATGGCGCCTAAAAAGGACAAAATAAGAAAAGTTAGACGAAAAGCTCATTTAGAATTGAATGCACGCAGAAAAAAGCGTGCCTATCCCAAGGGTAGTGAAAACCTTCTTGTAAAATGGAGAGAAAATCGAAAGAATGCAAGGTAAGTGTATTAATTGTAACGCATTATAACAAATAAATGTATAATTGAAATAAGATATAACACACGTAGGCTATTCAACTTAGGAAATTTCCGATGATATATTTTGAATTTACCATCGCTCAGCTACTTGTAAGGGAACCAACATCCTAGACTAGCCTAGATACTGTTGTGTGATGACTGTGAATATACTGAAGACGAAGACAGTGGTACAGCCGACACGACAGTATGGCCGCCAGTATCCCCGTCTATACTAGAGCCGACATTACGTCAATAGTCAATACAATTTATAAACTTGCTTGATCAGTAAGCCATTTCGGTGGCAGTCTAGCCATAGTCATCGAGATTTTACCCGGTTGGCCGGTAAGCCAGGCCAGCCCTGTCGTGATCCCAACCCCGTGTTCTATGTTTCAGGCCATTGGACGAAGATGAAGGGAATCTTTTGAATGAATAGGTTCTATCTTCCTCAGGCACATTTTTTGTTCAACGAAATGATCCTGTCATTCCAGATGTAGCACCACCATTCAATACGTTAGTAGGGCCTACCAGTAATAACATTAGTGGAATATTAATCATCAAGATTTTGCCCGGTTGGCCGGTAAGCCAGGCCGGGCCGGGCCGGCCCTGTCGTGATCCCAACCCCGTGTTCTATGTTTCAGGCCATTGGACGAAGATGAAGAGAATCTTTTGAATGAATCGGTTCTATCTTCCTCAGGCACATTTTTTGTTCAACGAAATGATCGTGTCATTCCAAATGTAGCACCACCACTCAATACGTTAGTACCAGTAATAACATTAGTGGAATATTTATCATCGAGATTTTGCCCGGTTGGCCGGTAAGCCAGGCCGGGCCTGTCGTGATCCCAACCCCGTGTTCTATGTTTCAGGCCATTGGACGAAGATGAAGAGAATCTTTTGAATGAATCGGTTCTATCTTCCTCAGGCACATTTTTTGTTCAACGAAATGATCGTGTCATTCCAAATGTAGCACCACCATTCAATACGTTAGTACCAGTAATAACATTAGTGGAATATTTATCATCGAGATTTTGCCCGGTTGGCCGGTAAGCCAGGCCGGGCCTGTCGTGATCCCAACCCCGTGTTCTATGTTTCAGGCTATTGGACGAAGATGAAGGGAATCTTTTGAATGAATCGGTTCTATCTTCCTCAGGCACATTTTTTGTTCAACGAAATGATCGTGTCATTCCAAATGTAGCACCACCATTCAATACATTAGTACCAGTAATAACATTAGTGGAATATTTCAAAGTACTATTAGGCCTACGATTACGTGTACACTCACCGATATATATTTATATAAATATATATATATATATATATATATATATATATAAATATAATATACATTTAGGTTAGTGAAGACATCATATGGATGTATATAATTTTGTATCAACACCTATTCGGGATAGTTCGTGAGTTCCTGATAGTGTGATTGTTTTGTTATCGTGTTTTGTTGTAAACTAAAACGTTTGAATTCTTTTTTCCAAAGTCTAGAAAATATTGGAATTAGCTTGTCATAAGTTCATAACGTATCTTGGAATGCGTTTTTCTCCTTGATTTCAAGGAAACTTGAACGGAACATTGAAGCATCTAAATGTTATGACTAGGTATTCGTTTATTTTTGTATCTTGAGAAAGACAGGACTATGCCTGGTCGAAACTTAATTTAAAAAATAAAGCGTTACTGTTATTTATTTTTGAAACCCTAAAATGTTAATCCCCAGTGGAGGCAAAAATGTATTACAAATTGCATTGCTATATTTCTATAAACATACGCCACAACTTATTACATATTAGTTATGCACCTGGGTTCGATCTCCAGTCGGGGAAAACTTTTATTAGAATTGCCATCGCTCTATACACTAACCATTATTAAAGTTTGGGGTGAGCTTTAAGAATCGTATTAGCATATAGGCAAGAGAGCTAAATTCACACTATCAGGGTAACGCATGAGGTAACTCGAAGAGATGCTTGCAGAGAAGAATCTTTATTGCCTTTGCTATATCTAGATTTTGAAATGTATTATATATCACCTTCGTTGTCGAAAAACCAATAATTTATAGTGTTACCGCCTTCTCTGGATGGGCGGAGAGCGGGTTTGTCCCAGACTAGCCTAGATACTGTTGTGTGACTGTGATGTGTAATGAAATTACTGTCAGACCACGCATCCTGCTCCTGGATGGGCGGAGAGCGGGTTTGTCCCAGACTAGCCTAGATACTGTTGTGTGACTGATGTGTAATGAAATTACTGTCAGACCACGCATCCTGCTCCTGGATGGGCGGAGAGCGGGTTTGTCCCAGACTAGCCTAGATACTGTTGTGTGACTGTGATGTGTAATGAAATGACTATCAGACCACGCATCCTGCTCCTGGATGGGCGGAGAGCGGGTTTGTCCCAGACTAGCCTAGATACTGTTGTGTGACTGTGATGTGTAATGAAATGACTGTCAGACCACGCATCCTGCTCCTGGATGGGCGGAGAGCGGGTTTGTCCCAGACTTGCCTAGATACTGTTGTGTGACTGTGATGTGTGACTGTCAGACCACGCATCCTGCTCCTGGATGTGCGGAGAGCGGGTTTGTCCCAGACTTGCCTAGATACTGTTGTGTGACTGTGATGTGTAATGAAATGACTGTCAGACCATGCATCCTGCTCCTGGATGGGCGGAGAGCGGGTTTGTCCCAGACTTGCCTAGATACTGTTGTGTGACTGTGATGTGTGACTGTCAGACCACGCATCCTGCTCCTGGATGTGCGGAGAGCGGGTTCGTCCTAGACCAAGGTCCATTAGATCGCTAGTAGCGCGCGCGAAGTAAGGTCATCTATAAGACTATAAACTATTTCTAATTTCTATAATGTTAAAAATCACATGTTATTCAAATGGGAGAATCTTTCAGAAAAACAAATGAATTGATTTTTCAAAACAAATTATGGGCCAAAAAGGCAAAATAACAAACTGTAATGAGATGTTGTCTTCACATTCTATATATATTTTCAACAAAATACTTTACGCGTAAGCTCACATTATTGGTGAGGATTATTTAAATAATAATGAGATTTTTGTAGTTGGATCCAAAATGGCGATTTTGGATCTCATTGAATGATCTTGTTTTGGAGTTCGACGACACCCCGCCAGGGGATTTAGTGGACCTTGTCCTAGACTAGCCTATAGATACTGTTGTGTGAACTATGTCAAATGAAATGACTGCCAGACCACGCATCCTGATCCTGGATGCGCGGAGAGCGGGTTTGTTCTAGACTACCTAGATACTGTTGTGTGACTGTGACTGTGATGTGTAATCAAATGACAATCGGACCAGGGATCGATAACCTGTGATTAATCAGTGAAAACAATAGTTGCAATAATAATAATAAAAAAAAAAATATAATCATAGCCCTTAGTACGTCACAGATAGTGAATTAGAGATTTACAAACAGATTTACAATTATTGTCCCTATACCAACAACTCTCTTTGAGTTTGCATTTTACCGCCGTGTAACTTGATTAGGAAATAACTAAGGTTACGCGGCCGCGGCACCGCCTAACGATATACCGCACGGACACGTGAGTCATGCTTTCCCACTTCGCCGCCTTGCCTCCCCTCGAGTGCTTTACCGTACCCCGCGCCTCTCCGCATCGCACCTACAACCGCCAATGTGCCGTTCCACTGTGGCGCGATCTCTGGGAAGAGTCGCGCGGAGCGGCTAATGCCTTCGTCCTCTTAAGTATCGATTTTACAATCGACTTTGAAGAAAAAGTGACCTATCGATCATTATCGGGCAGATCGATACACGCAGACTGCGCAGACGACTCTGATTTGGCCTATACTTTCGCAAATTTGCAAAAAGTGTCTGCGGTTTTTGTGAACTAATCGATGAAAGTGTGGATGATGTAGAAGTGGCAGCCAAACAAATGGAAGGGCATCTTCGAGAACCTAGGCTTACGAGATCGCTGACGCACAGGCCTAGGCCTGGACCTACTATGTTCAAAGAGCCTAGCATAGCCGAGGCCTAGAACTAAGGGTACCTAATCATCAAAGATATTAGGGGTCTGCGGGTACCCGAAACTTCGGGTAATTTCGGGTATTTATACATACCCGAAATTCGGGGATTTGAATAACAAATATCGGGCTTTTTCGGGTAGTAGTAGGTCCTAGGCCTAGGCCCTAGCAGCCTAGGCTTTAAATGTTAAATTTAGGGATGACGACGGTTAAGCATTTCACTAACCGGTTAATCGAACCGGTTTTTAATCAGTTAATAACGGCAACAAAACTCAGTTTTCGTCTGCAACGGGAGATAACTGACCTAGGCCCAGGCTAGGCTACGTGACGGCCATGCGGGCCGGTTAGCTTATTTTTGTCGTCATAAACACAATTGTGGATATTGATTTCAATTTATTTTAACGCAATGTCCGATAGTAGAGGCTTATTCAAGTCGTTTTTCATTAATCCGTTCTTGATTACTTGCTGCGTAGTGAACTGTCAACAGGCGGCCGCTTGCATTCCACTCGCCTGCGTCTATCGCGATCTCGCTTCTACTCACGCGTCCTGCGACTAGCGCTTTCTCTCTCTCTCACGGCGGCCGATAGCAGCCGACACGGCGAACTACTTCGTCGCGTCTCGCTCAGACCATTGTTCTCTCGCTCTTTCTCGTTCGGCCGCATCTGTTCTCACTTGCCGAGTGCCAGCCTGAACCAAGGGATGGCTCGCGCTTTAGTACGCGCGATCTGCAAATATTTGGGGGGGGGGGGGGCTTGAGAGTGTGCGGTATCCTTTGATACGGGTCAGTTTGGACTCAAAGCGGCCGTGGACGAATAACTATGCCGCCCCGGCATAGTTTAAAGTTCCCATTTCTCGCGTGAATTGATAATTGATTAGTTATTTAATTAATTGACGAAAAAATCGATTAACCAAAAAAAATCGTTGTCGAAAATCGTCACCGACATCGATTATTAATCGATTAATCGATGTCGACGCCCAGCCTTACTAATTTCATTACCCGGACCCGATACCCGAACTTTTTGTGTTACCCGGACCCGAACCCAACCCGAATCTAAAAAGTACTACCCGCAGACCCCTAAAAGATATTATATTATTATATTCCCTACTGATCATCATGTAGGCCTATTTAGAATCATTTTTAAAACGTTCCATACAACTCAAGTTCAAAATGTAATGTTTGCATTATTAATCTCAAAATGGGGAAACGCTCGCCAACTTGGTCACACAAAAACAAAAGTGGCCATCTGATAACCCATCTGCAAAACAGATTACACTGTAGTTCTATTGTTTCTCTTAAAGTCCTACTCCTGTGCCATGTCCTCGTGTACAGTGTAGGCTTAGCCCTAGGCCTAGCATTTGGCCATGCTTCGAGCATAGCCTATCCCAAGACCTAGGCCAAGCCTTAGTACTTTCCTTGTCTAGATCACGTAGGCCTTAGGCCCAGTTGGCAGAATTTAGCATCTATGGGCTTAGGCCTAGGGAGACAATAATATTGAACAAATTACAGTATATGGTTTTAGGCCTAGCCCCAGATAGGCATAGGCCTGAGGGACAGCTTTTAGGCCAAGGCTTAGCCTAGGTGAACTCGGCGGTAGCTTAGATGGGGTCCTAGGTCTAGTCTGTCTAGTCCTCTACCGGTAGTTATTCCTTTCCAGTATCTTTTTATTATATTCAGGCACTACTCGAAACTCGCGAGTTATTTACTACTCGAACTTGACTCGATTTGTAAAAGTGCTACTCGCACACCCCTACAATCAAGAGTATTTTTTTTATTACCTAGGCCTTCACATTGGATTTCAAAGAAAGTAATTCTTAAAGATAAGTTTAGGTATGATATTTTGGTATAAAAAAAGTATGAAATCTATTGTAGTCGTTTGTACAGATTACAATGCTTTGAGAATAATGAAAACAGTGATAATTTCCTGATATTTAATGAAAATTCCCGCCTCGGGGAATATCCAATATTTCTTTAAAATCAATTCGATTCGTCCGAGTTAGATTCGTCTCTGTTTCCAGGCTGGATGTCAAGTACCTGCGAGACCTGGCCGGTATCCTGGACCTGGTGAAGGGCGGAGCCCGGGAGGATCTGGCAACACGGCTGCTCGACTTCCTGATGGAGCCCAAGGGTGCGGGCACAACCCCCGCCGCCCCCACCAAGGGGGGCCTCACCAAGGGGGGTCGGCCCAAGCGGTCGGCCGCTGCCAAGGCAAACAACAAGGGTTACTCCGACGGGTAAGTTGATCAACATTTCTTCAGAGCTTAAATTTAAAAAAAAAATGCTGCATTTTCATATTTTGGCCTTTTTAGTCAGTATTTTCTATGAGTCATCATTTCACTACTTCTGAATAATGATCACAAACATTTGAATGGAAAGGGTTGAATACAAAATACAGAGCTTGTTCCTATTTACGTCATCAATGTTAGTTCCATTTTTACTTACGAGATTGCAGCAGGGGGCTGGTACAAACATTGCAGTCTTGACAGGTGACGGCTGCTACATATTTTCTAATGTTTCAAGATTTCTTAAGCCCCTAGCCTCATCAAATTCATTCCTGTGACAAAGTAACTATGCATAATAGGCCTAGGTAAATATTTTAAATGTTATGCCTCGGGCAGAATTGAAGTAGGGACATTATTTAAGATTTGTAGGGGTGTGCGAACCTTGATTTTTTTTCCCAACCGAACGTTGAGGAAAATTTCGAACCTCGAACCTAAAACCGAACCGAACCTAGGAATATTATTTATTTTCAAGTTCAAGCTCGTTGTTAGGTCCAGTGCAAGGCCTAGGCCTAGTGGGTGTCTGTGTAAGTTCATGTATAGCCCCACTGCTAGACTCATCAGATTCACTTCTTTTGGGGCCTATAGGCGTAGGCCACAAGTGTTTGAAAAAAGGCTGTAGGCCTAGGTCTAGACGGGCCAGGCCTAGGGCTAGGTCCACTGGAACAGCTGGGGCCTGCCTGGTATAGGCCTAGGCCAAAGATAGTAAGATATACCCTGTCGGGCTTAGGCCTAGGCTCACTTTCTTCAACGTCGTGCTCTAGTTCTTCTACAGCAAGATTTACCAAATAATGCTCATGTTCACCTTTATGTCGCTTCATTTTGTTCACGAGTTCGAGTTCAAACAACAAAAATACGAGTCGGCATAGGCCAAGCCAAAATGTTCACACTGTCATCATTTGTCACGCGAGAAACGACGGAAGCCTAAAGTTGCCAAATGTTTACGACTATCGATATGGCGATACAGTCGAACAATCGAATTCACAAAAATATTGCACTGAAACGAGCCAATAACAGACTAGCGCTAGAGAGCGCATGCATGATACCTGGTGCACTCAATCGGCCATTGTTGGAACTCGTTCTATAGGGCGCGGGATGTTCAAATGTGCTGAAATTGCATTAGAAATACCAAGTCCGGAAAGGTTCGAAAATAGTTCGAAATTCGAACCGATTTTTGTCGAACTCTACCTTCACGAAAGTTCGGTTCGAAATTCGAACCGGTTCGCACAGCCCTAAAAATTTGCTGTCACCCCGATGAAACGTAAATATTCCTACGCCATCTTTCAATGTTTGTACCGCCGCATAGACTCTAGCGCTGCGTGTATTGTTATTATTGTTATTACAAGACCGCTCACGCGGCCTTGAGCCGCTGCCGTCACTGTTGGGGCAGGTCACTTTTTGGAAAACTCGACTTTTTTGAAAATTGTAACTTTTTTTTTTTTTTTTGATTTCACTTTTTTCGGTTGGAAAAAAGAAAAAAAAAATTGAAAAAAAAAGATTCGTGTTGAAAAATTTTCGAGTTTTTCTATGAACATGTCATGTTAAACTGTCGTGGATACTTATGTAAAGAAAGAAACTTGAAAGTTGTTCGATTCTGAAAAAAGAAAAAAAAAAATCATGTTGAAAAATTTTGTAAGTGTTCGAAAAATTTCCAAGTACCCCACTTTTTGGAAAACTTGAAAAAAGTTGCAAAAATTAAAAAATTAAAATTTTGGTAAAAAATTATTTTCATGTTGAAATATTTTAAAGTGTTAGAAAAATTTTCGAGTTCTACAATGTACATTTCCGAAAGTTCAAAAGCTTGCCGGTACGTCCCGGTAAGTGTGTCGTCAATGATATGCACATGTTTAAAAAGGTATTGAAACGCACTTTGCGATGATACCAAAATGGGCTGTTCGATTTCATAACGGGACATACCAGGGACGTTCAAGGCTGAAATTTAAGTAATCAAAATTACACATCTAACCAATGACGCTAAAAAATAACAAAACCGGTACGTTAAAGGTACGTCCGGGTACCTTAAATATGTCAACCACACCTTCGGATACACCGAAACGGAAAATCAAAAATTACAAAAAATTCTAACATGGTTTTTTTAGACATTAAAAAATTCTCATAGACAAATTCCGGCAAAAACACGGGCGGATGAAATCCGTTAAAGCACCGTAACTCGGACACCCGTAAAGTCTAATTTTTGAAAGTAACGTTTATAAATAGACAAATGTCCAATTATTAATACTAAACACAACAATGTATTGGATGGCATTTAAAACACACTTTTAATATACAAAAACAAACATTTTGTATGCGTGTTTTTAGATCGCCGTGAAAAGTGCTTTGCGCGAACGTCTGTCATTCGGTAAGAGGGGGATTTTTTGAAAATGTTTGTTCATGCCCCTGTACGGGCAAGCTTTGAGCATCGGCCTAAAGAAACAAAACCCATTTTGAAAGTACCAACTTGCCGCAAAAAAATCACGACTGAAGGCGTGTCGTAAAAATGGAAAAGTGCCCATAACTAAGGAACCGGGACGAAATTAAAAATTTCACGAGTATTTAATCAAGATTAATGTACGTGCTTTAAAATGAAAAAGTCGAGAAAGTTTTTAAATAAAAAATGTGGAAAAAAAGCCTTCGCCGCGCTTTTTAAAAACACACATTACCAAATGTACACAATTTGATTGGCGAAAGTTCCGAGACGATTCGAAAAAATTTCAAAACACAGTTACCCAAAGGGTAAGCGCCGGTAACAAAACAAACCAGAATGTTATATCTCGTTTGGTTCGACGGGCAGAGCCGTTTGAATGTGACACATTAAAATGGTACCAAATCCGTCAAATCGAGACGTCGAACATTGTTCGTGTTTGGGTGCACTTTTTACGAAAAAAGTTCATTACAAAAAGATGCTCCATTCAATTCTAATCACACTCAAAAAGTAAAATTAATCCCCAAAAAATCATTACTATTTATTACAATTTTTCCCGCACTTTGACAGCGCCAAATACGCACACTTTGCGACATTAAACACGTCGGGAGGACGTGAAGACGAACTCGGACGTGCTCGAAAAAAATACCCACGTGTAGAGAAAGAAAAGACGATGAAAACTGTAGCGACAGATGTGGGAAAATGTTTCCGTGCGTGGGCGTGCCGAGGGTGCGGGGCGTCACGGAGAGGCGGCGCGAGCTCGAGAGCGGGGACTACCACCTTATGGAATATAGATTATTATTTGTTTTCCTTCCTTTTCTTCTCTCATTTGCACCAAGATAATGCACTAATAATCTTGGCTCTTGAGCCAAGATAATTATTTTAATTAGATTAATTATTATTATTATTATTATTATTATTATTATTATTATTATTATTATTATTATCAGGGGTCGAAATTAACTTTTTTGGCCACTAGCCCTCCGGGCTAGTTGCATTAATAGTTCTCTAGCCCGAGACCATTTTTACTAGCCCGTAATGAAATAGGTTATATTGATGTAAAACGATCATTATTCATACATGAAAGTTTTGGGTCACAACACACTAGCCTTTTGTTGACACCATCGTCGAAACGCAACGAAGTGTGAGCTGTTTTCCAACTTTCTTGGAATGTTCTATCTAACCCTATTTTTTTCGCGTAGTCACTTGGTTGTTTAGCTTCTGCAACTTTAGATTTAGGTTTAGGCACTCCTTGAATATAACGCCACATATTAACACCACGATTTTAGGAAGATAACCAAGTGACACTGATAGTTATTGATATTTGTAAATGAAATACGTAATAAGCTAGCTACGAGGCACTGTAGGCCTAGGCTTCACGCTCACGGCACAGAACGAACAGTTGGTGCTAGTGCGTGCATCAGTCGTCAGTGAACTGCGCAGTGCTAGTTCCAGGGTTGTAACACAGTATAAGGCCTTATACTCTGGTTGTAATTTATAAAAGTACCAATTTTCAATAATAAGTAGCGCACAAGTACTGGAAACTCGCAAGGTGATCGGCGCGAAATATTATGATTTTTTGAACGGCAATTGTAAGCTCTGGAAAACGTACTCGCCCGTCGGGCTAGTGAAATAAGATTTTTACTAGCCCGAGCAAAGTTTTACTAGCCTCGGGCGAGCGTTAATTTCGACCCCTGATTATTATTATTATTATTATTTTATTGTTGCAATACATACAAACTCGGTCAAAACCGGCATAAACATGTTGTACGGACACAAATGTCAAGTATTTCCATGTGTTTACCTTATTAAAATCTACTTAGAACTACTTAATATATCTTCTTCTTCTTCTTCTTCTTCTTCTTCTTCTTCTGCTTCTCAAATGCCCACATTTGGCTATACTACTTAATATATCATTGTCCATATTATTTTTTCCAAACCGAACTGTGGATGCTATGTACGGTCGTGGCCGATTTGTACTCATCCCAGCATTCGCTCTTTGTACGGTGGAAACCACGAAAACCACCATCGGGATGGAGAACTTCTTGAAGTCTTCATTCTTCTTAGTTCAAAAATGTTCGCACTATCCTACACGTGTTCAAAATAATTGCTTTTTGCATCTCGATGTATATGTTCGGTTGGAGACCAATTAGTTTAATACTGTCATGGAGTTTACGTGGAACAATGCCATTTGCTGATATAATTAACGGTATAACAGTTACATTATTCTGCTTCCACAACCTTTTTATTTCAATTGATAATTCCTTATATCTGTTTATCTTTTCCCGCCAAGTTGTCTCTACATTGTGGCATAAAGGGACGGCAACATCAATTAAAATCGTTTCTTGTTTCTTCTTGTCAATAAATATAATATCCGGTCTATTGTGATGTATGGTTTGGTCTGTAATAACTGCCCGGTCGTAATATAATTTGTAGTCTTTACTATCTAATACCTTTTCAGGCTTGTATTTGTAATACGCAGTGGTTGTGTTTATAAGTTTATACTTCATGGCTAATTTTTGATGTACAATGTTTGCAACTTGGTTATGCCTATGAAGATAATCTGTTTGGCAAAGCATTTTGCACCCAGATACGATATGTTCAATTGTTTCGCCGTTCAAATTACATTTTCTACATTTATCTTCCACTGTGACGTCTTTCAGTATGAATTTTTTGTAATTGTTAGTCTTGATTACTTTATCTTGAATAGCGATCATAAATCCCTCTGTTTCGCTGAAAATGTCCCCGGACGTTAACCATTTGTTCGATGCTACCCTATCGACGCTATCCTTAAGAAGTTCTTTATAATGTCTGCTATGTAACGTCTTTTCTGATATTCTGATCTCTTTTGCTGTGTCAGAATTTAGTTTTTGAAGCAAGTTTAAATTTCTGTCATTTAAATTGAGGGGAGAAAGCGACTTGTCTGCCGATACTATAGCTCTATGAAGTTGTGAATGTGGGCATTTTGTATAAAAGTACTTTCTCAGAATTTCAATTTGTTTATAATATAAATTGTTTAAATCAATCAAGCCTCTTCCCCCTTTTTCTCTAGGTAGAGTCACTCGTTCTATTGCTGACTTAGGGTGATGACTTCTGTATTTGGTGAATGTTGTGCGGGTGAGAATTTCTAGGGCATGAAGTTCTGTCTGTGTCCAGTTAATAATTCCAAATGAATATGTTAGTACCGGTATAGCATAAGTGTTAATTGCTTTGATCTTGTTTTTACCATTCAATTGTGTTTTTAAAATGGATCCTATTCGTTTCTTGTATGCAGAAATTAGTTTACTTTTCATCAGTTTATGATCAATTCGTTTAGCCTGCGCAAATCCTAGATATTTGTATATGTCTTCTTCGTCCATTACTCCAATCCGGTTGTCTTCGTCAATTTCAAACTCTTCTAATTTCGTAATCTTTCCTTTGATGACATGAAGTGACTTACATTTATCAATTCCAAAATCCATACATATATCTCTACTGAATTCTAACGTTGAGTTAAGAAGATTCGTCATGTGTGTCGCATTTAAAGCATATAGCTTGAGATCGTCCATGTAGAATAGATGTGAAAGTGTGTGGCAAACCGTATTACCGTCCTTTATCTTGAAACCATGTGTAGATTTGTTTAGTATATGAGATAATGGATTTAATGAAAGACAAAACCATAACGCACTAAACGAGTCACCTTGAAAAATACCTCGTCGGATGTTAACTGGGTCAGTACATATCTGCTCTTTGCCTACGTTATAACAATGGAAGTATGAATTTGTTGGTGTGAATGGAAATGTGCTTGGATGTGCCTGGTCGGCCGATGATTGAACCAGCTCGTAACGTGTCTGCAGGTCCGACGAGGATGACGAGGATCGCGCCCCCAGGTCGCGCCGAGCCAACAAGGGGCGACGCCCCAACCTCAAGGACGAGTCGTCCTCCGAGGACGAGAAGGCCAAGAAGGAGGCCTCGGAGAACGAGGAGGAGAAGGGGAGCGACGTGGACATGGAGGTGGAGACCCCCAGCAGTGACGAGTCAGACGTGAGTGTCTTGTCCCGACATTAATTGTCTGACATGGCCGTGTGTCGTACTCACCGGAATACCCAATTTATGTCGGTTAACATTGCTTTGAAATTGTTATAAGCCAGGGGTGGGGGAACGTTTAAATTTTCAAACTCGAACCAAACTTAGAATTAGTTAGAAACAAGTTCTAGTTCGAAAATTGAAGTCCCGAGTCAAAAAAAAATTTGTTCGTTTTTGTTAAGTAGGCCTAAGTATTTACAAAAGTGCCAAGTAGTACAATATTTAATGATCGTTAAAGGCCGGGAACGATGAATGCGGTATATTTTAACATTGTCCTTATGGGGATTATGCCGGGAGTCGGACCATACAAAATATACTATGCTTCCAGGAAAACGATCATAATGGGAACAATGCATCGAGGTTTCACTGTACTTAAACACTCACGTAGGCTTTCGCGGCCCGAGCTAACACGCTCGGCTCAACACGCTAGCTACTAGAGCGTATAGGATTTCGGATGCTAAACACCTAAGCTCTGAACATAAAACAATTAAAACATCATTGTTACAAAATGGATATGGGCATAGGGCTATAGCTCAAACTTTACGCGAGAATAATGTGTCAAAGACTTCAAAACCGTCGGAGGTAGAAGGACGAGGAGCTGTTGCCCAGGCCTACTTACCCTATGTGGAAAATGTAACTGACCGTATTGGGAGGTTGTTACGTAAATACCAGATTAAAACAATTTTTTCAGCGGACAGGAAGATATCGACAATGCTCAATCAAGCTAAGGATAAACTTCCGCCTCTGAACACGTCGGGTGTGTGCCAGATTCCGTGTGGCGCGTGCGATAAAGTGTACATTGGCCAGACAGGGCGTTCAATTTCAACGAGATTGAAAGAAC
Source organism: Isoperla grammatica (assembly GCA_945910005.1). Taxonomy (NCBI): domain Eukaryota; kingdom Metazoa; phylum Arthropoda; class Insecta; order Plecoptera; family Perlodidae; genus Isoperla; species Isoperla grammatica. The sequence continues at coordinate 12,958,976 of OX246742.1, read as the reverse complement.
ACGTTAGCCACACAAAACTGGGCCACATAGATAAGTCGGCAATAGCGGAACATAGTTTCAACGAAGGTCATCGCATTAATTTCGAAGAGACAAGAGCTTTAGCTGTAACAACGCATTATCGGTCCCGTCTGGTCCGGGAAGCAATTGAAATTGAAAAGCACCCAAATAATTTCAATCGGGACGATGGACTGAAGTTGAGCCGCATTTGGAGACCGACTATACATCGCATCAACAACGCGCGGGAAACACGGCGAGCGCTATCAGAGATGACGTCAGGTGATAACGACGGAGTCGAACCGGTAGAACGGGAGGAGAACGGAGGGGAACGATACGCGGGAAACAATAGGGCTTGTTGCAGTCGCAGAGTGAAGCTGGACCGAGTAGGTTTTATTCTGTGACTTCTTCAGGTCTTAGCTCTGAAGATGGGTAGTGTAACCTGCCCGAAACGTCAGCTTTTAAGCAATAATCGACGCGGCTATACCCGAAAGCCAAGTTTAGTGATTCACTGTACTTGCTTTGATCTACATGATACATGTTAAAACAACCTTCTGGTACCATTTATGCCAGTGGTCTTCAACCTTTTTGCACTCAGGACTCGCTATGTATGAGATAATTGATTCGCGGCCCTATTCAACCCTATTCTAAACTCATTTGTTTTTTTGCCCCTGGTTTACTCAACATTTCAATACAAATGTCAATAGTGGCTTGTAAAATAAGTTCCTCGCCGACCTTGTACTGTTTCAAGCGTTTTGCAATTCTATACGAAACCAAAAACGATGCTTTCACTGCTGATTGTGATACAGTGAAATATTTTTTGATAGCTGTTTTATGTTCGTATCGTAAATCTTAAATATATGATCAGGATGAACAACAATACAGCACGTCAGCTGTTGCCGGCTGTGCCAAGAGCGAGCCAGCTGGCCAGCGCCCTTCAAATATGCAGCCCCGCGCTACAGTTAACCCGTTAGGAACGCTCGATCGGGGCCGCCTAGCATACGTGGAACGATGTCCGCTCCGTCTCTGTGTATCATTGCCTGCGCTCGTGCCAGCAGTCGCGCATAGAACACGACAATGCATTCTAGCGGAGATTTTGCAAAGCGGAGCGCTGGCGTGGTGTGTAAATCGAGTGCAGTAGGTTCCAGAACTCTTCACGGAGTCGTGATTCGGCGATGGTGCGCAGGTATACGAGCGCTCGGGAAATTCGAATTTACGTCTGAAAATCTTAGACCATGAATATAGTACAGATAGGATTCTTGATTTTTGTAAGGGAAAAAAACTCGTATTATAAGGTGTCATTGTATTATCTTCGGCATAAAGTGCTTTTTTTCGCAGTAAAGTTCGGTTCGAGTTCAAAGTTTGAATTTTTTCTAACCCAAAGTTCGAGTTTGGTTCGACGCTGAAAATGTTGAGTTCGCCCACCCCTAAAGTAAACCAACATTTTTAATCCTCTAGGTAGTGAATTGAATGTTCTTTCTTCTAATTGTTTCTTTGTTCCAAAGTAAGTAGTAGTAGAGAAGTAGTAGTCCAAGTAGTAAGTATTTACAAATCCAAATTTTTACCCGGGTTAAACCGGCTCATAATCTGATAAAAAACATTTGTAAATGACGGTAACAAGATGTGAGAACGGGTTACTTGGTCGATCTCTTGAAGTTGTTGGACCCTTCCTTCATACGTGCAGTTGCATTTATTGATCTCAACTTCCGATTATCAATTGAAAAGATGTCAAGTGATAAAGCAGGATTGTTACAACTACCCGAAATGTTGCAGGACCCCAAGTCTAAAAAGAAGCGAGCGCCGCCCCCGAAGGCGCCGGCAAAGAAGTCGAAGAAGAAGAGCACGCCGGCGAAGAAGGAGAAGCCGACCCCGAAGAAGCGGAAGGCGGAGTCAGAGGACGAAGATGAGGAGGACGAGTCGAGCGAAGACGACCAACCACTGGTCAAGAAGACCAAGACCCCGCCCACGGTGAGACAAACATCGCTATCTAGTCTAGAGTCATTTGAAACTCATTATCACATTGTCCATTCTTAATTGTTAAATATTTATTGTGATATTGAAGGGTACAAAAAACAATTCCCTCTTAACCTATCTGCATGGTTTGCTGTACGTCATGGCCCGTACGACGGAATGTGGTTAAAAACTACCTTTTGGTGCTAGCTTGCTAATGAACTGCGATTATTCAGTATTTTGTAGATTGTACTTCCCGTCGCTCTACGCCTTGTTTTGTTTCCCATTGGTGGAAATATTAGTTGTAGCCAATCATAATTGTTAAATTACGGGAAGAACTGTGTCCGTTTCCTACGGTTGTGGTGGATAAAACATGACTATTACACCGTAGACAAGTGTTTTTGATAGGGATGGGCCGATTCATCAAATTTGCCGAACCGATTACCGATTCCGATTATTAGAAAAACCGATCCGATTACCGTTTCTTCAACCGATTATTAATAACGTTTTTTCTGTAGAAATTATGAGCTGAATGTAAATATTTTCAAATTTAAGTGGTCACGTATTGGTCCTATATGGATAAGGATCTGGATTAAATTAGAGCAAACATTAGATTTGAAAGAATATAATGTAGGCCTAGGCTTAGGCCTACCATACAGACAATTCAATGGTAGCATAGGCTTATAAATAGGATAGCACTACCTGTGAGCCTAGGCCTACTTAAAATGAAATGTGCTTCTGAATTTTCATCAGTAGGCCTACAATATCAGTACAGGTAGTTGTAAGAGGCCTACTTACTTTCTACTAGGCCTAGGCTAGTTATACAGTAAACCCTCGGTAAAACCAGAAATTACCATCCAGAAATTACCCGAATCCATTTTTAGGATCCGGATTCTTATCGGGTAGTATTATTTGTATAAAAAAAAAAAAATACGCGACGATATTTCTGCGGCTACTTTCCTTGAAGCTACAGTGAATTCCTGCTTGTGGGCGTGGCCAGCTGGTCGCTGGTTAGTATGCGCTGTCATTACTTCGGGTGAGTTCTGTGAGGCCATATAGGCCTACACTTCCCCCGCCCCCCTCGCCCTTCCCGCGCGCAGCGGCCACACAGAGCCCAACCCACACAGCGGCCGGCAGCTTACATGGACAGAGAACGACCTTCAACCGCGAGGATTTCGGGGGTTGGGGGGGGGGTGTAACCAAGATAAGATGACATAATTTAGGCTTTTAGGATTCGGGTAACCCGGTTCTTGGAAGGTCTGGAACCGGATCCGAATTTTCCTACCCTATGACATCCCTGCTACATACAACTATAGGGCACTAGCAACACCAAAAGACAACAATGAAACAAATGAATTGAATCGATGGACAAACAACAAGCTGTCAAAAAATAATTTCTTCTGATTTTGGAAACTAAATCAAAAAACAAACAAATACACATACAAAACTTTCACTTAGTCGTTGTCTATCATTAAAAGTTTTAAATGGCGGGCAGTTACTATTGCTACACATGTTTTTATTTATATTTTATATGGTTGCAATTTTATTATTTTGACAGCTGATTGCTTGTCCATCAGTTCAATTCATTTGTTCCATTGTTGTCTTTGGTGTTGCTAGTGCCCTTACACTAATTAACTTCATGCCAAATGCTGGGATGTGATTGACGAGCCCCGAAAACAGTCTTTATTGGATTGCCTAGAAACAAATTTAACGTGTTCAGATACTCCACAAGAAACTCCCAGTAGCCCAATATTTTTGAATTTCACAAATTATAAGAAATATTTTTCTAACTAAAAAGAAGAAATCGTGAAATATTGACATTTTCAAATATTGGTGTGTGAATATGCTAGCGTGCGTCTAATCTGGTTCGTCTCCTTCCCTGCAGGACGACGACATCAAGACCTACGTTAAGGAAATCTTGGAAGGCGCTAATCTGGAAGAAATAACGATGAAAACCGTCTGCAAACAAGTATACAGCCATTATCCAGAGTTCGACTTGGCTCACAAGAAAGACTTCATTAAAACCACCGTCAAATCCGTACGTATTGTTACTTGAAACATAGCATTGTCATTACTTTTAATAATTTGTCTGTTTTGTACTCACACTTTGTTTATTTTAATTTCAGCTTATATCAACGTGAACAAATGGAACTGAAAGCGTGTGTCATTGTACAAAAATATTGTGCATTATATTATAGAACAAGAAGAAAAGTTGGAATCAGATTTAGATGAAGAGTTGCCCTTTTGTTCAGAGTGCCACTATTTATGCTATAACATCAGTGAGAAACTAGATCATATCTAGTGGTGACAGTTTCCATGCTAGCTTCATTCATTACTTAGCCATCTTCTCATCTTAAAATAGAAATTATTTTATTTTTTAAGATTCTAATTTTGAGATCAATATCATTACTGTTCTACATTTTCAACTTGCGTACGTACTACTTTATGCATACAACAGTGACGAAACCATCCATATAAAAAACATAGTATGTACATTTTTCAGCACTGTTTCCCAGTCACATTTTCATGCAGAATGTACCTTTGTAGGTTACAGTAAGTACTATTAGAGTGTAACCGAAGTACCATGAATGTTTATGTAACGAGATTGGTTTTAATATAATGTCAAACATACTTTTTAAAAAAAATGCAGCTTCTTTTTTCTACAGTCTGCCTACTCCTGTTGAAAAAAACCGGCGCAGTTGGCCGAGGTCGATTAGGCGTTGGTCTAGTAAACCGCGGTCTTTGCGTTCTAGGTTTGAATCCTGGCTTGGGCATGGATGTCATGTGGCGTTTTTTCATCCTCATTATCACCCACTCATCGTCTCGATTAGCCTCGTTGCAAAAATATGGGATGTAAAACCCCCAATATCATCATCCTGTTGAAATTAAGTGTCACAAAAATGCCTCTGTGCTACCGTCCTGAAGTCTGCTTAAAGTATTGAGCAATGTGCTTTCGTCATAGCTTAACATAGATGACACCGTTGCGCCTATTTATCTCCTATTGTCTGGGGATGAAAAGTGTTAAATATTTTAAAACGTTAAACGTAAATAAGCCTCCACCCCCACACACAAAAAGTGTTTGTATTAGGGATGACATCGGGTACCCGGCTCCAAATATTACCCGGAGCCGTTTTTCAGGTCTGGGTAACTTTTTAGTCCGTTTCTAGGATAAATTTACGCGCCAGTATTGCATGAGCCGACCCTTCCACCACCCTTCCACAACTCGTGACTTGGCGGGGAACAGAACAGACGCAAGCCGACTTGTATTCGTTACTGTTTGTTCTTTGTTTAACATTCTGATAAACATTCTGGCTAATACTTGTGCTATTACGTACTATGTATTTTCCTTAAAAATCCTGTTTTAAGTAAGTGCTTCAGTTGTATAATATTGAGAAATTATTTTTTTACTGGACGTGATTACTGCAGGCGTATTCCGAGAGGGTAACCGAGCGGGTGGCATGCATATCATTCGTCCATCGCCTTCGCACCCCGCGCACTTCACAAGGCCTAGCGATAAGGTGACCATACGTCCCGGATTTCCCGGGACAGTCCCGTTTTTGTACCCTCTGTCCCGGCGTCCCGAAGACTTTTTGAAAAGCACTTAAATGTCCCGGAATTGTGATACACGTGTTTAATGTCCTGAAAATTATCGATGCGGCAAGTATTAAAACAAAATGCGTGATATATTGAGTTACTTGTGTTGGCAGCGGTACACGTAGCTTACCGGTACCATATCAGCTGACCGGCCTACCTTAGCCCTACCCCCTACCGTCTCTCTACCGCCTAGGCTTTGACTCGCCGCCTTCCACAGTTCTGACTTGTATTTGGCGTGTCATTAGTCGCCGTTGAACTTTGATACTGCGTGTGTGTTTGTTTGTGCTGCGACAATGCCGCCACCAAAAAGGAAGTGTAAATTTAACAGCAAGTTACAAAAAGACTTCCCATGTTTAAAGCAATTGCGGGCAAATGACGATTCCGACGATCATGGCAATCAGTGTCAATCCACATTTTCTATCGCGCACGGGGCACGATCAGACATTAAAGAGCATCTTAAAAGTAAGGCTGGGCATCGATGTAAATCGACGACATCGACGACAAATAATCGATGTCGAATCGCGATGTCGGAATTTTTTCGAATCGACATCGAAACGAAAATAATCGACATCGTTTTTTCTAAATTGATAATTAATCAATTATTAATAAAAAAAACTTTGTCACCTGTTAAATGTAGGGATGCATTTCACTAACCGGTTAATCGAACCGGTTTTTAATCAGTTAATAACGGCAACAAAATTCAGTTTTCGTCTGCAACGGGAGATAACTGACCTAGGCCTAGGCCTAGGCTAGGCCTTCTAGGCTAGGCCTTCTAGGCCTACGTGACGGCCATGCGGGCCGGCCAGCTTATTTTTGTCGTCATAAACACAATTGTGCATATTGAATTCAATTTATTTTAACGCAATATCCGATTGTAGAGGCTTATTCAAGTCGTTTTTTCATTAATCCGTTCTTGATTACTTGCTGCGTAGTGAACTGTCAACAGGCGGCCGCTTCCATTGCACTCGCCTGCGTCTATCGCGATCTCGCTTCCACTCACGCGTCCTGCGACTAGCGCTTTCTCTCTCTCTCACGGCGGCCGATAGCAGCCGACACGGTGAACACTTCGTCGCGTCTCGCTCAGACCATTGTTCTCTCGCTCTTTCTGGCTCGGCCGCATTGCCGAGTGCCAGCCTCAACCAAGGGATGGCTCGCGCTTTAGTACGCGCGATCTGCAAATATTTGTGGGGGGGGGGGGGGGAGGCGTGAGAGTGTGCGGTATCCTTTGATACGGGTCAGTTTGGACTAAAAGCGGCCGTGGACGAATAACTTTGCCGCCCCGGCATAGTTTAAAGTTCCCATTTCTCGCGTGAATTGACAATTGATTAGTTATTTAATTAATTGACGAAAAAATCGATTAAAACAAAAAAAAATCGATGTCGAAAATCGTCACCGACATCGATTATTAATCGATTAATCGATGTTGACGCCCAGCCTTACTTAAAAGTAAAAAGCATCAAAAATCAACTCACTCTAAACTCATTCTAAAACGCTTAAAACCACATAAAAAACACACTTTCAAAAAATTGCCTGCGGCGCTGTGGTGGGGGGCATCCCCCCACACCCCCCATTGTTGTCGCCGAAAGTTGTGTTTGTCCCGGAATTTCGATTTGTAAATATGGTCACCTTACCTAGCGACGACCTTCAAATCAAGCCTACACATCGAAAAATACGTTTTCAGGATCCGGGTACCCGGGTAATATGACAGCTGGAACCGGTTCCGAATTTTACTACCCGATGTCATCCCTAGTTTGTATTTTATTTATTTGCCATCAATTATGAGGAACGAGAGAGCGAGTCAGGTTACACGGAGAGGCTAGCTCCAACTGGTTGAGATTAGACCCTTCAAAGAGAGTACATATACCGCACCTAGTGGCTGATGACAGTGACGTCAAAGAAAGTCGATGGCTGCACAATGGTAACAGGGAAGTGCTATGATTTTGAGCCAATGTGAGTAATTAGATAAACCATAATCGATATTCTGACTCCAAGGAAATATTGCCCTGTTAATTTTGTTGGTTGAAAACTACCATCCTGTTTAAACGACCCTTCCTTACTATTGTCAAACGTTACTTCACTACAGTCCCCACTTTTTAAAGAACTCTTAACAAAATTCTGGATTTAGCAAAGTAATTTTGATTCATCTTAAACAAAAATACATGTAAATTGGTTCGCTTTTAACAAAGTTCTTTTTTAACCAAGTAAAAGTCAGCTCCCTTCAAGTTCGTTATAAGTGTGCTAGACTAGACTGTATTACGTAATAAGCTTAAGAGGAAGGACTACTAGCCAATATTAAAACCAGCGAAATAAGCGTATTTTCGTCATATCTCAATAATGCCACACAATATCGAAACAGTGACACCTACGCATATTTTGGATTCGTGAGAACTCAATACCGTATGAAAAAGATAGATTAGTTTGCAGTAATTATAATTATTATTTCTAATTTAACTAATTTACAAGTTAAGTAGAAATTACAACTATAATTACTACAATCTACAAAATCTTTTTAATTGGTATCGAGCTCTCACGAATCCAAAATATGCGTAGGTGTCACTGTTTCGATATTGTGTGGCGTTATTGAGATATGACGAAAATACGTTAATTTCGCGGGTTTTAATATTGGCTAGTAGTCCTTCCTCTTAATAAGCTATGATGAAGCCACCTTGCCAGAAATGTCGGTTCTCACGTCATGGATTGTTCTTAGCAGGCAAATTCACCCTTCTATTAATGTATCCTTCCAATTTTATGATTTTTATCTCAAAACTGTTGATGGGAACCCAATACCAACCCCTTTATTGACCATCTGGATCCTGTCATGATGGTTCACATCACGCATTACATTCACAAACACCGCAAGTGATATAAGTTAGGCTACATGAAATGATTCTATAAATTGTCATTGGATGCCAACTCAAAATGCCATGCCATGGTGTTTGCTGTTCATTTGAGGTACGTCAGTAAAACTACAGTATAATCAATTGATGGGATTTTTATCTCCCACACAACATTAGTGCCTGCAAACAAATTCATAACTACTGTCTGAATATCTACTTCGGGCACCACGTTTCCTTGTACAACCGGTCACGATCAAAGTGGGTGACGAGTTGCAATCTCACCATTGGTAAAATGTCCCACCTACTGCACCGTGCCAGGCCTCAACGCAGTTTGTATTGCGGGGGGAGCAAGGATGTGACAAAAGTTCCATCATACACAATCGTGATACTGTGTAAACTGGGGGACCTGCCCCCGTGGGTACTGTCGTGCTGTGTGAACTTGCCTTTACACTGCCTTCTAGAAGCTGTTAAGTAAATAATCTACACTGTCTTTTGTTTTTTAATACATTGTTGTAAAGCAGGAGGACAAGTCTTGAAACCTTGCGAGCCAAGTCGCAATGCGAGTCAGCGTGCACTCTTTCCTAACCGCATGCAACTTGACTTTCACTAATAGTCGTAGTCTTGAAATTAGGCTTGTGCCTGAAGTCGCTTGCGAGATCAAAACCTTGCAAGTTACTGATTTTTTGTGTGACCAAACTCTGCCCCCATCAACTCAATAAATTACCAATGAAAAAGCACGTTACAACTTGCAACTTTCCACCCATCGATAATTGAGGCGTGACGACTACATTCTATTCCTTCATAACCGTGCAGCGGTGTTTGAGGAAATCAAAGAGGACGTCCCGTAGCGCTCACTCAATGAGTTGTCAATCACGCGAATGTTTTGGTCGATGCACTTCCATTGACCACCAAATTGGGGTTGTGCACTCAACCGGAATGATAATTCATGTCCAAATAAAGACATATTTTTAAGATTTCTTAATTTTTGAAACTATTTTTGAGATGAGCAACTCATCTGCATTGCAGCATGTTTTTAATCAAAGCTCCACGACCAAAATTAGCATTTTATATTAAATAAGGTTACTATTACCCAAAGCAGCTGTAGTAATCTTATTTAATATAAAAATGGTAATTTTGGTCGTAGAGCTTCGATTAAAAACAGTCTGCAATGCAGATGAGTTGCTCATCTCAAAAATAGTTTTGAAAATTAAGAAATCTTAAAAATATGTCTTTATTAGAACATGAAATATCCTTGCGGTTGAGTGCGCAACCCCAATTCGGTGGTCAATGGAAGTGCATCAACCACAACATACGCGTGATTGACAGCTTATTGACTGAGCGTTACGGGACGTCCTCTTTAATTTCCTCAAACATCGCTGCACGGTCATGAAGGAATAGACTGTAGGTTTGTTTTGTTGTCGTTGCTCTCGCTGTCATTGGCGTGCGTGTCTTACCTAATCGCCATCCCGTGTAATTCATATTATCTTATAGGCCTAGGATACGCGTGTGTGTATTATATTACTTGTTACTATTTTATTTTTGAAATACGTCGGGTAGGCCTACGTAAAATGCCGTAATCATAACACATTATCCTTATGAAATATTGTTAGTAGGCCTAGTTTATGATTTGTTATTATATTCAATATTCATTGATAGCTTTGGGTGGAAATATGGTAGGCCTCGGGAGAGAAGTTAGTATGAAATGTTAGGCCTAGGGCTTTAAGCCTTTTGGGTCCTCATTTCACATAGAAGATAGGCCTAGGGAAAGCATATTTTCTATGTAGGATCTAGGCCCCCCTTAGGCGTAGGTCTGGCCATGTAAGGATCCGAGTATGTTTCATGATTGGAGTGCCTATAATCCCCACACCCTATTTTGTTCAGGCCTCAATTTGTATTAATGCAGCAATATTGTATTTATTTGGACAAATTCAATAAGCTATATGACACCTTTGTTTGTGTAACAGGTAGAGAGGGAGACTCAATAAACTCGGAAATTTCTTCGACTAAGTTTAAAACTGTTTATTGAGCCTGAAATATTAAATGAACTTCATGTCAGATGATGCATTGAACGGGTTGATAGCGGTGCAGAAACGTCCTTGTATATTATCTTCTGCTATTTCGGCTTCTTCAAGATCGACAATCATATTGTCATGTAAAAGTTTGTACTTCATAACTTTTATGGGTGTTGGTGTTTTATGGGTACTTTTTGATTGTGTTAGTTTGCCATTTTCGGTTTTCTTTCACAAGTAAGGTATGCGCTGTGCTAGCTATTTCGTCAGCCCACCTCGTTTGTAATTTCTGGTTATGGTGACTTGAGTAAACAATTTGTAATGTTAATAATAATAATAATAATAATAATTGAGGGCAATCATTGCGGCAACTTTGCTGACTGCTCGGTTCAGGCTTGCTGGTTCGATGATGTCGTCAGTGGTGCCTGGCTCCACTCGTTCGTGACTGTTACGGGAGGGGGTCGAACTGAGTGGCCTGATTGGTAATTTATGACTTAGTACAGCCAGCGTGGGGCAGAGGGGGTGACTGGGGTATGACGTAGGAAAGTCTAGGTGCGAGGGTACACGGTGTAAATCGGGAGATTCAATGATGGAACTTACCTGTGATGGAGGGGGTTGACCTGTGCCAAGGTGGAACTGTGGGAAGACCCCGAGGGAGAAACCTAGAGGCCATGGACATACCGATCGTGGACATGGGACCAAGGAGCCAAACCACATCACGGGGTCAGCCAAATAAATGTACACACAGCTCCCTCAGGTTGTGTAAGTTAGACCCATCAGACCTGGAATGCCCATAGATAGATTCGCCATGACTCAGCCACGTAGGATAAATGTGTAATTTAATAAATTACGGTTGTTCTATTGTTTGAACCCAAGTCTTGTGATTCTGAGACCTTAACTGCCTGAATTGGTATGTCCCGATCCCAGTGATGTGAGAACCACCCTAAGAGCTACGCCTAAACATCTTCGGGACCGGTGTCTAGAGAACGTGGGTTTGAGGCCAAGCTGACGAAGTTGTATTGAAGACACTGTAGGTTCTCGTTACATCACAATATAATCACAACACCTACACCATCCATCTCAGTCGCAAATAAATCACAACTTGCAACGTTATAGCTCGTGGTTTGAAATGTAAAAAAACTTGCGAGTTAAATCACCGCCCATTTCGCAAGTTTTTGTCAAGACTACCGCTTTGCTGTTTTTCTTGCGACTTGGAGCGGGTGATGAGTTGAAACTTGAATTTTTATAAGACTTGGCCTCCTGTAGCATGTTTTGTGTGTTAAATAACTGCTCAACATTAAAGTTTATAACTGAATTAAATTAAATCTTTACTTATTTACTTAATATTATAGTAGTAAAGTAATAATATTAAGACAGGTAGTAGGACCATAGCAATTCTAGGGGTGTAACTACTCGTTGCCTACTCTTGCCGAAACTGACAGTTATTCGTAAGCCAATTGCCGGTGGCCATTTCAAAAGTTGGTTGCTTGAGGGATAGACAATGGACTGCATCCTACAATTCCAATAGTTTCTTAAAATAGCCTTTGCTTTAGCGAGAGGCAAATAATTGATAGTTTTCATGTTGAAGGTGTTGCTGAGTTTTTAGTGCAGCTGTAACTAGGTAAACAATAAGGATGGACAAACCTTGGTTTTTGACTTTTGAACTGAACTTCTGAACTAAAAAAGTTCCGAACTTGGAACTTTCACAAATCGGTTTGAAAACTGAAATATATTGAACAAATTTAGTAACGAAGAAAGGGAAATTGTTTGATGTTGTTGACGTCAAGTAGGCCTTCAAGAAAGCATTCTGATTGAAACTTCAACTGGATGGAGATAACTTGGGTAGATATTAGGGATGTCAATACCCGGAAATAGTTGTACCCGGACTACCCGGGTAGTAAATAATACTAAATACGCGCTTTATCGTCATGGGTGTCAAATGATTTGCAAAGTTGTGGAAAGAGACATTATATTGTGAAACGGTATCAGGTTGCATTGTCTTCGATGCAAAACGATTGCGGAAGTATTCAACAAAGCTTCAACGCTTGCGTCTCCGCTACGGTAGGCGGTGGTCGGCCGCGTCAAAGCGATGACGTCACAGTCCGAGCTCGAACACGAGAACATGATTGCGGTAAAGCTACGACGGGCGGGTGCGCTCCCTTGGACTCGCAACCTTTCCACAGCATTCTTCCATCCAGGCCTACAGAAGATTATACTAATTGGGCTTTATGTCTCATTTTTTTGCGACGATGACTAATTCTAGACGTGGGGGGGGGGGGGGGGGTGTCAAGTTAAATGCCAGCAAATTGAAAAGCGCGGCTCGTACGCTCGCACAAAGACCCCAGTAGGGAAATATGCAATGTTGAATTGATTTCGTTTTGAACAGAAGGGAACGGGTATTGAAAAGTTGGAACCGTACCCGTGTGTACCGGGCGGGTAACGGGTACCCGTTGACATCCCTAGTAGATTTTCACTATTTAGCCTACTATTTATTGTTTTACCAGGACTATGCCTACATTCAGGAAAAGTTTGGTTTGAGTTTTACCTATTATGCTAAAAAATGTATCTTATAATAATAAAGTCTAAATAAAAAAATCACGAACTCGAATTGAACATCAAAAAAAGTTCGGTTCGAGTTTGGAATTTCGAACATTCGTCCACTACTAGTAAACAGCCAAGCAATGGGTACCATGAACAAACCTTGATTCATTAATCCCATCAGTATTTCTCAAAGATTTCTTCAGTTCTTTAATTATTGGGTACACAGAAGTAATGGAAACTTTGGCTCAACAGAAGTACATAATTACAGGAATTAACAATGCAGTAGGCCTTGGTACAAGTAAAGTAAGTTCCAATAATCCTGGTATTTCTCTAAGATTTCTTCAGACTGAAATATAGAGTAGTTGGATTTGACAGAATGCCCATTGGCTGGGTTAGTGATGTATAGGTTGGAGAAAGAAGAAAGGAGGTCCACCAGCTTACCTGAAGAGTGGTTGGTGGCTGCATAGAGGTGCAGAAAAGACGTATAGGTCTATACTACTATATACAAACAAATGTTGAACGTTTCGGTCCCCGACCGATCGAGTAGGTATTCAGAGGTACTGGTAATGGGAACTTTGGATCAACAAATGTATGAAGGAATTGGCAATACAGTGCAGTAAAGCGATGATAGGTTATATTTCTTTATTTTTGTGTTTTGAAGTACAAAAAAGTTTAAACGTCGGCGATTGTCACTTCGACTTCCACACCAGGTTCAATGCTGATTGATGTCTATCGGAAAGTTAAGGAAAAACATGGCAATTGGTTAGTTCACAGTAGTACAGCTGAAACAATTTAATAACGGACCTGCAGGACGATTGTGAATGGGCGACGATAAGTTTATCACCGGTTTCGGTCGTTACAAGAGGGCAGTGACCCAATCACTGCGACCGCCTTGCATTCGCCTTCAGTAACGATCAAAACCGGTGATTAAACTAACTGTCACCCATTCAGAATTGCCTGCCTGCTTGTTGCTGTTGAATGGGTAAGTAGCTAGCTAGACAATGACTGAAAAAATAATAAATTAACAAATATATCTTTTAATAATAAATTAATTTATTAATTTTAATTAATAATTTAAGTTAACATGAGGGAAGCGTCAGGCATGGCCAGCTGGCTTCGATGTACATAGGGGCCAGAATATGATGGGATTAAGTTCCTATCCCCTACCTGACTTCATTGTTGGACACAGGGAGCAGATATATAAAAAAAAAAAAAAATAAATAAAATATATCATCTATATCTTTTGATAATAAGAGTAAAATAATGAAGCCCTAGAAGCAGTTCAAGTTGGCAAGAATAGGTGGGTATAGCACTTCTTAGATACAATTTTAAGCCCGATACATTTAATGGAGTTAGGCCGGTAATGTAAGTTCTATATTTAGAGCATCAAATAAGATGAACATAGGCGTACGCAGAGGTTTGATCAATGGGGGGGCACAATAAATTCCCAATAAAAGTACTTCAAGGTGGCACCAATGGGGGGTGTGGGGGGGATGCCCCCCACAAATAGCTCCGCAGGAGATTTTTTAAGACATGCATTTTTAAGCGTATTAGGGGGACACAGGTTGTCTGTTCAATGGGTTAATTTCACACAATTATTTGTGAATATCAGTGATATCATTGTTACAAAGTGAAGGAAGTGTTGTGTCCCAAAGCTTGGTGGTAAGGCAACAGTTGATGTTGAGGCCGGTCAGCCGATTCCAACGTCATTCCAATCTAGGACTTCAGGTAAGATTAGAACCATTATGTCAGGCGTCAGCATTTTTGTCGCCCATTACGACAGGCACTATTCTGGACCTATTCTTACCAGGGTCAAACGGGCAAGGCAGTTGGAGCAACAGTGACAATTTGAGGAATATATTTAATAGGGCTGGGCTATGACATAAAGTTCAAATATCGATATCAGGCAAAAATTTCGATATCGATATCGATATATCGAAAGCAATACATCTGTTTTCAATATCCCCTCCCACTTCCCAGTTTGCAGTTAAATGAAAAACAAAATATTTTCTAAACCATTGTGTCTTTTATTTATTACTTTAGTACACTGATCTGGTCATAAAACTGTTAATGAATGGGTATTGTATTGTTATTTCAGTCAAAAGTCGTTACAACGAACGCCCTTACAACGAAATCATCATTTTAACGAAATTTATTTGTGGTCCCGCCCGAATCCCTATGTTCACAATGTTAATACTTAATTTGTTATCATTACAACGAAAATTCGTTATTACGAGAAGATCATTTTAACGAACAAATTTTGGTTCCCCTTGGTATTACTAAACGTTGTTACAACGAAATTATCTTCCGAAATGTGGATTATTTGGAATTCCCAGTCGCGTAGATTGGTGTTTTTCTGTATATCGCCTCGTTAGATGGGCCAGCTGGCCTCCCCGAGAGTCGGGCAAGGTCATTGGCCGCCGCAAGACGAGATCCCCCCAGCCGGCCAATCACGATCGAGGTTACGGAGCGAGGGACGAACTGAACTGGCAACAGGCGGCTCGCTTGCATGTTGCATTCGCCAGCATATATCGCGGTCTCGCTTCCACTCACGCGTCCTACGACTAGCGCTTTCTCTCTCTCTCACGTCGGACTACTTCGTCACGTCTCGCTCAGACACGATAGCACTCCATTGTTCTCTCTCGCTCGGCCGGCCGCATCTGTTCTCACTTTGCTGCCCTGCGCTAACCGCCTGCGAGCCTACTGCCCGCAACACACATGTGTAATGCAGATTGCGGGCCACACAGGGGCCATGCGTTACCTGCCAATACTGTATTTCGATATTCAACCAAATATCGATATCGAATAAATCGGCTCGTATCGATATCGTATCGAAATATCGATTTCCTTGCCCAGCCCTAATATTTAATATGAGGAAGGTGCTATAGGTCCTCTTCTCGTTTTTTACGATCGGCAGGCATATACGGTATACCCTGGGCCAAATTCTATTTTAAAAAAAAAAAGCTCACCTATCCTAATGGGGGGGGGGGGGGGGGCTGCTGCTCCCCCTTGCCCCCCCTGTGCACGCCTATGAAGATGAAATAGCATCAATAGCTCAATAAGGATTTGCAGAGCGCTTAGCTACATTTATGAAGCCTAGTTTGCCAGCTTGAGATTTGAGCCTTGGACATTGGAGAGTTTTCTCTACATTTAACACTGCAAATTTATCATTTAGGTAATAACAACAAAATTAATGGTAGGGCTTTGGCTTATACAACAGGAGAGCTGTCCCAGGCATCGCATATTTTAGATGGATGAAAGTTAGTTAGGGCCTAGTAGATACAGAAGGGCTCTGTAATCTTAGTTCTATGACGTTCCTAGGTACACTGCATAACACAGGGTTGCCATTTTAATGGTAATTAAGGGCGGACAATGGTTCAACTGAATTTCAATTTTACCCATGTTTTTACGAAAGTCGTACTTGGCAGTTTACAGATTAAATAATGATGATGATATTTGGGTTTTACCATTGTTTTTCAACAACCGTTCTTTAATAGTTTTAAAAAGTTAATGCGGGGATCAGGAAAGCATCAGTTTTGTAGATGTAGGTGCTTATTCATATCAGTGAATTCTATTCTAGGGTTAGGCCTTTATAATAGTTTGTTCAGATAATGAATGTGCTCGACTTAGTTCTGACACATAGTTAGCTTGAACCGAAGTTAGCAGTCTACCTAGACATGACTAGGCCATTTGGCCGGTCTAGTGTGAAAACGATCAAGGGCCTTTTTATTAGATTGCTGCGACATATACTCGTCGTACAACATCTTCGGTAATGCTTCCGTCACGGGTGGGTGAGCGGCAGCCAACCAGCGACCGTGGCTAATTCAGATACCTGCTCGGGTTGGCCGAGACAGTGAACACGTCATTGATTGATGACGAAAGCATTACGGAAGTTGTTTTAAGAGACCTATACCTTTTTTTCCTTCTTGTGCCAAGATGGCTTTTTCAGCCATTTTTTTGTCTTACTATCCAATATAAAACAGCTTCCTTTTCTGGCCTGCTCATACCTTGTTTACTCTACAAATTATGTTATGTGAGAGCGAAAAAAATAGGCCTTAAGCAGACAGATTAAAGACAGAGAAAAGGATACAATCTGCTTGACAATCTCGGAGGGGCTGTGGAGGTCGATGACGCGCTTATGGATTCTCATCTGAAACCGATCCCACGTCTTCGAGCCCTCACCGCAAGGAGTTTTCCTGGTGGTGATCCGTAGGATCTTGGTCGGCATGCGGACGGGACCCTTCACTCTGAGGTTCTGCTTCTTTGCTCCGTTGATGAGATCGGAGCAGACTGAAACAACGAAGAGAGACGATGATCATTTGGGCATTACCGTACGTATCATATTTTGGTGACAATGCTGCCAGCCATTGGCAAAGAAATTCAGTGGTAAGTAGCCCCCATTTTGAGACTTTAGAATCGAAAATGTTGAGAAAAAACTAGATATAGTCAAAATGTAATAAAATACCCACACCACAACTGAAGCCGCTCTACATTATTCTAATAACAAACCTTTCACATAGGCCTAGGCCTAGTCAGGTTTAATTGGAAGCCGAAAATAATTTGTGCAAGCACGTACGGTCACAGCGGGAAAGGGTTGGGCAACTCGACCTATCCAATAGTATCCTACTCAAACTTGTCACGCGACATAATTGTCTAGGTAATTGTCCTAGACTCATTGGAAGTTCACATCCTCAGTCTCTCAGAGTAGACGGACTTGCGTAAGGCTGCGTAAAATGCACTCAGCGTCACGTCACGAATCCATCTATACTGTCTGCTATGCTGGCCGCTGTCTGTTCCTCGCGGGGTCCGCAGCTAGTCGCCTGTCCGCAGACTGGTGAATTTGCTTCTCATGTGTTCAACTGTTTAAATAATGATTATTACGGCATTCGATTGGCCAAAGCCAACCAATGACATGTTATGATGTATATAATCGCGTGTTTGAGTCGATAGTCGAATATATCAACATACGTCCGATTTTTTAAGTGGACGTGGACGCGAAATAATCTTAGCTGTCCGCAGACTGGTAGGCCCTAGGCCTAGGCCCTAGTTCAAAGTTAATTATCGTGTCGACTTAAAATTAGGCCTAGCCTAGGCCTAGGGGCCTCTAGGTCGTTTAATACTGCATGACTGGTCGCAGGTTTAATGGTCGGTCTACACACATGTTTAAGAATTTTGTCTTAAGATTTTAGGTTTAAGGGTTAACAGAGGCGTTCACACACATGATTGATAATTCTCAATTCACTCCAGTATTCACAACACCATTGGCTAGAAAGCTTCTGACGTCACAACTGTATGAGAATTGATTGGTTAGTCTTATGGAGTGTCTAAGAAATGAAATTTGGTCATTTCGTTAAACCTCAGCCCCGTGTGTGAACGCTAGCGTTGTTTTCCTATTGTTGAATACATGGTCTTACGCCGTGCTTAAGCCTTAAACATGTGTGTAGACGGACCATAACGTGGTCTGTTTGTAGCAAGGATCCGGCCCGGCTCGGCTTGGTTGTATAAAGCCCGTTTTTTTATGCCGGCTGGCTAGCTTGGTTTAGCGCGGCTCGCTTTCTGAGCCCAGCTGGCTAGCTTGCTTTGGCTCGGCTCACTTTTCAAGCCCGGCCCGGAAGCTTGGCTTAGCCCGGCTCGCTTTCTGAGCCCAGCTGGCTAGCTTGCATTGGCTCGGCTCACTTTGCAAGCCCGGCTCGGTAGCTTGGCTTAGCCCGGCTCACTTTCTGAGCCAAGCTTTGCTAGCTTGTTTTGGCCCGGCTTGCTTGCCCAGCTTGCTTTGGCCCGACTCACTTTTTAAGCCCAGCTCGATTTGACGCGGCTCACTTTTCAAGCCGAGCTTGCTAGCTTGATTTAGCCCAGCTTGGTTTGACCCAGCTCACTTTTGACTTAAAGCTGAGTTGGGGATTGCAGATTTGCTACCTTCACCATCAACATTTTGACTAGGCCTAGCAATTGTTTGTTTAATTAATCTGTAATTGGTAAGTAAGAGGAACATTTCTGCTTTCTATGTTCACTAGTATATAGAAGTAAGCGTACTTCTCAAAATGCATAGATGATAGCGACATAAAATGAGCAATTGTTATCATCATATTACCGTGGCCATGCGCTGCGATATGCCATTACGCCAACTCTGTTTCCCTGGCGACAAGTTGCATTTTGTCTGGGCTCTACCGCTCGCACGGCATCATCAACGGTATGTTATCAGGGGGAGGGGGGCGCGGGCGTGGGCGAACAGTGACAAGCGAACAGTTACTACTGTATTTTCCATATCAACTAGCACAGCGGCAAATTTTGGGTTCAATCGCGGCTAGTTTATTGCTCTCTTTGTTCAAGGTTGTAAACTTCAATCACGTTGACAGTTTCTCCGACCAGCAAGAAGGGTAGATGCATAGCTTCCAAAATGAAGTGACCTCCGATTATTTTGTCTTCGAAATAAATAACCTAAAATCTTAGCTAACATCACGTACAGAATTTGAGGATCGCTAAAGTTAATAATTAAAACTTATAATTGTGTTTAATTGTTGATACAGTGGGGGTAGTAAGGTATTTTTTCGGTGTCGTTGGAGGCCAATATGGCTTGGAGCTGCCTGTACTATAAGGGATGGTGATTACTTTGCGGAAGAAAGGCATGATTGACATTTATGATCTCTAATAACACCAATAACTTCTTTTGAGGTTTGATTTTACAACTGTGTAAGTTGAAAGTAGAGGGTGCAAGACAACCAAAGTGACTAGCTCACAGCACCGATAGAGGTGGCTCAGCGGTAAGACGCGAGACTTCTGGAGGTCGCCGGTTCGATTCCGGCCACCGGAAGTCCTGACTGAAGTTTTTTTCCGAGGTTTTCTTCAGTCGTACAGGCGAATGCTGGGATTGAGTCCTACTAATAGCTATCGGAAATTCCTTCCCAACTATCCAAACACCCTAATAACCTAGTTAGTCACCTGAAGAAGGGCACATCAGGTTAAGCTAGTGTGCACGATATAACAGGTATTCTTACGAACAATTATTATTTATCATCTCACAGCGAGAAGCGAGCGTGAGACTTGGCAAAATGTTCTTGCAGACGGGTATTGGCGGGTATTCGGCCCGGATTGGTTTGGCTTGGCTTAGTTAGGCTCGCTTTCGGCCCGGCTTGGATTGGCCTGGCTTAGTTCTGCTTGCTTTCGGCCCGGCTCAGTTGAGCTCAGTTTTGGCCCGGCTTGGTTTGGCTTGGCTTAGTTAGGCTCGCTTTCGGCCCGGCTCAGTTGAGCTCAGTTTCGGCCCGGCTTGGTTTGGCTTGGTTTAACTGGGCTCCATTACAGCTCGGCTTGCTTTAGCCCGGCTTGGATTTTGTGAGCTTGCTTTCGGCTGGGCTTGCTTTGGCGTTGTGTCAACGCGAGGCCCAGCTTGAAGCCCGGCTTACTTTACTCAGCGCTGGCTTGGCTTGGCTTGGGCTTGGTTTAAAATAAAAGTGAGCCGGATCCTTGGTTTGTAGAACCACTAGGCCCCTAGGCCTAGGCTAGGCCTACAAACTCCTATACTTCGCGCCAAGTTAGAAGAGCGCCGGCTATTTCTTTGTATTTGGTTGAACTGTTATGCGACAACTTGTACCTGTCAATGAATAATAAAACCTCCCATTACCAATGACACCCTCCAGTGCGCTTCAGTGCTTCGAAGAACGTGCTGGTAATGTTACTAGGCCTACCTGCGATGAAAACATTTGGGTAATGGCCATACCTGTGTGCAAACCCGTTGACCAGTTGAGGTCGATGTTTTTCTCTGTCCAGACGGGTAGTGCAATATTCCACCTGCGGTTGGAATTGCAGCCTTTTGTCTACCTTAATGTCGAGTTTAAAGATGCATATAATGCTTGTACAATAGGGCTCGAGAAATCGCTCTACTAACTTGGCGCGAAGTAGGCCTAGGGACGTGTCCGAATAGTACCAAAACGACGTTCATTCTTATTCTCATTCTTGATTTTACGTCATCAATCATCCGTGACGTATCTAGTACTGTCCGAATACTGTCGCGCGGCGTGAACTACGTCATAAGAATAAGAACGAGAATCAAAAGTGCACACTAGATTTCATTCCGGAAGATGGCGGACGATGGGTCAGAACATATCTCAGTTAATTATTAAGTATTTTAAGCCTGTGGCCTTCAAAAGTTACTACAATGTTATTATTATTAAACACAATGCATATTTGATCGTACATTTTGGTCATAGATATTGATTTCAAAAAAAAATGTGGATCTGATGACGCGTTACGACCCTAACCCTACTTAAATCAAGTAATGTCCGGCTCTCGTCCGAATACGTGCAACTGGAGCGAGAATAAGAACAAGACCAAGAACAAGACTAAGAATAAGAATAAGAATAAGAATGAAATCAAGAATGGTATTCAGACACGTCCTAGGCCTAGGCTAGGCCTAGCCTAGGCCTAGGCCCAACAGATTGTCGAGATTCATTGGATGGAGTACTCACCCTTTTCCAAGCTTCTCACATTGCGAGAAGTCAGAGTAATACGTATGCGGTGAATCAGCGCCGCTTCTGCGCTAGGTTTTTCCGTATCCTTGTTGAACGACTAAAACCAAAATATTGAGGTTAGCAATCGCCATGTGGTTTGTCAACGTTAAAATGGCGGTTCTTGGTTAATTTTTCCAGAGCAGCCAAATTAACTTCAGGCCTCGGCGTAACTACGGTCTACTTTTAAAGAATAACTAGCCTACAACCAATTTAAAATTTGGGAAACGGAATTAACTTACCATTTTGTTCCAACTTTATTTTTGGTCGAGTTAATCAATTTAATTGCAATTGATCAGCGCTGAACCAAAAGCAAAGTGCACACATGAACAACGGAATGAAGGAAGAAGAGAAGACGGAAGGAAAACGGAAGTCGACTACAAGTCGCGTTTCCGGTTCCCATTCTACAAAACGCAGTAACAACAAAAGTGACTAAGTAGTGTTTTGGTTCTTTTTGTTTAAATAATCTTTTTACATGTTATATTAATACCTGTAATACGATATTGATATTGTGACTGAAATCACTGAGCTAAACAAAAGGTACTTTCATTCTATTCTACCATATCACATCCAATAACTTTAATTTCCCCGCCGGTTTTAGCTATTGTAGTAACTGCTAGGCCAAGGCTTCCACTCCACCTCGCAGTTCGATTTTGGATTTTGCATCATGCCAACTGACAACAGACGAATTCAGGGTCCTGAAATTAGCCAACCCTACACGTCCTTCGACAAAAGTGAACAACAAAAAGAATCCGAGTTTGCTCCTCTCGTTTCAAAAAGTGGTAAACGAATAGATAGTAGGAAATGGAACGAGTTGCGTCGTACGTGTAAGTTTCCAATATTCATAACCTCAAATTTTGTAACAGTTGGTTGCCTCCTTCGGCCTGGTCCTAACAGCTGCTTACCAATTTAACCTAGGCCCTAGGCCCTACCTTCTTTTTTCGATGTATTTGTCGTGCACACACACACACGAACGAGTGGCTGGGGGACGACCAACTGGAGGGTTTTGATGGGCTACTCGGTCGTACTCGGGGGGGCTCTGACAATCCACGGAAACAGGATCCGGGCCTTTTGCAGCCTCCGGTTCCGTGGGGTATTGCAGATTCCGGGTCCTGAACCCTGGCCACCGGCGCTTTTCTACCGCCGCCCGCTTTCCAGCAAGTGGGTGCCCCTTCTTCCCGAGACCAATAGGCGGTCGATCCTGCTCGACATCATTGTCAAGGGGCTCGGTATAGACGGTTTGGCAGAAGGCCAATGGTCGAATGATCAGGTCAACTGGAAAGGCTTAGCTCGGCCACCTTCGTTAGGCTTAGATTCCGAGGTGGTTTGGCGATTCAACAAGAACCGTCTAGCCGATCCCATATTCTTGTATCACGCAGGATTGACCGCCTCCCGCCTGTGCCCATGGTGCCAGGTCGAGGGGACAGCCTGGCATATGCTTGTCTCCTGTCAGCAGGCCACAGCCATGTGGCGGTTGGCTGACTCCTTGATCAGAGGCATACTGGGACGCCCTAGACTGTCTCTGAGAGATCTTTATGTCGGGTTCTGGCCCGACAAGGTCTCCAATGCCACACAGATAGATCTGGCCAACTATGTTCTTGTGTTGGCCAAGAGCACAGTCTACAGGCTCCTAGTATGCTACTTCAAGCATGGCAGGGTGCCTGCTCCCTACGAGGTTGTCCTAACGGCCCGTCTGAAGTCCCACCTCCTCAAGGAGTATGCTTGGCATCTCGCGCGCGGGACGATTGACAGCTTTAGGTCAAAGTGGTGCGAGAGAGAGGCGCTCTGTTCCATCCTTGACTTGATGGAGAGCTCCTCTTTAGCCAAGCACTATCCCAGTGAAGTTCTATATGTATTTTCAGTTACTGACCGGTAGGGTTTGCTCACACAAACCCTAATAAAAACAATTTTGTAAGTATTTTTGATGGAAGGAAGAAGCCCATTAGGCTCTTCCTAGTTATTTTTTGTTTTCTCTGCCATACATTATTAACGTCCTCAAAATTGTTTTCCGTCAGCATTTAGTTCTTTTGTTTAAGTTTTGAGAAAAATATATCCTTTTGGAACAACGTTTTCTCTCCCCTATCGGTTCATTTATAATAATAATAATAATAATAATAATAATAATAATAATAATAATAATAATAATAAAACACACACACACCCACACCCACACCCACGCACGCACGAACACAAATTGTTGGTGGCACCTCTTGTAGGTAATGTCAAAAACTTGAATTGTATGGTAGGGTTAGATACAACAACACACACACACACACACACACACACACACACACACACACACACACAACAACACACATACAACAGATACAAATCATGATAAATGTTATTGTTTTTGTTTATCTCACTGTTGGCTGTATGCCAGTGGCAAGAGTCTCTTTTCTTCCATCCTTCTCTCCTTCACTATTTTCTTCCTCCCTCATTACTCTTTAAAGCAGTTGTGTCCAAAGTACGGCCCGCGGGCCGGATGCGGCCCGCGGCTTCTTTCATACGGCCCGCACATTTTTCCTTATTCAGAAATGCTCATTAGAAGATAACTCGATGTCACTGCTATTTGTGTTTGCTACCAATGCGCACTACTACTGCTTTTTCCTACCTCTGTTTATTACTCTTTTATCAACGAGGGTCAGGGTATTACGTATTACTAACGGCACCCAAGAAAAATGAACCCTTTTGAGGCAGGGGCTGTTTTGGCCGTCTTGACACTTGTCAGTCAGTGGTCAGCGGTACACGCGCCTTATTTCAGCGACTGTTTCTGCAGTTTAATTCAGAACAACTCCACGTGTCTCAGAGCTCGTCATAAAAACTTTGGAATTAATGTACATTTAGCTATAGGCCTAAAATACATTTTCATCGCGAGTGGTACTTATACTGTGTGTTTTGAATGTCCAAGTTAAGAGTTAAGGTTGATCTAGCCACTCGAGGGACAAGTTTTCGCACTAAACAGCGCTGCCGTCACGTTTTTTCCTTTGGCCTGCCATCTGTTGACGACTTTATAAACTATTATAGTTCAGCGTTGCCGTGGCAGGTGCCGCCACGGGTTGAGTCCGTTGTGCGCGTGCGCTAACCTTCTGTGGGCGGCATCTCACTGTCGAGGCGGGTGTTTTAAAGAGTAGGATACCTGCATTTGGTTCGTTTATAGCCTCGCCGTTCGGACCTACCGCTGTTGTCAACGCATCGCATCTGTTTTGCTTGTTCACGTCGAGGTATCATGGTGATGAACTTCAGCAGACAACTGACTCACTGATCATCACATATAAATATACCCGTAACCGGGCCGTTATAGAGAACAACAGGTCTTTTGTTTGTAGTGATTGTATTTTTGTTACAATTTTTTCCTCTGTGTGTCGAAGCCGCAGCTGGATTGATGTCGGCCGGTGCAGCTGCTAAAGCGCGCCCGAGCCTGGAATGCGATAGTTCGAACTTGCTTTCAGATAAGAAATAGCTCAGCGCATCTACATGGAACCCTAATTCAGCATGTCGTCGGTTCAGTCCCAGTCACCGGCAATAATTCGTACTGGAACTTTTATAGATTTCTAGGATTGCCTTGCCGGCCCTCTTTGCGAACTGAACGCCAATCAACTCCCCCCCCACACACACACACAAGTTGTGTTTTGGCTTTCATCGTAACGGCCCCAGTAAGGTTTGGAATGGTATATGTAATAATAAAACATGTTTAGTTCCTTACACATAATTACGGTACGGTTAAAACTCAAAAGGTTAGTTATATTATGTAGATAAAGATACAAAATGTAGGCCTACTGTAATAAAGTGACATAGACATAAAGACATAAAGTGTTCAAGGTCAATTATGGGATGGTTTATATTTCCTTGAGAAACATATTGTATAAGAATGGCATTTCTTTAAAAATGCATTAGTGTACAATTTTCGCATCAACATAGCAATATGCAATATTAATGAAGCACTGTCATAAATCAACCAAGAAGGTCACACAAAATTCCGGATCGTGCATAGATAATTTCTAAGATTCAAGCAAGAAATCGACATCGGCCTATCTGCCACCATTCAGTATCAGCCTTTTAGTAAATTATTTCTCAGACAGCCAGACAAATTAGGACTGAAAGATAAATACAACCAGTATTAAAATTATTTACCTTATCTGCTAAAACAAACACACAAATCAATTTGATAAGAATCAAATATCTAAAACGAAATATATAATATATATAATATAATATATACTTTTTCACAGATATTTGTAGGCAAATAGCCTAGTGTATGATGTCAAACACAACCAACAACATACACATTCCACACACAATGGACAGTAGACATATACCAAAGCAGTGAGTGATAGTGAAATAGCACAAGGTATTGACGAATTGAACAGTAGTGCAGCACCAAGAATAGATCAAATCAAATCTTCAACAATACAAATAATTAACTGTTTAAAACACATTGGTAATACAAGTTTTACTGCAGGTGTTTTCTTAGAAGGCTACAAAAATGCGGTTACCATACCAGTGCATAAAAAAGGTAACCAAGACCTTTTAAAATGTGCAAAAATGAAAAGACATTGTTTTAATTTTTATAAAATGTTGTTCATATTTAAGCGAGCGAAGCGAGCGTCTCCACGAGACTAATGTGCAAAATGTGAGATAGCCATATTTTTTAAAGCTTTTTCCGATCACGAATATGTTCATGTTATGGCGATCTGATAAATATTGGCAAAGTTACACAAAAGTTACTCAAAAATATATTTCTGAAACACAGTAACAGCAAAATGTGAGGTGGCTATCTTATAGTAAATTTTTGTCCGGTCACGAATATACTAATGTAAACGCGATCTGATACATATTAGAGGCAGAAATTACATTTCTATTGCTGTCAATAACTGTTAGTAACGGTGGCGGACCGCGGCGAAAATATGACAGCGAAAATTCTAAGCAACGCACATTGCACTGCATCCTTCCAACAATATCGGGAAGTATAATAGCTATGGAAATTAGAAAAAATTTTGCAAATCTCATTCTTGAATTGTTGTTAATTGTTGTTTGTATTAGCATTGAAAACTTTTCGCCAGAAAGTTCGTAGATATTGACGCGCTCGCTTATCAACGCGTCAAACAGAGCGTTTTCCTAGTGATTTACTATAGTATTAAAACTGTTCCCCCGACTGGACGATAAACATGGAAGTTAAAATTTTCAGTGGGATCTGTTTACGAAGTCTTCTTTCTGCCTTTTCGGTTTTCCTTGATCTCGCCTTGCTTCGTTTGGGCGTCAACGATAAAAAGCGGATCTCGAATTGTCAACCCTCTTGTTACTCGTGGGTCCGCAATTTCGGGAAGAACACATTCTAGATAATACCGCTTCAAACTAGGCAGCATTTTACTTTTCCAAAGTAGCTCGTTTATCAAAATTCTCTCGCAGTGGTAGTCATTTTTGGCAAAGACGATGAGGTCACAGAAATGGCGCCCAGTTATGTTGAGTTGCCCCTGAATTTGGTAAAAATACTTGTGGGTGAGTTTAAGCGCAAGGCTACCATCTTTTACTTCCAAGCAGATGTTATGCTTTTTACTGTTGATTGCATCAACAAATTTTATATCCCCGATAGAGGGTATACATTTGACCTCGACGAGGCCAGTCTCTCCAACCAAACCGTCTGGAGACGTCACCAGATATGGGAACTCCATATCCACGAACATCCCTGAGCTCTCAACATGGTTACCTGTTCTCCGTGTATATTCTGTAATGGCAACGGCTTCGTTTTCAATACCGAATTTTAATATTTGTTTTTGGACAGATCGTAGGTCTTATACAACATATTCTTTACCATGTTGTGACAGGAGGTGGTATTCTTGCGTTTCATTACCTGTGTACAAAATAATAACATTAAATCGGTACCGATACACGAATAGGTCGTTTCATATCACAAATACTCCCAAGCGCCTTCTCCTCACGTACGGGACAGGTACGGTACATACTACTGGACTTACTCACACAAACTAATTTTGATGACTTTTTTTGAAACTAAGAATTATTAATAAGCTATTTTACGTAATGTCTTCAATTAATTGATAAAATCTAGCGATACAAGGTTACATACAAACGTTATTGGGGTTTCAATGAACCTATCAACAAAATTGAAAGATTATTTTAAACGTTAAATTTAGAAATGCCCCTTTTCCAATATATGCACTAAATTGTTACGTAATAGCAGTTTACCTTGCCGAAATTCGATGATGTTAGTCTGTTTATTCTGGATTCCCTCCAAATCTTGTTCTCATTTTGACCCTGTGAACAATAAAGTAAAAGATTAATTTTCTATTAAAGTGTTATATTATACAACATATAATTTCAAAATATATTGTAATTTAGATTACCTACCCTCGTTTTGCGTTCGAAATCATCTCGCATTTCTACTGTCAATGCATCATTCCTTAGCTTTATGAGTATCTTTTCTTTTGCAACTTCTAGTTCTGCGTTGGTCTTGTCTTCGGGTACATCAATGGCAGTAGCAAGAAGAAGTCCAGGCGTGTAGTCTTGGTCAGGTCCTGTTGGTTTAGTACCGTGTCTCCTCTTTTTGTGAGGTCCTTCTAGACAGCGCCGAGCTCGTTGAGAGGTTACCCTCTGCCTTCTGATCCATTCTCGTCGTTGTACTAAGCCAGGGCTGTTGCCAGTCATCCTTTTCCAAGGGCTTGTGTGCCAACCTGGCCCACTCATCTGAGCGAGACCAGCTCCTTCACAGCGCATACTGTATGCGCCTTTCTTGGAGTGATCGACTCGCTTTCCACCTGTGAATTTAGCTACCAAACTATTATAGTTCTCTGCTAAATTTGTAGTGAAGTTTTGAACAAGTCGATCCGCATTGCGCACCATTACATCTACCAGCTTGTATATTTCTGCCAGTACATTAGACTCCTCTACGACGGGCACTTCGTTGACTTCCCCTTCATTGGGCTTACAGAAACCAGCCTCTTCGCGGCATCGGCCGTGGTCTCCAAACACGTGTCGAGGACCATTTCGTAGATCTTGACGAAGAGTCTCGACGACACCGTGTTGTCCCGCTTGGCGGATAGCCCCGCGTGCAGCTTTTGTAAGTCGAGGGATTCGTGCCGCAAGCAGTTTCCTGACCTTTATGTCGTACTGCATGTTAGACTTGAGCGTATGAAGACGACTTGTGTAGCATTTTACCATGTGATTAGCACATTTGACTTTTTCAACATGCCGTCCATATGAGCATTTTTCCTTTATTTTAGCAAAGACGCTAGAGTCTCCATCCCCTAGAAAGAATAAATTATCACATCATTTCTGTGGACCACGATATTTTATTTTGCTGTAAACAATAATAGTAGTAATAATAAATGCTTTGTCAAACAGGTTATCTTCATAGGCATAACCAAGTTGCAAACATTATACATAAAAAATTAGCCATAAAGTATAAACTTATAAACACAACCACTGCGTATTACAAATACAAGCCTAAAAAGGTATTAGATAGTAAACACTACAAATTATATTACGACCGGGCAGTTATAACAGACCAAACCATACATCACAATAGACCGGATATTATATTTATTGACAACAAGAAACAAGAAACGATTTTAATTGATGTTGCTGTCCCTTTATGCCACAATGTAGAGACAACTTGGCGGGAAAAGGTAAACAGATATATGGAGTTATCTATTGAAATAAAAAGGTTGTGGAAGCAGAATAATGTAACTATTGTACCGTTAATTATATCAGCAAATGGCATTGTTCCGCGTAAACTCCATGACAGTATTAAACTAATTGGTCTCCAACTGAACATATGCATCGAGATGCAAACGGCAATAATTTTGAACACGTGTAGGATAGTGCGAAAATTTTTGGGAAGAATGACGACTTCAAGAAGTTCTCCATCCTGATGGTGGTTTTCGTGGTTTCCACCATACAAAGAGCGAATGCTGGGATGAGTACAAATCGGCCACGACCGTACATGGCATCCACAGTTTGTTTTGGAAAAAATAATATGGACAATGATATATTTAATTAGTTCTAAGTACATTTTAATAAGGTAAACACATGGAAATACTTGACATTTATGTCTGTACAACATGTTTACGCCGTTTTTGACCGAGTTCATATGTATTGCAACAATAAAATAATAATAATAATTTCACTAGACTTACCCACGACATATTTATAGCGAAGGTTGTGTTGCGATTCACTACAATTAAATGCCTCGATAATTACATCTTGTTCCATGGCAGTTGATGTACCTTGATAATTCAAGAAACATCTGTGGCTACGAGGAGCTTCGCCTTTAGATGTTTTGGAACACACGTAACAGTACTTGTTAGGAATGCCCAAAAAAAGTAATTTCTTGGTTTCTATACCAATTACACAGGCCTGAAAAAAACCATGTATTAGCTAATTTATTGAGGTCATTGCTATAATAAAATACCACATTTCAAATTTTAATTACTAAAAATGGTTTAGAGATTAATTATGAAATTAATTAAATTAATGAAATTAATTTCCATTGAAATGTTTGATTGATTATTAATAAACAAAATATGTATGAAGATGGGTTCAATTGTTTTATATTGTTTTTATTTTTCCTTTACGGGTATAGCCAGCACTTACCACTCCTGATTTAGCATTATTATTAAGGTTGCCCATCGATGTTAAATAACAACATCGACATCGAAATCAAAACATCGATGTCACATCGCGATGTCGGAAATTTTTCGACATCGACATCGGTAAAAAAGTTCCTTGAACAATGTAAAAACTAAAACGAAAAACTAATAGTGGGTTTACGGCTAAGCGTTGGGAGCAAAGCGAAGGCGCGAGCTCCAATCAGTAGTCGAGTTTCACGTGAACTTGGCCGCCGACTGGAGCTTGCTCCCTTGCTTCGCTCCCAACGCTATGCTGTAAACCCACCTAACAAAATCGTTTTTTGTTCATCGCAAAACCTTCTGGTAAGGTGACAATGTGTTGTAACCCTGTCGACGAGCGAAGTACAGATTTTTTATTATTATTATTATTATTTGGAGTGAAAAACGATTCGATTCGATTTATGAAAAAAAAATCGATGTCGGAAATTTGCATCGACATCGATTATTAATCGATTAATCAATGTCGATGGGCAACCTTAATTATTATTATTATTAGGCCTTTATTTGCAACAGAATACAAATTCCACTAGTGCAAATTCAATATAGACATACACAAAAATACAGAAACATACAATTAATTACATACTAATATTATAATATACGAACTAAGCAGCAGTGGAAATGATTTAGAGATGAGGTACAGTAAATTGTTAAACAGGTCGAAAAAGATATAGTGTATAAAGTATAGATAGAAGATAGAATAAATGTATATCCGTGAACATGTGCTATGTACTATAGTTTAGTTACTTACATATTACGCTACACAGAATTTACTAAAAGTTACTAGTTATTAAAATGTTACATTAACAGTGGTGAACAGTGGTGGTTGGTATAAAATGGTAAGATGTAGATCTAGCCGGTTACAACAACATGGCACGTAGATTTCTCTTAAAATAAGTTAAACTATTGGAATTTAAGTCAACGTCTATGTTTTTTGAAGATATGTCATGTCCAAAGACATGTCCAAAGGTTCTCATACACCAAGCACCATCCACGATTACTGTGGTATGTGCAACGCCATCTTGAAATTGTTTTTTTGCAACTGCGATGGCCAATTCTTCAGCACCGTTCTTCGAGATTTTATCCGTCAGATGTTCATGCCAAGTCTACAGAGAGAAAAACAATTGTCTTGTTCAAAAGGATGGTAAGTGTACACGTTGACCAACTTACCGTGATGATACGCCACTGATGGTCAGTGTTTAAGAGATATGTGGAAAACGTTATTACGTGACGTGTCAAAATAAAAGTAATTTAGTTCTTGATCACGATATTAAACTGAACTTGATTTAATAAAAAATAAGACTACCCTGTGAAAATATTGTTCGGACTATTTTCTTAGCTGTGATTCGTCGCGGAGCGATTACGGAAGATTATTGATGATTACAATTACTAAAAGAAGTATTTGCGTTTGGTACTCAAAAATTATACGTAGGCCTAATTACTTTTTCTCAATTAATTAACAACACTGGTTGACGGTTGTTCACATTGCACATTTTAATATTACATAATAATTAATAATCCACTCACTAGAATATTTTGACATATCTTACCTCTGCTACTCGAGCCTCTGCCTTTTTATAGGATTTATCGGACATCATAGGTATTCCAAGAACTGTCAACATCTCTTGGGCCTGAGAATACCCTATTCCAACAGAAGTTGCTCCCCACACGAGTGCTTCGTTCATATAAGCTGGAGCTTGTCCTGGTCGTGTTGTTGTCACAATAAATGTTTTGTTGCAGTTATCACACTTGAATACCAATTCACTTAGGAGACCGTTCCTCTTTTCTTTGAAAAACTTATAACGTCCGGAAGTACAATTTCTAGGATGCTCTCCTAATCTCAACAAACTTTCGGTAAAGTGCGCGATATCAACAATTCTGTTACCGGCCAACATATTTCCGAGCAAGTCTTCGGGATTAGGTGGTACAGTCTCAGTGACTAGATCAGGGTAGTCGCTGTCACAATCGCTGGAGTCCAATAACGGCGCACTTTCAAGCTTCCACGTACTGAAAGGTAAAATAAAATTTGAGTAGAGGCTGTTGATGTTGTTGGAGATAAATAGATAAGTCATTGATGGAGATAGATTGCAATCAATATAAACTCGACTTCTTTAGATGGATGTCGGCCTATCATGAATAGATACATTCTATTTATTTCGTTATACAACAATAACACGACTTTGACAGCAGACATACCTGTCCAAGCCAGGAGTCGTGGGAATGTCAGGTTCTTTGCCTCTTCTATAGGTTTTACTGACTCGACGAACTTGATATTGGACCCTCGAAGAACTAAAAATATGTAATGGTTTCTGTTAGCGCATTTCCCATAGTAAAATAATTTCCAATTATTCGTAGTAAATTAATACCTTACCTAGCGAGAGAATTATCACTGTCACTGCATTCGTCAGTCATAATAGTATGCGATGAACAAGTGGGAGTCATATTGTTGATCCTGAAAAAGATTTATACGTAAGTTACACTCGTTCCAGAAAAAGTGGTCAGCTTATTAGCTACTCTTGTAAGCTCCTGTTAGCGATACAGCTGAGGGAGGGGGGGGGGGGCTCGAGGCCCGTCGCCCCCCCGTACTCGGCGCCTATGGCTATAGCTGCTTTCTGATCGGTTTGTAAGTAGTGCATGGAGATGGTCGATTTTGCACCGAAATGGATTGTCGTGTGAAACAGGTGGCAATAATAGGTAACCAACCACATATCCAACTCATTTCTAATGAAAATTGGAGATGATAAGTTTTGCTTCTGACCCGCTCATAAAGTCATTATAGACAAGAATGAATGCGACAACAGTGTCATGCCCAGTCAGCAACGAACACAAAAATGTGAACATGTGATTCTTTTGTTTGGTATGTAGAGCCAAACCAAAAATTAGGATATGCCAATTGAGGTACATCGCTTCGCTGTAGGTACCAGTACGCATAACAAAAATAAAACACTAATCATATATACTTACGATGGTGAAGAATGAAGTATCGATATTCCAGGTTCATCTTCGTTTTCTTCTATCACGTTATCACAAACGACTATATCACTGGTTGCATTGCATTCTACTTCTCGCTTATCACTGTAAAACTTCCTTTTCATTTTTGCTCGTCTGGATTGTTTGGGTTTCTTAGACGGATGAGGTCGACTTTTCGGCATAGCTGCACTTCAATAATAAAAATTAGTTGGTAGGCCTACACAAAAAAAATAGAGTTATCAAATAACAATGCAACCACCTCGCCCGCCTCACTACAAAGCCGGCCGGTCTGGCTGGCGGCTGGCCCGTTCGTTTCGTTTCGCGGTAGCGCTACTACGTAGTTCACGTTGGCGGCACGGCGCCACCAGTCAAGACTCGAAATCCGTCTCCTGCCCGGCTAGAAGGACGTAATTTCGCTTCTTCGTTTTGGTTATTACATTCAGCTCGTATTTGATGCATCATAACGTTTGAGGTATCGTTGGATTCAGAAACATTTCGTCCATGCCTTAGTATAGTGTCAATGCAATGCTGACATTTTTGTGGGAGATATGACTAGGGAAATGTCGGGGTTCTATTATTGTCATTCAGACGGTCAGGGAAAAAAATCGTGTATGAACAATGAGTGTTATATTTGCAACTGGAATTATTCTAAAGCATGCGGTAAGGTTAAACACACACACACACGAAGTTTGACATTTCTATCAAACACGGTCACTAAATGCAGTAGGAACACAATTTGTTTATATTCAAACACGTTTTTCCTTAATTTACCCTGAAATATTGCTCAGAATTTTTTTTTTGTAATTTTTTTATTCTCTTTAAACACGCTTCTTATGAAACCCTTCAAAATAAGAGATATTTTTTTGCGTCATGAACAGCCTTAACTAGATTTCGAGTGTAGATAGAAACAATATTTTTTAAATTATATTTCTGGATCTGCTGAGTTGCTGAATACTGTTACATGATAAAATGTATTTAAGTACTCTTGCATTACTTTCAAATTTAAAAATATAATTTACCTTTTTTAGTGAAGGGTTACAAAAATGTATACAAACAAGCGTATGCAAATAATTTACTCCATACGGCCCACATAATATTTTAAACTGTAAATGCGGCCCAATGTCAAAAAAGTTTGGACACCACTGCTTTAAAGGGAGGAAGAAAATAGTGAAGGAGTAGGCTATGGAGTGCTCTCCATCAACCTCTCTCCTCTTAAAGAAGAAAATCTTTAAGGGAGGGCATAATACGGGAGGGATGGAGGGAGGGGATGGTTGTACCAATACACAAGGGTGGGGATAGGGCAAAGGTGGAGAATTACAGGCCCGTCAGCCTGACTTCGGTTGGGAGTAAGATTACGGTTAAGGGATTGTGGCAACCTGTTGTGTTCCTAATAAAAGGAACCTCAATCAATAATTTGCATATTTTTCGTATTGCTTTTGCTTTTAATTACAACAATATACAGTAATTATAAAGTAAAACATCTAATGTTATTGAAATACTGTCTATTGATACTGTCTATTGAAGTGTTTTAAACGGTCGCTTTCCATGTTTCCTTTGCAAAAGGGGGGGGGGGGGGATTTGTCCCCCCCTCCCCCCCCCCCCCGTGTATACGCCACTGCTCTGGACCATCGCCTTTCACCTCCTCCAGCGAACTGGGTTTAGGTTTCAGCCGGTCGGCAAACGCCGTGACCTTCTTTTGTCCTACCACTTCCCCATCCAGTCCGTTCCACTTGATGGTCATCCTTCCCAGGAAGGAAAACCTACCCACGTCCATCCTCCATTCTAGGGCCTATTCTTTCTAACTTCCACTGATGATCCCCCTTTCCCCTGTAACAAGCTCCATTCACTGCCCTACTTAACTCCCCCCACCCCTTACGTCAAGGGTACCTACCACATGGGAGTGTCCTGGGTCCCCTGATGTTTGCCATAGTATATATATTAGATATGACATCGATTCCAATGCTTAGGAATTGATTCCTAAGAAAGAAGGTAATTTTGTATGTTTAGGGTTTTTTTATAGGGGTTTAAGTTTTATACAAGAATCCATTGAAGTATTAAAATAATGGTCATTAGGACTTGTTGTATTCGACGGACGTAATTCCAATCCGGTTCTCTATTACTGCCAGTACCTACCTGCTACCTACCACTGTGAGGAAGTCACACGGATGACTCCTGATTAGAGACACGTAAAAATTGCAGTTTCAAATTGTCTGTTTATTCTCGTTTGGAGCATCTTATCTTCCCGCACCTATAACTACAAACATGGGACTCGATTTTTCAAATTTGGATTTGATTACTAGGTAGCGGATCGATTAATCGATGTCATTCCTAAATCCTAATCTAGGCCTATATATTTTAATTTAAATATTTTTTCAAGAAACACTCTTGTCATGGATACCCTGTTATGGTGAAATCCAGAAATTAAAAAACAAACCGCGACTGGGAATCGAACCCAGGTCTCCCACTTGCCGGGTGGGCGCCTTGACCCCTAGACCACTGAGGCCAGCAATTCAATGTCTGGATATATTGCCAGTGTTGTAAACGCTACTGTTTTAAAGTAGCATGCTAACGCTAGGTACCGCTACTTCCGCTTAAAAAGTAGCGCGCTACCGTTCACGCTACTTTTCGCGCTACTTTTCGAAAACAACAAGTATAACATATCACGCAAAGCTACAAACCAAATAAACACCGTGGTTTCAAGTTTCTGGGAGTATCACACTATTCTAAAAATAATTGTATGCAACAAAGTTTATGCTCATACAGTATTATAGTAATTTATTATTGATGACTGTAGAATGTAGATAGATCAACCTAGTATACAAAAGCAGTGCGTTATAATAGTTATATCTGTAAATAACAACTAATTAATCTAGAAGGTAAACAGACATTGTAAAATAAATAGAAAACTTTCAAACTCGGGACCAGAATATTGTAATATCTTTGCTCGGGACCATCCGCCCGACCGTAGTCGGCCGTCAGAAGTACTCAATACTCATCAACCATTGACCCACGATGATATTTACGACCATGTCAAGTTGGGGTAGGTTTTATGAGTTTATAGTATGTTAGGTGACGGTCAGTAAGTGTTCAAAAAACTTGAGCCAGGCAAGGAAAATAAAGTAGCGGCAATTTCCGCTAACGCTACTTGAAAAATGTAGTATGCTACTCCCTACGCTACCACGTTTTTTAAAGTAGCGCGCTACCATCCCGCTACTGAAGAAAAGTAGCATGCTACTGGTAGCGCGCTACTTTCCAACACTATATATTGCATATAAATGAGTTGGCAGAGGAGATGAATGCAAGGGTGAGACTGTTTGCAGATAGTCAGATGATTGTGTAATTTATAGGGAGATAAAAAGACAGGATGAAAGGACACTTGTGGAAGACATGAATGTACTGGGGAATTGGTGAGGGTAAATAAAATGAGTCTCAGTACAGGGAAATGTAAATTTATGCGGTTCTCAAGGAGGAGGCTGAGGAAGAAAGAGGAGATGGGATTTGAGATTCAGGGTAAAAAGCTGGAGAAGGTTTAGGGTATAAATAAAGTATCTAGGGGTGTGGCTGGGAAGGACACTAGAATGGGGTAAACTGGGTAGATAGGATGTCAGGAAAGGAATGAGAACCCTAAGGGAGTTGGGAAAGAATTTGAGGGAACAGGCCTATAAGGCGCTGGCTATGATGAATCGAATCCTCTCCTAGCGGTAATAATGTGTTCTCTATTTATAGATATGGAAACAGGAGTAGTAAATCAAGCAAAGGGATCAGCGTATCTGGAACTCGGCAATACCAAAGTAATTTGCTCAGTTTACGACCCACGGGAGATTCCGAACAACAA
This sequence comes from Isoperla grammatica, assembly GCA_945910005.1. Classification (NCBI taxonomy): domain Eukaryota; kingdom Metazoa; phylum Arthropoda; class Insecta; order Plecoptera; family Perlodidae; genus Isoperla; species Isoperla grammatica. The sequence goes on along the minus strand of OX246742.1, from coordinate 12,922,100 downwards.
CAATGAGTACAGTATCAATGGAAAGTTGTACTGTGAATTGAAGTTTGCACCCTTTTCGTGCAAGAAACGCCGCGGACACCAGCAAGATTCCGAAGAAAAGGAATCCAGTTATATCCTACGCCGATGTTTGGAATCTGCAGTTTGCAGGGTAGGTAAATGGAAAATGATAAAAAATAGTATGTTTATTATTCAGTAATGTCACTTAGGCCTAACAATTTCTATTCTTAATAGAGTAGATTTGTGGAAACTAGCTTTTAAACTAGAATGGGAGAAAACGTCACAGAGAATTCTGTTGTAAGCAAATGCCCAGAAAAAGTTAGTTTTAGGGATATTCATTGCCTCTGTCCAGAGGATTTGTACCTGTACGTGTACCAAGTTTTAAAGATGAAGTAGATGCCCTTCCACCTGGCATGAGCTATGAGGAAAAGGAAGCCTGTCTACTGGAAAACCAGAAAATGCATGATGGCCCAGTAAGCCAAAAAGGCGGGCATAGGAAAAGAAGAAGACAATGTATCGGTCATATAAATAAAGTAGGGATGTCAACGGGTACCCGTTACCCGCCCGGTACACACGGGTACGGTTCCAACTTTTCAATACCCGTTACCCGGTACTACCTGTTCCCTTCTTCTGTTCAAAACGAAATTAATTCAACATTGCGATATTTCCCTACTGGCGTCTTTGTGCGAGCGTACGAGCAGCTCTTTTCAATTTGCCGGCATTTAACTTGACCCCCCCCCCCCCCCCCCTCCAAAGCGCCGCTGACGGCTGCAGCCATCGTTGCAAACAAATGAGACGTAAAGCCCAATCAGTATCATCTTCTGTGGACCTACGGAAGAATGCTGCGGAACGGTTGCGAGTCCGAGGGAGCGCACCCGCCCGTCGTAGCTTTACCGCGATCATGTTCTCGTGTTCACGCACGGACTGTGACGTCATCGCTTTGACGCGACCAACCACCGGATTCATGGTACGTGTCTACCGTAGCAGAGACGCAAGCTTTGAAGCTTTGTTGAATACTCCTGCCATCGTTTTGCATCAAAGACAATGATACCTCATACCGATGTAATGTCTCTTTCCACAACTTTGCGAATCATTTGACGATAAAATGCATTATTTACTACCCGGGTAGTCCAGGTATGGCACGAGGGTACCCGGGTACAACTATTTCCGAGTATTGACATCCCTAAAATAAAGGTTACTTACTATTGCTGCCAGGGAAACATATTCCGATATTCTAACATAATTTATTTTACGTTTTTGTAATTATATATCTGTCCTTACTCTCTTCATCATCTTACTCTTCATCTCTTCTTAAACTCTCTTACTATCTTATTCATGATTCATGAATATGTTTTTGTAATTTTCTAATTATGTAGGGTATGTTATCCGTCAATGGTTAGGCCTTGTGGAAGAGGGAGCGATTCACTTATCGAACCTCGCTATTTTTTGCTTCAAGCTATCTGCACAAATCTAAGTAGGTATGTATCTGTGCAACAAAAAGGAAGTATCTATCCATCTTGTTCTCTGTCTGTCGCAGCAAGAGTTCCCCAACTTCCAGGTGGATGTGTACGCGCTGGTGCTGGAAGACGACGGCTCTGCGCTGTCGGCCGCCGTCACTTGCGCGAGTCTTGCGCTTGCGCACGCCGGCGTCCCGTGCTATGACCTCGTGGTCGCGGCCTCGCTGGGTCAGCGCGGTGACCAGTCGCTGGTCGACCCGACACGTGACGAGGAACAACAGTGTACCTGCGGCTCCGTCACGCTCGCGCTCATGCCGTCGCACCGACAGGTGAGTCACGCTCGTCTTCATGCCGACGCACCGACACGCTCGCGCTCATGCCGTCGCACCGACATGTAAGTCATGCTTGTCTTCTTGCCGTTGCACTGACATGCTCGCGCTCATGCCGTCGCACCGACAGGTGAGAGTTGCTCGTCTTCATGCCGTCGCACTGACATGCTCGCGCTCATGCCGTCGCACCGACAGGTGAGTCACGCTCGTCTTCATGCCGTCGCACTGACATGCTCGCGCTCATGCCGTCGCACCGACAGGTGAGTCACGCTCGTCTTCATGCCGTCGCACTGACATGCTCGCGCTCATGCCGTCGCACCGACATGCTCGCGCTCATGCCGTCGCACCGACAGGTGAGTCACGCTCGTCTTCATGCCGTCGCACCGACACGCTCGCGCTCATGCCGTCACACCGACACGCTCGCGCTCATGCCGTCGCACCGACAGGTGAGTCACGCTCGTCTTCATGCCGTCGCACCGACACGCTCGCGCTCATGCCGTCACACCGACATGCTGGCGCTCATGCCGTCGCACCGACATGCTCGCGCTCATGCCGTCGCACCGACAGGTGAGTCACGCTCGTCTTCATGCCGTCGCACCGACATGCTCGCGCTCATGCCGTCGCACTGACATGCTCGCGCTCATGCCGTCGCACCGACAGGTGAGTCACGCTTGTCTTCATGCCGTCGCACCGACATGCTCGCGCTCATGCCGTCGCACTGACATGCTCGCGCTCATGCCGTCGCACCGACAGGTGAGTCACGCTTGTCTTCATGCCGTCGCACCGACATGCTCGCGCTCATGCCGTCGCACTGACATGCTCGCGCTCATGCCGTCGCACCGACAGGTGAGTCACGCTCGTCTTCATGCCGTCGCACCGACATGCTCGCGCTCATGCCGTCGCACCGACAGGTGAGTCACGCTCGTCTTCATGCCGTCGCACCGACAGGTGAGTCACGCTCGTCTTCATGCCGTCGCACCGACATGCTCGCGCTCATGCCGTCGCACCGACAGGTGAGTCACGCTCGTCTTCATGCCGTCGCACCGACAGGTGAGTCACGCTCGTCAACTTTACAGAATAAGGGTCCAGGACCCTTATTCTGTAAAGTTGCAAAAGGTTTCGTTTCACTCGGTTTCACACTATGTCAATAAAGCGATTCCATACTGCGAAGTGAGAACTCAAGTTTTCAAAGGCACAGGTATTTGGAAAAAGTGCATCACGACTGAGCCGGCGGAGCCGGTGACAGATTTCAACCAATCAGATTGTATGTAGGCCTAATGGCGGATAATAATAATGGCGATCTGTCACGTTTTGTTGTGGGCAACACCGTAGCCTATAGGCCTAGTCTAGGCCCTAGCAGCGTATGTAGGTCTAGGCCTAAACCTAGTCCTAGCTTAGTTTAAGTAGAATTTAATTAACCAATACAAATACTACTAGGAAAACGCTCTGTTTGACGCGTTGATAAGCGAGCGCGTCAATATCTACGAACTTTCTGGCGAAAAGTTTTCAATGCTAACACGAACAACAATTAACAACAATTCAAGAATGCGTATTGCAAAAGTTGTTCTTATTTCCATGGCTATTATACTTTCCGACATTGTTGTATGCAGTGCAATGTGCGTTGCTAAGAATTTTCGTGGTCATGTTTTCAATACGGTCCGCCACCGTTACTAACACTTATTGACAGAAATAGAAATGTAATTTCAGCCTCTAATAAGTATTTCATCGCGTTTACATTAGTATATTCGTGACCGGACAAAAATTTACTATAAGATAGCCACCTCACATTTTGCCGTTACTGCGTTTTAGAAAAATATTTTCGAGTAACTTTCGTGTAACTTTGCCAATATTTATCAGATCGCCATTACATTAACATATTCGTGATCGGAAAAATCTGTAGAAAAATCTGGCCATCTCACATTTTGCCGCCATTTTGTTTCAGAAAAATATTTTGCAGGAACTATGGTGTAACTTTGTAACTTTCCAAACGATTTTGCCTCAAAACTATACACCTTCAATCCACATCGAGGCTTGTGGATGGTCCAAATTTCAAGTTGATCGGATTTCCCGTTCGACCGCTATCGACGGACATAAAAAAAAAACAAACAAACAAAAAAAAACAAACAAACAAAAAAACAGAATGAAGTGCCATAAGAGTCAAGTGGAAACGCTCGCTTCGCTCGCTTAATAAACAAACAAACTTAATAGGCATGCAGCAATGGTAGGCCTATACCTTAGGGTTTATAGTATGTAGGCCTGCACATAGCATGGCCATACACTCTGTGTTAGAGATGCCTTGAAGAGATGTTTTCTAACCTTGTTAATTGATGAGATGAGGGTGGTTCTTCAAACTTGAATCTTCAGACTTTTTGTGATGGCCTACAAATCAACTCTATAATAAGGCCTCCTTCCTATCCTAGACCAAAAATATAAAGAACTAGGACATGAAGAAGAACTAGGACCCCAATTAGGCCTAGCCTACCGTGTATGTAGGCCTATGTATTGAAGAATAAATATCTTATATCTTCTATCAACATAACAGTTGTTGAAATAGACCTATATGAATATGAATCGCAATTAAACCAAAACTGACTTTTAATCTTCAAAAACATTTCAAAATTACAAAATTGTGACAAAATAACAATGAATATCAAGTCAAATATCTTCCGCGGGCTTGCGCGAAAAGTTCTCCCGTTATTTTCCCGTGTGAAAAGTTTTCACAACGGAACGAAACGAAAAGTGTAAAAACGGCGTTATAGAATACCAAATCGAGTCTTCGTTTCGTTTCCCAGGGAGAAGTTCTCACTTTCTGTTACCGAATAAGGGTCCAGAGAGCGTTGCAAGCGACCCTGCCAACGGTCACTGAATATTGGATACACACATGTTTCAACAATAAGAATTCTTAAGTCATTGCGAAACTATTTGACTTCTTTGGAATCTTTGGATAATTTTACAATAATAAGTAGTGCACTGTCTCCTCGATGGGGTTTCGGTTAATTCTAGCAGGCGGAGATGAGTGGCCGGAACGCTCACAGCGCTGCAGTGTAGTTGTTTGTTGTACGCCTCCCCATAGAGCTAGAAACATGGCCCTCTCTAGGTCGAGCTTTGCCTTCGGAGCACCTGAGAAGGCTGTGAAACAATGGAACGTTTAGGAGCTACGGATTTGGCGCGCTCTACTTTGAGCTTTGTTCGCACAGCGCAATTTAAATGTTTTAAGGACATGTAGTTCTTTACAGGTGCATAGGAAGGGGGGGGGGGAATGGGGGGGAGATTCCCCCCACTTTTTTTCTGTGACCCAACCAATTTAGTGTTTTAGGCACCTAGTTATGTCACACATCCCTACATAGGCCTAGACAACCAAAGAAAACGACGATATTTTTTTTAAATTTCGTATCTCCCGCACTATATCTTTTGTTAGCGAATTGTCAATAAATGAATAAATAATAATTAGCATAGGTAGCGTTGGGGTAGCGCTGCTCGCACTTTAGTGTGAAGGAGGCGTGGTATGACCACGAGGGCATTGGTATCAAAGGACAATCACGTATCAGCCTTTGTTTTCCAACATGTATACATATACAAATACCAGCGTCGATAGGTATCGGTAACCCGGGCACGGATACCCAGATAAATGTTCACCAACTAAATTTCATATTTCACGAGTGAATAACTGCAGAAACACAGAGGGCCCCACGCCCCGGAGAAAGCCACGAATCTTCCTCACAAGGTACATTTCATCTGCCTTTTGTTTGCACTACAAAATACAAGCGAATCTGTACCTGAACATATGCGGTGAGGTCAGTGGCGTAGTTAGGGAAAGGGCGGGTTAAGGCCCTCTAGACATATATTTAAGCCTAAAAATGGAGAAATAACTAATATAGCAACAACAACAAATTCGCCTATGGCGAAAAGGCCTCCGGCGGCTGGGGCTCTGCTCCAGACCTCGCAAATTGTTCATATTTTGCGTTCACCATTCTTCCCCCCCCTCCACTTGATTAAGAATTCCTACGAGCCTGGTTCTTACAGTTTCATAATGTAATACATTAAAACATAAAATAAACTAGAAAAATAGGTCTAATAGGCCTACATATCAAATCTAAAAATGTTACCGTAGCAATAGTTTTCAAGACTAAAGAGTCAAGTGTCGAGTTTAGTACAGGATTTGTTGTTATGGAATTACATGCTATTTTCCATAAGAAGAACAAACTCCATAGCAACCATAAACAAATCACATACTTAACTTGTCCTTGTACATTCCAAACTCAGGATAAGAAGCTTTTGATTTGTGGCCACACTCATAGATTTGTATTACGAGTGTTAAACACATAATATAGCTTGAATAGCTATTATATCAGTACTATACATTAATATACAAAAATAAATAAAAAAAATCTAAAAATGTTTTTAATTTTATTCTGGATTTAAAAAAAAGCTTGGTCACCTTGCATGCAAAGTTAACAGATTAGAATGTTTGTGTGTATGTAACAGTTGGTGGACATTGTGTAGACTAGGCCTATAGAGTGTGTGTGTGACAGGTGCCTATAGTGTATGTGTGTGTTGCAACAGGTGGCTATAGTATATGTGTGTGTGTTTGCAACAGGTAGCAGACATGGTGCAAGCGGGCGCGATGGAGGGGGCTGACGTTGCTCGCGCCGTCACCACACTGACCGACGCCTGTGACGCCCTCTACCCCGTCGCTCAGGACGTCCTCGTGAGGAGCGTCGCGGACAGCCGGAAGGGAGCCCAACACGTTGCACAAATAGATAAATAAGTAAATAAAAAAAAATTAAAAATGATATTTATTGTCAATAGAATTAAAAACACCTGATTACTTGTCTTCAACCAAGCTTTTATTACATCTTCTTTTTAATAACCCAACTACTTAACATCTATGTGTGCCATCAATCCAAACTTTTGGCACTCGATTACACTTTGAGCCACTTAACAGGGAAGGATACCTTTACGTCAAAACCGCAGAAAATGTTCATTTTAAAATTATATCACAAGAATGGGCTTCGAAATCGAAAATCTGAATCAACAGTGCACTGTGGTTTAGTAAGCCCTACACACTGAAGGTGCTAAGTCGTGATTTATATTATAATTAAATAATACGCTAATGGTTACAATATGTTATTCAATCTGTAGGGCTTACCAAAGCAAAGTGCGCTGCTGATTTAGATTTTCGATTTCTTGTTGCAATCTTGAGATATAATTTAATAATGAACATTTTCTGCGGTTTTTGACGTAGAGACTACCCTTTGCCCTTAACAATTTCTTTATCATAGAAGGCAGTGGCGGCTCTAGCGTAAGGGCACGTGCCCCCCTCCTGGGACTCAAGGAAAGTCTAAATATCTAACGTGCATGGCTTCAAGATAAATTGCAGCAAAACCATCTGCACCTACTTCACGATGAGCCATAAGCCCTTCAACTTTAACATCACTCTTGATGGCGAACGGATCAAACAGACAGATGAGATGAAGTACCTCGGCGTGACCTTCGATAAAAAAATGACCGGCAGAATCCACTTTGAAAAGGCAGCAGAGAAAGGTCACAAACGACTGCGACTCCTTCAAAGGGTAGCTGGTGTATCCTGGGGAGCAAAACTAGACACTCTGGCGCTGACATACAAAACATACATCAGACCAGCCATCGAGTACGGAACCGAAGTCTTCCCTGCTGCCGCCATAGCGCACGCCAGCCATGTTGACAGAGTCCAAAATCAAGCTCTGCGCCTCATCACGGGAGCAGTAAAAACCACCCCGATTGTCGCCATGGAGTGGTACAGCCAAATTGAGCCTCTGCAGCTGAGAAGAGAGCAGCAAGCTGTCCAACTGCATGAAAAACTGGGGCGCCTCGACCCCAACAAATGGCTCAACCACCCAATCTCGAAAGTCAAGGCACACAATAACTTTGCTGAAACAGTCCACCAATTGAAGATTAAAAACTGTCCTGTGCTTCTGGAAGCACCACGTCAACCACTTGATGTTCCACTTCCAGAGCTTCTGCCGGACAAATTCAATCAGCTCGCCCTGGGGACAAAAATTGACGGCATTGAAAAGAAAGACGACCACAACCACAAAGAACTGAAAAAGCTTGCCGAGGAGCACCTGAAGAGGCATTTTCCTCTCCAGGAATGGGTGCACATCTTTACGGACGGCTCATACGACTCGGTCACCAACAAAACAGGCTATGGCATCCACTGCATCTTCTTCGACGAAGCCACTCCAATGGGTGCCGGCGAAACATACTTTGACGCCGAGGTTGCAGCCATCGCCAGGGCGGCCCAAAAAATCGCCGAAACCCCTGCTTTCCCCCTCAACAAGTCAAAGTTTGTCATCCTCAGCGACAGCGTCTCAGCCATCCAATACATATCGCAAGCAGCAAACCTCCATCCCAAATCGCTGCTTTTCAAAAACGCCCTTGTCAGCCTCCGTCAGCAAAACAAACTGATAGAGGTTCAATGGATCCCTGGCCACTGCAACATCATGGGGAATGAAAAAGCAGACTTCTTGGCCAAGAGTGCCACAAAAGCACCGCAACCACCAGCAGCGCCTCTCTCCTTCCAAAACGTGAAAACCAAGATCAAGTCAATCACGAAAAAGATCTTCAGCAACACCACGGAAGAGGCCGCACAACAAAAAAGCTGGTGGACAGAGATCAAGAAGGGGCCAGACAAAGACTGGTCGAGGAAGACGGCCACCTCCCAGTTCCTGCTTGCAACCGGTCATGACGTTTTGCAACTCCACCTGCATCGCTTCAACATTAGCAACGAACCGGGCACCTGTACATTGTGTGAGTTGGAAGATCAAGACAGAGCGCACCTATTTAGATGCGCCGCCCTCAAGAAGGACATTGACTCCCTGCCCGACTCAATGAGCAGGACAGAGAAGGAGGCAGCCTTGTATTGGATGGCAAGAAAGAAGAATGGTTGAAGAGGCCAACTCCGCACAGGACAAAAAAAAAAATATCTAAATTAAATAAATATCTAAATACCTTTAATTATAAGTTATTATTTGGCAAGGTCTACTTGATCCCCGCCTAGCGGAGGCTCGTCGAACTCCCAAGTTAGGTCGTCGCAAGGGAACCAAAATCGCCATTTTTGATCCCACTAAAAAAACTGTTATAATAATTAAATATCCGTTGTAGATCATGTAACACAATACTTAAAACACCTAAAAGAGAAACTTTGATAGAGTATAATGATTGAAGATTATAAAATATGATGATTTTTCCTTTTTAGGAGGTAATTCTATTTGACAGATCACTTCATTTGTTTTCTTTCACATTTCTCTCATTTGAATAACATGTTATTTTTAACATTGTGGAACGGACTGCAACGACCTAACTTGGGAGTTCGACGAGCCTCCGCTAGACGGAGATCAAGTAGACCTTGATTATTTGGTACGTCAAATAGGTTGTTGTGGCCACTTTCAAATTTAAGTTTCGCCGATTCATTTTTTTGTGCACCTTGTTTATATTTGGGAGAATATTGGTCGTAGAAGTAATTTCAATGCTTGCGCCAGCTATGATTCTGCAGTGTCCACTGTCCATGGCTAAACAGCGTTGTGCCCTCGTATTTAAACAGTTTAGACCCTCAGGCAGTGTTTGGAGCTAGACCCTTATGGACGAAATACATTGGCAGGGGGCACATCTAACGCGTAGTCCACCACCGACACCGAAGATGAGAGAGCAAAGAAACCCAACCAGGCAGAAGACCTTTTCTGAGAAATATCCAAGTAGATATTTGAGTAAACACCAAGAACGATAATATAGACCTCGGCACGAACTTATTAGGGAGTCAAATGATAGAAAATGTTACTTAAAATCAAAGTCTCCTTTATTTAGTTCATAAGTGTACCTGGCTAGAAAGACATGGCACTCCTTTCATTCAATAGAGGACTCAAAACTAACATAGATAGCGCTGCTAAGCAACCTCCTTTCAGCGCCATTGATGAATAATAACAATAAAACAACAATGAAAATTGACAGCTAGACCACTCCTAATAGAAGTTTATTTTCTTGCCACCAGAATGCGTCTAGTCTATTTTGAGTGCTATAAGCAGATACACAACAAGGAGTGGTAAATACAAAACGGTCATTTATGCTATTTTAAAAACTAAATTACTGGCGAAGTGTGTTGTTGTCACAGTAATGGCAGTCAATAGGTATTTGGCTATCGTGCGACGGTACGAGTGAGTTGTGTTACTGCAGTGTTCGCATTTGTATGTTATGTGTTTGTAGTATTGTAGTGTTTTTGTAAATATGAATACTGTGTGGCGTATATTCGAAGTTGTGAACATCAAACTGGTTACGATCAAAAACTAGATATTAAAAAACTGGGACGTCCAGTACCTCATCTTAATTTGGAGCAAACTTCGAAGGGGAAAAAAATAGAACTTATTGCCAAAAATTCCCAACTAGCTAACTGTCTGCCTTAGCCATGCTGACAATTGAAAAAAAAAATTATATGCGATTCCCGACTTCAACAACGCCGTAATCGAGAGGTTTGCTCGAGACAAAAACAGAAGAATTGATTTTATCTACCGATAGGTGAGTAACGTGTCGTTCTTACATTTCCTTAGTAAAATTCTTCTTTTGGGGGGGGGGGGGAGTAAATTACGTTGTGCCCCCTGCAATTTGGATGTTACGAGCCGCCACTGATAGAAGGGCTGTCATCAGTTTGTCAAATACTGTCTAGCCCGGTATCTCAAGTAGACAAATTATTATTTTATATAACTAGCTCAGTCGATATTACATTACTTACTCGTTTGATGGCTTGATGTTTACCTCACGAACAACCGTCGCACTTCGAAACAGGCCCGTTTCGACGTCCCGAAGCAGCTGTCGTGGGCGTCACACACACAAAAACCAGTCCTCCACTGACACCTTTTTAAACAACACTAAGTTTTTTTATCTTGTTATTTTTCTCAACTCAACAACAACTTCACTGAATGATTTCCTAACCCATATTCATTTCCTTGACCGACACAACCATACTGTCAGTCTTCCTTCCAACACCAAGACTCACTGACTACTCCTCCCTAGCAACCTGATCAACAAACTTCAACAATCTTTCTTTTCTAAAAAACTTCTTCTTTTTACCAAGCTTCCTAGATCCAACCCTATCCGCCTTCCATATATGTTACAATTACCCCCCTATTTCTTATATTTGTCCTTTTAACGATAAATATAGAAATAATTATACCCCAAATCAGGGGTCGAAATTAACGCTCGCCCGCTCGCCCGAGGCTAGTAAAACTTTGCTCGGGCTAGTAAAAATCTTATTTCACTAGCCCGACGGGCGAGTACGTTTTCCAGAGCTTACAATTGCCGTTCAAAAAATCATAATATTTCGCGCCGATCACCTTGCGAGTTTCCAGTACTTGTGCGCTACTTATTATTGAAAATTGGTACTTTTATAAATTACAACCACAGTATAAGGCCTTATACTGTGTTACAACCCTGGAACTAGCACTGCGCAGTTCACTGACGACTGATGCACGCACTAGCACCAGCTGTTTGTTCTGTGCCGTGAGCGTGAAGCCTAGGCCTACAGTGCCTTGTAGCTAGCTTATTACGTATTTCGTTTACTAATATCATTAACTATCAGTGTCACTTGGTTATCTTCCTAAAATCGTGGTGTTGTAATATGTGGCGTTATATTCAAGGAGTGCCTAAACCTAAATCTAAAGTTGCAGAAGCTAAACAACCAAGTGACTACGAAAAAAATAGGGTTAGAACATTCCAAGAAAGTTGGAAAACAGCTCACACTTGGTTGCGTTTCGACGATGGTGTCAACAAAATGTTTTGTAGTGTGTTGTGACCCAAAACTTTCATGTATGAATAATGATCGTTTTACATCAATATAACCTATTTCATTACGGGCTAGTAAAAATGGTCTCGGGCTAGAGAACTATTGATGCAACTAGCCCGGAGGGCTAGTGGCCAAAAAAGTTAATGTCGACCCCTGCCCCAAATGACCATCCCCTAAACGAATATATCCTCCATTCATACTGACTACCTCATCAACACTCCAACTATGGTCAAAGTTTGACAATACCTCAACAATGCCACTCTGTAATTCCCAACAATGTCTGACTTACTATATTATGCAACAATCCTTTAGACAAAAAAAATCCACCCAGTGAATTTAAAAAATTCTTTTTTTTTTTCTTCTGCATATTGCAGATAATGTATCACAGGCAATGTGACCCACCACATTCCTTTTGACAAAAAAAACCACCACTCAGTGAATAAAAAAAAAATCTTTTTTTTTTTTTAAATTATTTATACCACTGGTATCATCAACTTCTCGACAACATTATGACAACCCTATTATGACAACGCTATTACGACAATTTTACGACAACGCTATTACGACAATTTTACGACAACGCTATTACGACAATTACCCCCCATGTTTTTTTAATTTTTTGTCGCAATTTGTATTTCTTTCCACAAAAATGGTAAAAAAAACATACCTATGACAACCAAAAGAACATCGAACCCAAGACAAAATGTCGGCCGATCACACTACAGCAACGAAACAAACATTTAACCACATTACTATCAACATGAAATCCACCAACACATACAGAACAAGTTTATTCCATAAACATTTTTTACGAGAGTTTCAACAGTTCCACCTCTAAACTTACTCCAGTCTCTTCCTACCCTCATCCATTCTTTCTCATAACAAACCCACTCCCTCTCATTATTGACCCTGGAATCATCTTTCTGCCCTACAGTCAAATCATTATTTTCCTCACCAACCAAAGCATCCTTGTACTCCTCATCTATCTCCACATCTTTATCCACCACTTTATCTATCTGTTGCTCTGTAACAACCCCGTCTTTCTTATCAAACCTCATCTCATCTTGCTCCTCCACTATCTCCACATTTTCCTTATCATCAACCTTGTCCTCTTGCTTCTCAACTATCTCCACATCTTCCTTATTATCCAACCAGCCTACTTGCTCTTCAACAATCTCTTTCACAACATCTATTTTTCCACTTCCTACCTCTCCTACGCTTCTCAAATCTTTTTCTTTCTTTACATCTCCTACATCCACCTGCTTTACCAAAAATATCGTTTTCATTTCCGCGGTCATGTCTCCCATCATCTTCTCCATATCTACCTGTTTAACCATATTCCTCTTCATCTCTTCCAAAGCCCTAGCTTGTTTATCCTGCCCTTTCTTCATCTCTTCCAAAGCCCTAGCTTGTCCATCCTGCCCCTTCTTCATCTCCGTGATCTTGGCTGTCACACCTACTTGCATCCTCATTAAATTCCTTATCATGCTCTTGATATCTCCATCCTCATCTGGTCCATCCATCATCAAGCTCCCTTCAATATCGTCAAGCTCCCTCTCCACTCTTAACCCCTCATATTCACTTCCTTCAATATCATCAAGCTCCCTCTCCATACTTTAACCACTCTTTGCTACTCCAAATTTTCTTGAACCTCCACTAGTCTATTCATACATTCACACAATCATACGTATCAACCTATGGACAATCTCGAATCTGATCTGCCGATTTACTAAAATTTGTTAACACATTCCCTAGACAAACTTCTCTAGCCTAATATTGATCTAAACCTATGGACAGACATCTACCATCTCGGTCGTTGTAGTAGACCGAGCCCTACACGTTGGAGCGCCAAATTGTCAAATACTGTCTAGCCCGGTATCTCAAGTAGACAAATTATTATTTTATATAACTAGCTCAGTCGATATTACATTACTTACTCGTTTGATGGCTTGATGTTTACCTCACGAACAACCGTCGCACTTCGAAACAGGCCTGTTTCGTCGTCCCGAAGCAGCTGTCGTGGGCGTCACACACACAAAAACCAGTCCTCCACTGACACCTTTTTAAACAACACTAAGTTTTTTTATCTTGTTATTTTTCTCAACTCAACAACAACTTCACTGAATGATTTCCTAACCCATATTCATTTCCTTGACCGACACAACCATACTGTCAGTCTTCCTTCCAACACCAAGACTCACTGACTACTCCTCCCTAGCAACCTGATCAACAAACTTCAACAATCTTTCTTTTCTAAAAAACTTCTTCTTTTTACCAAGCTTCCTAGATCCAACCCTATCCGCCTTCCATATATGTTACAAGTTCAATTTTGCATTAGTCCAATCCATTCTTCAATATGGTATAGTGTTTTGGGGTAGCTAGTCCTTGGCCAAGCGGGTATTTGTTGCTCAGAAGAGAGTAATCCGCTACATGGGGGGGCGTGTGTAGAAGGACATCTTGCAGACCCCACTTCAAGGACCTAAATATACTGCCATTGCCGTGCTTATACATCCAACAAGTGTGCATGTTCACCAGGGAAAACCTTCACCTGTTCCAAGTGGCTAGCCACCAACACAACACTCAAGGATCCTCCGAATTACAGCACAAATACTGCAAGCTGAGCTTGGCTTATCATGGAATTCTACAGACAGGTCGTAGACTCTACAACAAGCTTCCAGATGAGATCAAAGACTCCCCAGATATACGAACATTCAAACGCAAAATAACCATGTTTCTGAAAACGGAGCAATATTATGATGTAGCCGAGTTCACCGGCCAAGCAAGCTATGAGCCATACAATGACTTCTAGGCCTATACGACCTTATGATGCAATATTTAACCCACCTTGACAATGTACATACAATCTTGTATTGTGGTTATGCAGCTACGAAATGAAATGAAATCACAAAAACAACACAAAGTAACACAAAGTAATATTAATTTATATATAGGCCTATTAGTAGGGCTTATCTTTGGGCACCATTGCAGAAGTGTGCAAGATAAAATTTGTGTGTTGCGAGGTCTTTAGCTGTTACATGTGTTCAAAAAATGAAAATGTACCATTTTTGGGTTCGCCAGTGGGAAGGGGGGGGGGGGGGGGAGGACCCTTCAAAAAATTGAAACTTTAGCATGAAGTTATCTACCTGTTAAAACAATTGGAATATTTGTTTTGCCTCATTTGGAAGCCACATCACACTGAAGTTAAGCGAAAAAAGACCTATGTAATGAGTACAGAGCTTGGTAAAATAAAATCCAACTGAGAATTGAGATACCTTTACTGTGTATAGAGAACCCGCATTTGACGTCACATCAGGACTACAACAATGGAACAAATGAATTGAACTGATGGACACACAATCAGCTGTCAAAATAATAAAATTTCAACCATAGAAATAAAAACAAGTGTAGCAATAGTAATTGCTTGTCATTTAAAACTTTTAATGATAGACAACGACTAAGTGAAAGTTTTGTACCTGCACTGTACTTGTTTGTTTTTTATTTTGTTTTCCAAAATCAGAAGAAATTATTTTTTGACAGCTTGTTGTTTGTCCATCGATTCAATTCATTTGTTTCATTGTTGTCTTTTGGTGTTGCTAGTGCCCTATAGGTAGGCCTACTTGTAGAATTAATGTTTCACTACATGACACAAGATAAATTCAAATTGTATAAAATCGTACCGTCAAGTAGAAAAGAAATCATAAGCGAATTTGTAAGTTTAGATCCCCTTTCTCCTTTTAGAATCATTTGTTCAAAGCCACCAATATGGGTGGTGATACGTACATACATTGGGCAAGAGGAACCTCATCACCGACACAATGAAAATTAGCCCAGGAACAATTATTATACAACAGTTTGCTATCAAATTATATCTCAAATGTATTTTAGATGTCATTAATTAGAGCTTAGGTAATCTTGAAAAAGTTGAACCCATGTAAAATAACAAGTCATCAGTGGTCAACTAATCATTTTTATTAAATTACTTATATACATACGCTTTTCATTATCAACATGATAATGGACAGCAATGCCAAAACAAATCTCCACTTTACAAATAATTTTCACACTGGATTTTAAAAGTGCCCATTACATTCATTGCAAAATATTATAATCCTATTAAAACCCTAACACGTTGGCCGCAAGACATTTAAACGGGAGCTTTTTCCGAAAGCTTGAACCAATGGCCACAGTCGCATCGGCGGGGGTCCCCCTTATACAGCCACATCCAAGAGACAGACACGGCGTCTTCCTCACAGATGCAGCCCACGATACGAGCGTCAAACGCAGACGGAATCAGGTTGGGATTGTTCTTCGTTCCTGGGCCACGCTTCATAATCTTCATGTCGAAGGGATTCTCGTTGCCCGACATTTTGGCACACATTTCTCGTTGTTCTATGCCAGTGGCGTGCTCTACAGGATCGGGCATCACTGGAAGAAAAAACACATGGTATTTATGGTGTGCACACTTTTTTTTCCTGTGCTGTGCAGAGTTGGCCTCTTCAGCCATTCTTCTTTCTTGCTATCCAATATAAGGCTGCCTCCTTTTCTGTCCTGCTCGATTCGTCGGGCAGGGAGTCGTTCTCCTGTTACACTTCGAAGTTTGAACTTGACATTTGAAGAAGGCGTCATTCATATTTGAGTTGTATGATTTATTGATTGTAAACATATAAAACTAAAAATGAATAACACCATTAGGGCTGAGTTGTGTAAACGTTTGAATTGAACGCCCGCGCTAAAATATATGTGTGCAAGTTTAACCATGTCTTATACCCCGCCCAACCAATCCCTCTCCCCAGCCACCCCAACCCAAAACCCAATTCACAGATTTTTCCGATGTCACAGCTCTTCGACGAGCCGACAAGGCATAGCTTAGTGTGTGGAGTCAAAATGACTGTGGACTGTTGGACACAAGGTAGAGAATATAATCAACAATGAATATAATAAATCACCCTTGTTATTTCGTTGAACTTGTTGTTTCGCGAACATTAAAACGCATTTTTTTGTCATCATTTTGTAAACAGGAGGGGTGTAACTAGTGATGGAACATTGAAAATTTTCAATTCACTGAAAATTTTCAACGTGGCTTGAAAATTTTCATCGAAAATTTTCAATATTTGGTTTTGTTTATATTTTGTAAGCATAGAACATTCAAATAGGTTTAAGTCAATTATGTGGTTGTAAAGATGGCAACAAAAAAACTATCAAACACTTTATTTGCTTAGTAGAAAGTTTAATAACAATGGATGATTGTGTAGTAAAATTCATGAAAAAACGACCAGGGCCTGTTAATTCGTTATTTTTCCCTTTCAATGAAGAAACATCAACAGTAAGTTTTAAAGAAATAAAAGGTATATTGGGTCAACCAGCAGTTGATCGCCGGGAGGTATACACATTTTCTGAAGATTTGTCCATGTTCAAGAACTTGTGTTAAACATAGTTATTAAGTTGTATTTTGTACTTAATTTATATTTTGTAAACTTAATTTATTCTTTTTAGGCCTACCAGTTAATAGATAGGTATGTGCGTGTACCTGGCCTTGCCTTCAACCACTTGCTAGTGGTTACCGCTTATACAAACCACACCATACTGTTTTACAAAATAAAAACCTTATAATCAGTGGGCTCATGTTTTATTTCGGGCACCGTTAGGGTTGTAACGTTTTTTTAACCTTGCGTATGAGAAAGCAACAATTTGTTTTGAATGTTACACATGTTGTTACATGTTACGCCTAGTTTCGTGATACACAAACAACTTACATCTAATCAAACAATTGATTGCATTTTTTTTAAATTTTCAACAGTTTGAAAATTTTCACGAAATTTTCAACCAAAAAAGTTTTCATGAAAATTCCCATCACTAGGTGTAACGTTTAAACGCGAAATATTCGGAATGATAAACGTTTACAAAATTTATCATTTTCTCCCACCCCTAGACACCATCTTCAAATGTTAAGTTCAAATTTCAAAGTGTAACACTTTTTGAGCTTACTTTTGTCCAAGAAATGCAACGAAAACCCACTGGTTGTTCATGTTGCATCATCAAGTAAACGTTTATGGACAATTTTAACTATTTTTAGACATCAAAATTATTTGGGTGGTTTATTAATTTGTTTGTTGAAGTTCCTCCAAATTTCCATTTTGCCACCATTACACTTGTTAAATGGACTAGGATTCTTTGCAATCTTAAAAATAATGGATTTTATTCATAAATAGTAAATACCAAACACGTATGTATATCTAATGACTATATTTATTATTTAAGCATTTGAAGAGGGAGGGGGGACGGTACTGGGGCACACTGCACTGCACAAACCGTTTCAGACGCAGTCGGGTGTCGTCACGACATTCCTAAAGCCAGATTTAGGACCCGTTTAGCTGTCTTGTTTTAGACAAATCTTAAGAGATATATTTGGCCTACACATTTTAAAAGTTAACCGTATGGGTATTTCTTGCAAACAGGTGATCAGCTGTTCTGCTCACTTTTTGTGTGTGTATTCCTTTGAGAGATTGATTATGTGGTATTCACATATTACACGTAATTTTTTTTCAACGAAATTTAACAAAAATCACTCTTTTATGTTACCTGTTACTGTATCTTTCCAATTATGTAAGGCGCATGCTTCAAATGGTACGTATTTATGTTTTAAATTAACTTAATTATGTTGAATTGGCTAGAGCCTATGCCTACTGCCTAGGCCTATGCATACCATTTGCCATTGTTGAAAACTGGGATGAAGAGAAATATCTCTGCAGCAAAATAAGTGCTTTGGTTTTTTGTTATCAGCAGGTGCACCAACTTAAACACAAGTTACTGTATAACAATCACAGTATTTTCAATAAATTACCCCTTCTTCAAATTTGAAGAAGGGGCTATTATTTTAAACGTAGTGGATATTCGTACAGTCAGCCCATTACACTATGGCTGCCCAGTGACAGGTCTACCAACGTCGAGTAGGTTAGGGGAGGGGTTTAACGGCACTGACTAAGGGGCGGTGACGTTAAACCCCTCCCCTAACCTAGGCCTACTCGACGTTGGTAGACCTGTCACTGCGCAGCCATAGTGTAATGGGCTGACCGTACGAATATCCACAGCCTATTTTAAAATTAATTTATACCCAAAAAATAAATTAGCTCTTCTTCAAATTTGCGGGCGATATTCGGTTTCATTTCATACGTTGGCTAACCTGGTGACATTTAGTGCCATCTAGCGGCAGACTACAGAATCAACGTAGAACAGCTGATTGTAGCATACAGTAGGATGTGCATGTTGTTAATGGTGAATGGCGTACAGTACATAGACATAGGCTCTAGCCAATTCAACATAATTAAATTGATTTAAAACATAAATATGTACTATTTGAAGCATGAGTCTTACATAATTGGAAAGATACAATAACAGGTAGGCCTAACATAAAAATGTGATTTTTGTTAAATTTCGTTGAAACAAAATATTTTCCGTGTAATACGTGAATACCGATTATGTACATAGTAATACACATGATTTGATGGTATTTGTTTAGTATCACTGATCGCACTTCTTACTCACTTTTTCCAATGAAAAACGCCAAAGTCTTGTTTAAAGTGTTATTTTTATTGAACAATGTTTAATTGTCTTTTTTTTGATGCCTATTATAATATTGTAGTTAGTTTTTAAGAGTAATAAATGATTGTTTGAAGTTTTTATATGAAAAGTTGACGTCTTCTTCCTTGTTTCCTGCTTGTGTCCGGTGCAGTGCTGCCAATGGCAAACTATCCAAAACCACCCCCTAACCTCGGGCAAAGTCACTTTCGGGCGCAAATCTGCATAATTGCATAATTTGAAGGAGTATTTAATCGTAGGGGCCTAGTTTGCACGTACATCCAAAACCCCCCCCCTAACCTCGGGCAAACTATCCAAAACCACCCCCTAACCTCGGGCAAAGTCACTTTCGGGCGCAAGAGGTAGGGTTTTTTCATGTACATACGTTGGTAGACCACACTTTATGTGTGCTCCGAACAGCTGCGCCCTCGCACGTCCGCCATATTGCCATATTTAACGTGATTGTGTTGTCAAATCGATGCAACTTCAAAACGATAATTTAATATGAAAGAAGAGACTATTTGTATTAAAAATCACTGGAGCTTACAGATAAATCATGAAATAACAATAATGTACTGCGCATATGATCAATATCGCAAAGGAATACAGAAAAAAAGTGAGTACGAAACGCGATCAGTGATACTAAACAATTACCGATTTGATTATTATCTGTAAGTTCCAGTGTTTTTTTTTTTTTTTTTTTTTTTTTACAAATTTTAGGGCTATGTTTTTTTGATACTTAATTTCCATTTTTAAAATACATTGTTTTGACATGTGAATCACGTTAAATATGGCAATATGGCGTACGTAAGTACATGAAATACATGAAAAAACCCTAAAACCAGAGTTCGACCATCAGTATGAATACTTGGATGAATTCGTGGCTTTTAGTTCAAGACGTTCATAAGGTTGGGGGAGTGTTGACCTTGAACCACAATAACAGCCGATCATCTGTTCGCAAGCTTTACCGTATAAGGCTTGTTCCTATTTACGTCATCGATGTTAGTTCCGTTTTTACTCACGAGATCGCAGCACGGGGGACGGTACAAACATTGCAGTCTGACAAGTGACAGCTGCTAAATATCTTCTAATGTTTCAAGATTTCTATGCAACCCAACCACTTCAAATTCATTCCTGTGACAAAGTAGCTAGATCTATAAGCTTAGGTAAATATTATAAACATATGCCTCAGTCAGAATTGGGGTAGGGAGAACTGGGAGATTATTTAAAATATGCTGTCACCTCGATCAAACGTAAACATTCCTACGCCATCTTTCAATGTTTGTACCGCCACCTATAGACGCCAGCACTGCGCGTATATTGTGATTGTTGAACTAGCTTGGAACAAGCCTTATTGGTATTTGTATCGGACACATACATAGGTCGGACACTGTATGCCCAAATTAGACGGTTCAATGTTCCATTAACGTTTCCTCGAATTCAAGAACAAAAACGAATCAAAGAAGTAGGCTAGGCCTAGAGTATTATTGTATTTTATTAAGCTCGGTTTACACACTTATATAAGATTTAAGGTTTAACAAAATCAAATCAAGCCAAAAGCATTATAGCGTTAACACACTTTCTTAAGATTTAAGGAAACCATAGCAATTTTAGGTCTTATAGGCATAGGCCTAGGCCTACCTAAAATTCTAAGCCCAGCCAATGAGAGGCGATGTTTTACAAATCCGGCCAATGGTAGGGGCTAGTGATCATAAGTAAAATAGGAAAATAACATCTTAAATAAGTGTGTAAACCGAGCTTTATCTACGTATGTGTATTGTGTTGATGCTTTTCTGGCACTGAATCCAAGGAAAGATGAAAGAACATTGAACCATCTAACAAATTGCGGATTAGGCATAGTAATAATAATAATAATAATATTTATTCACCATTCGACTTGTACAAGATACAAATATTGGTTTCGTCAAGATGCTTATATCGAAATATTAATTCTAATTCTAATTCTAGGCAGGCATTTAAATATAAGCCTTTAAAAGGTAAGCATTTGAGTAGCCTATGATTACAGGAAGGTTAAACCAGTTGATACTAAGAATAAAATGAGATAAGATACATTAGATACACATTAGACATTAGATTAGATTACATTAGATTAGATTAGGGCACATAGTTGAGTCCAGGATCAAAGCAAAAAGTGACAAAAGGTGACAAGATCGATATACAATATGGTACAATGTGGATGCAGAAATAACGATACATTTATATTTCAATTACTTAGATATAAGTTGCTAACAAGCAGGCTCACTCACAGAGGTAGTCTTTTAAAGAGTAAAAGCTGTTGGATAAAAGAAATGTTTTCAGGTTGTGTTTGAAGGAGGGCAGGGTGGGAGATGTTTTAATGAGATTGGGGAGCTTATTGTAGAGGGTGGATGCAAGGTATTCAGGACCTTGAGAAAAAAGAGTCAGGTTGTGGGAAGGTCTGTGGACCTGGAGACTGGCTCTGGTGTTATGGGAGTGTATTGATGTGTTAAGAGGGAAGAGATTTGGGTTGGTGCGGACAAATATTGCAGCGGATTGGATCAGGGTGCATGCCAGCGTAAGTATTCCCAGATTCTTGAAGAGATCTCTGCAAGAATGTTTCCTGGATACACCAGCAATGATACGCACAACTCTCTTTTGGAGGATAAATATTCTATTGGCATGGTGAGAGGCTCCCCAAAAAAGCAGACCATAGGATAAGTGGGAGTGGACATGGGCAAAGTAAACTAGCAAAAGGACAGGGGGGTGCACTATCTGTTTAAGCTTTCTAATCAAGTAGCACCCAGATAAGATTTTGTTAGCGACATGATTTACGTGGCTGGACCAGTCAAGTTTTTCATTTAGAAACAGGCCTAGGACTTTTACTGTATGAGAGCGAGGGATTATATCAGAGTTAAGGCGTACGAGGGGGCTTACTGGAGGAATTTTGTAGTGAGTATGAAAGTAGAGATAGACAGTTTTGGAGCGCGAGATAGTAAGTTTATTCATGTAGCAGTATGAGGACATTTTATCAACATGTGAGTTTATTAAGGGGGGAAGGTGCTGAAAAGGTTGATGTTTGGGAAGGGTTAAGAGGTGGCTCGAGTCGTCCGCATATTGGATGTGAGTACCCTCGTCTAAGGAGGCAGACTGATCGTTGACATACAGGATATATGCTAAGGGTCCCAGAATTGACCCTTGGGGTACTCCACAGACAACAGGTAGAGGTTTCGAGAGCGTTTTAGTGAAGGATTGGCTGTTAGATGAGCGGATCTCTACCACCTGAAACCGATCAGATAAGAAAGAGGAAATCCAGCTAAGAGCTGCACCCCGGATACCTAGGGTGTCCAGCTTTGTTAGGAGAATAGTGTGGTCAATAGTGTCGAAGGCCTTGGTCATGTCATAGAACATTCCTATGGTTTGGTCCCCTTTGTCCAGGGCAGAGTAAAGAGGGGTAAGAAATCTAAAGAGAGCACTTGTGGTGGATTTGTTTTTTAAGAAACCATGCTGGCTAGGGGAAAGAATGTTGTGATAATTTAGAAAAGATAGTAGTCTGTCATGTATGATGTATTCAAATATTTTGGAGAAGGAGGACAGAAGGGAGATAGGTCGATAATTATTCATCTCTGACTTCTACCCCTTCTGTTTAAAAATGGGAATTATTTTCGCTGTCTTCAGTTTGGAGGGAAAAATGCCATCAGAAAAGGATTCGTTTATTATGTAAGCCAGAGGGCCAGAGATCAAGTCGGTGCATTTTGATAGAAGAGATCCGGGAACTTCGTCAAGCCCGCATGAATGTTTCGAGCCGAGTTTTTTAGTAACCATTGCTACTTCATTAGGTGTAGTGGGATAGAGAAAAATAGTTGCGCCTAGTACAGATCGGGTTGTTTTAAGAAGAGGGGGGGAATAAGTTGGCACCTTGGAACTCCCACTATTGCATGAGTCGATAAAGAAATTGTTAAATAGCTCACACTGAGATGAAGGGTCGACTACGTCCTGTCCATTAATGGTGATTGACAGTTTCGAGTTGGGTTTGGGAGCTGTGGTATGTGCTTTGATCATTGCCCAGGTTGCCTTGGAGGTGTTCCTAGATGAAGAAATTTTGGTATCATTGTAATCAAGTTTGGCACTTCGTATTTTTTTAGCATGTGACTTTTTTAACTCTCGGTATTTTTGTTTAAGTGAAGGGTTATTAGAAGACTTTAATTCAACGTGAAGGGACCGCAAGATCTGAGCTTCGGCTCTAATTTCCTTTGAAATCCAGGAATTTGCTTTAGTATTGGTTGCAGGACAAGATTTAAGGGGAAAAGCAGTATTGAAATGGTGTAGAAAAGTGGAGAGGAATCTTGAGAAGAGCTGGTCAGCATTGCCTGGTAGTCTTAGGGAGTGCCATGTTTCTTTACTAAGCAACGATATAAAATAAGCTGTGTTGCCGGGACTTAGGACGTGTCCGAATTAAAAGTCTAAGGTCTAAGTCTAAGTCTAGGTCTAAGTCTAGGTTTAAATTATTTAGCATGTTCTAACTCTAATTCTAAGTGGATTTCGGACAGTACTAAACCTATTGCAGAGCCACCTATTGCGAGAAATTTGACCTAGAGTTGAAGCATTGGTTCACAGCCTTCTCGACGGGTCAATCCGCGGATTGTACCGACGCCTTTGGAGGTTAGGAAATGTAAAAGTATTCATTTTCCAGTATTGATGCACGTTTTAGGCTTTAGAGTAGGCCTATCACTGTTTACATTATAAAATAATACTAGAGGTATGTATATAATAAACTTAAGTAACATTTCACTTTTCCGTCTTCCTTCTCGCAGCTGTGTTTTTCGTCCGCCATTTTAAGACTTATAACGAGCGTGCACTTTCGATTGCTAGGTCTAAACTTCGATTTAGACCTAGACTTAACGATTTCGGACAGTACTTCATACGTCACCGATGATTGATGACGTCAAATCTAGACTTAGACCTAGAGTTAGCAATGATAAAGAGGAATTCGGACACGTCCTAAATGAACGCTTGGTGACACGGATTTTAGGGGGAGGGAGCAGGTTGGTAGGTAGGTAGGTAGGTAGGTAGGTAGGTAGGCCCCTAGGCCTACGTTCACTCAATAAAATGGGAAGACAATAGACTTAAATACAGGTTACCAAGGAATTTTTGACAAGCACAATGTTTAATCTTCTGAGAGGACAGGTAGACCTAGGCCCGAAAAAATAATTCTTGATAAGTCCTAGGGCCTAGGGCTAGCCTAGGCCTAGGCCAGATTTACAACGAAGTTATTTAGATAATTTCAACTAGTGGGGAAAAAATAATAACATATAGAGGAAGCGCTAGGATTTATCAACCGACATAACTTACTTTTATCTGCGAGCCTTGCAGCTGAATATGAAATATTTCGTCGTGAAGACTGAAGAACAACCCTTGCACAGAGAAGAGCCATTTTGGACGAGATCGTATCATTGACTACAGATTTGATATTCTACAACGAAAAGTGTTCGTTTTTGGTTTACAATATTACCGTCAGAGGTCAGTTGAAATGGATTTGTTCAGAAACAAAAAAGATTATGAGCAGCAAATATGAATTATATTTATTTTTACCAAAGTGGATGATTAACACACGTAATAGGTTGTAAATTTAGATAAATTATTTATTTTCAATGCGAGTTGAAGCCTAGTAACGTAACTGTCATGGTAATCTTCGATGTTTTGGTTTTCTTTTACGTTTTCGGACGCTACCGATTGTCCCACCGCTTGGTAGTTCAGGACTTGTTGATTTACAAGTTTTCTACGTTCTAAACAGTCAACGCGTAGTTTCTTTCTCTCTCAACGTCAAGGTATGAACAAATTTATGTTATTAATTTAAAGTAAATGGTAGGTTATTTAAAAAATATATGTACCACACGATACACATACTCCTTTAAAATGTTGCTATAAAATTAGTTGACTACTTTGATGGATACATGGACCGGATGACTCTGAATTATCTAGATATTTTTGGATTAGTGACCGTTCGGTGTGTGTACGTGCGTTGGCTAACCTCACATTTACCACACAACCATAATTATTAATTTTAAGTATGAATTTATCTTGACATACTTGTCCAATTTATAATTAAGTCTACCTTTATTATACTAGGCCTACTTACACGTCTAGGATTTTGGCGTGACCTAATAAGTCTTCTTTGCAAACTTAGTGGTTACGATAATAGGGGCCTAGGCCTACTGATCTTGAATGGGATTTTGTGAACTGCCAATTTATTTTTTATTGAATTTTTGTCCCATCCTTCAACTAGGGCCTACCTTATTACTTTTTCTTGATGTATTGGGACCCTTACTCCTTAATCTTAACGCACATACTAACAAGAAGTATTAACTAGGCCTAGGCCTATCTTAGCCTAGGCCCTAGGCCTAGACTGCTTTAATTTTGGTGCCGTCCCTCTCGCCATAGGCCTAGGCCTAGGCTGGCTGTTGCGGACATTGACATGGAATTATCTTAGCTCTCTGCAGTAACCATTTTCTAGTTCATATCCTTTCTCTACTATTTCCCTTGCCCCTTTAGTATAGGCCTACCCTTGCACGATACCCTGGAATAGCTTTCTGTTGCCAGGCAATGTTCTGTGTTTTGTGGTCGACCCAGCTGTAACAGATGCCCCCTGGCCCTGCCTTCTAAGATTTACTAACTGGGTATTTAATGTCTTATAGGCCTACAGCAAAACACTTAAGATTTTATTGGGATTCACCCTGTAAAGAAAGCAGACGGCATCTACTTTTGACTGCAAATGACTTCCCAGTTGCCTGACATCCCTAACCCTAGGATATTTTTTAAAAAGCAGACAGCATCTAGGCCTACTTTTGTCTGCAAATGATTTGCCAGCTGCCTGAAATCCCTAACCCTAGGATATTTTCGGAGTGGCTATTTGCACCCAAGTTGGGTGAGCGCAACATTTAATATGCTATTTTTACCCAAGTTCTGTGCATGCGCGGGTGTGTCCAGCATTTAAAATGCTATTTGCACCCAAGTTGTTTTCACCCAAGTTGGGTGTGTCCAACACTTAAAATGCTATTTGCACCCAAGTTGTTTTCACCCAAGTTGGATGTGTCCAACACTTAAAATGCTATTTGTACCCAAGTTATTTTCACCATGCTATTTGCACCCAAGTTATTTTCACCCAAGTTGGGTGTGTCGAACACTTAAAATTCTATTTGCACCCACGTTGTTTTCACCCAAGTTGGGTGTGTCCAACATAAAAATGCTATTTGCACCCACGTTGTTTTCACCCAAGTTGGGGTTCACTTGGGTGCAAATAGCATTTAAATGTTGGGCACACCCAACTTGGGTGAAAACAACATGGGTGCAAATAGAATTTTAAGTGTTGGACACACCCAACTTGGGTGTAAGCCACTTGGGTGCAAATAGCATTTTAAATGTTAGACACACCCAACTTGGGTGAAAATAACTTGGGTACAAATAGCATTTTAAGTGTTGGACACATCCAACTTGGGTGAAAACAACTTGGGTGCAAATAGCATTTTAAGTGTTGGAACTCAGAACAAGATAAACATATTTTTCTTGAATGGCTGAAGAGGCCAACTCTACACAGGAAAAAAAATAAAAACTTAAGATGTTCTAGGCCTAGTGAGGGAAAAGGTACAGCTAAGGAAAACAGCTTACCAGCCTTTTGCCTCTTTTGGCCTTTCCATCCAAGTAGGCCTATACACTATAATTCTATAGCTTATTTATTTGTAAAAGTGTTTATAATACATAAAAATTATTACACAAAGTGTTTATAGGCTACAGTGTTTTTCCTGAAAAATATTTCATTTTCGGGCGCGGACTGAAGTGGCCGATAGGCCTATTTACCCAGGGGTGTAGCCCTAAATTAAAAGTTGTTGCCTGCACACAATGAAAAATATATGAAAAAATGTATGGCTGTTGTTAATTTGTCTTTAAATGTATGCTCCATGGATGTTTTTGACCATACATGTACCGTACGTAGACACATAATAAGATATGACACTTAATAAGGTCTCCACAAACTAAAATTCACCCCTAAATCGGCAACCAATCGCGCTAAATAGTGGGATAGGCTAGTAGTTTTCATAAAATAAAAATTTTATCATTTTAGCCCTGGTTGGAGAATTTTGGGTGCAGACCCTGCCCAGGGTTTGAAAAGTGTGCCTGAGCTAGGTCTGGGAGATAACAGTCATGTGCAAGAATTCACCAGCTGAGTTTAGGCTACTTGATTGGGAAAATGACGTCACGCTACCTCCGCTGACTTGTAGCCTAATATTTGGAACGAAAACGCTTGTTTTTAAGATGGCGGGTGGTCTGCTGCTGGTGGTGCTTCTGGCAGGGTCAGCTTGGGTTTCACAACCAAATTTTTCCACCTCTTCCTATCTTCTCACAATCGTACTTCCTCTACTTGCTCCCAGTTCTCTCCTCTCTTCTGTAAGTCTTCAGCAATCTTTTCCTTCCATCTCTTCCTTGGTCTTCCCCGTCTTCTTCCTTCAATCTTTTTTTCATATATTCTCCTGGGCATCCTCTCTTCCGTCATCCGTTTCATGTTTCTAAACCTCAGCCTTGTCCTTCCCATTCTGTCCCCTAGCTTCTCCACACCAAGCATTTCTCTAATGTTTGTATTTCTAATCCTGTCTCTTCTTGTCTTTCCCACCGTGCTCCTCAGGAATCTCATCTCCGCCGCCTGTATTTGACTTTCTTCTCTATCCCCCATATTCCAGGTTTCTGCCGCCTAAGTGAGGATCGGTATGAAATGGGTCTTGTACAATGTCTTCTTGACCTGTATTGGTATTTCCCTGTCCCACACCAGACCTTTTACACATTGATAGAAGTTACTGGCCTTTTGTATCCTGTTGTTGATTTCCTTTCTTATCTTCCCGCTTGACATTATTTCACTTCCTAGGTAGGCAAAGCTCTCCACCACCTCCAGGGTTTCACCTCCAATCCGTATCTCTGCATGGTAGTTCCCTACGTATGACTTGTATGAATATTTGTACACTATAATTTCGCGTGGCGTTAACACTACTCAGCCCTAGCCTGAGCACAATTTTGTATAGTACAAAAGAGCAAGAACCATATTTTGTCTAGGCCTAATTTAGCCATTGCATATGACAGTTATGTAGCATGTGGTTATGGTTAGCCTAACATTGTTTACATTCAGCAATTGCGTGGATGTATCTAACTAACAATTTTCATTTTCAGATGTTTACATCTGGGGCAAAAATAGTGAAGAGTGGCGGTGGGGAGCCGGATTCGTTCGAAAGCTCGATATCCCAGGCTTTACTTGAACTTGAAATGAACAGTGATCTAAAAGCTCAGCTCAGAGAGTTGTACATTACAAAGGCTAGGGAGATCGAGCTCAATGGAAAGAAGGTAAGCCCTAAAATAGGATATTCTAATGTAGTAAACCGAGAATGTAGTGTTGTTGATAAGACGTAACATTGAGTTACAGGCGGCAGGTTAATTCTACCTACCGAGTATAACGAAAACTCAAACCGAGGTACTGTTAACCATGATACTTTCCGTTCTAGTCCATCATCATCTACGTTCCATTCCCTCAACTGAAGGCCTTCCAGAAGATCCAGACGCGCCTTGTACGCGAGTTGGAGAAGAAGTTCAGCGGCAAGCACGTAGTATTCATTGCCGAGAGGAAGATCTTGCCCAAGCCAACACGAAAGACTCGCATGAAGAACAAGCAGAAACGACCCATTAGGTAGGTTTATGTTGTTTACTCTGTTGGTTGCTGTTAGTACTACTGGAGGGTTATTCCCATGTTGAACAGGGCGTGTTCGGTATCAGTTGCTCGAAATGTTCATTTTAATCATCAATAATCTGTTTTCCTTTTAGGACATAGTATTTATAATTGAGGTAATGGTATAGTACTGCGTCCCTAATTTAGAAGGCTATTGGTCGAGCCTTGGTCTTGGTCTCTTATGATCTCTCTGATATCCACAAAAGTTGGCTCAATCAAGTACTTTTCAGTAACGCACATCTTGTTTTTACATTTAATTACCTCAATATCACAAAACATTTTGCTCGTTTTATCAATTTTGTGCAATACACCACGTGATACTATCTTTTTTTTATTTTATTTTTTATTTAGCATTTCATATATCACATTCATGTGGAAGCCGATAAGGCTGCCGAATATCAAAACTTAAAGGGTCTAAGGCTAGGGTCAAGTGTATTTACAATGGCTTGAATACTGCGTTGCTTCGACTATATGCCGGTACAGAACGGGTTTTGTACCGGTGGACGAAAGAATTAATTCACAAAAAAATGATGTTAGTTTTGGATTTTCGACAAAAATTGTAATAGTGATCCAAGCGGTGTATCGCTAAAAATTGATAAACCGGGTAGAGCTGTGGTGATAATGAGGGAATTAAATGTAAAAAAAAGTATGTGTTATTGAAACGTTATTTTCCATTGAGCCAACTTTCGTAGATATCGGCATCAGAAACCTACACTAACATAGGCCTATTCTCTCACGGACAGGTGTCTTACCCGTCGGGAGGATGTGGTTTTGAGCCGGCTACGTATAGGCCATACGTATTTAACCCAATCTTACCTTTTTTCTGAAGACAAGGTACCGCCCAGTTGTGACCAATGCAATGTGCCTATTTTTCGAGCTGTCTAGCATCTGCTCACAGTATGCATGA
Source organism: Isoperla grammatica (assembly GCA_945910005.1). NCBI lineage: Eukaryota > Metazoa > Arthropoda > Insecta > Plecoptera > Perlodidae > Isoperla > Isoperla grammatica. The sequence continues at coordinate 12,892,285 of OX246742.1, read as the reverse complement.
AATACCAAGCCCTAAGACACCAGATGAACCTGCCACTAGTTTTAGAAGAGATTTTAGATATAGACAACTCTGAAAAGCTTTAACAATAATCCTAGTGCAAAGTGCACTCTTTAATAAACTGTTAATTTCAAAATAAATTGTAACAGTACCCTCGCCCTCTTACTACTCTGGTCGGCCTAGCTCTGCCGGGAAATAAACCAACACTTAAAAAACTTGAGTTGTATTATTAATTTATATTGTATCACATAGACAACGAATGCTCACAGTAAATAACTTGTCACAAATAGGTCTACAGACAGTACCAGCTCCAGTTATAGGTGTATTCTTCTTCTAACCTTGTTTTCTCAAGCAGGCGTCCATGGTAGGATTTCCAAAATGTCCTTCATGGTAGGTTGAATTCAGTGGTTGATCGTGTGTAACCGACGCTTCGAAAATCACCGTCCCATTTAACGGGGCAGGCGTAGTTGACGTCTGGGTAATACTAGTTTGGATGACTAGAGAAATTAATTGTAAGGCTTAAAGTCGTTCCATTGATCAAACTACCAGTTTCAAGCAATGATTTTAAATTTTTAATATTTGTTTAAAATCACAAACAACTATTTCTTTGACAATTATTATGTTAAATTACTATAAAATGTAAAATATATTCAGTAATCAAGTAAGAATACTATTTTAAAATCCAGTATTTACACGAAAATGCAGTTATTTATAATGGCATGATTCTAGACACTAGTTTGACTGCAGAATAGCCAATCCCTAAAAACGAAATTAGTTCATCAAAACTCCAAATAGAAGTCAACTTCTTATCTCGCTTTTGGCTTTAATTACACCACAAAACATTCACAAATTATAGACTTATATAATGGATACAAATCTAAATTGAATTACAAAGCTAAGGAAACAAAAAACTCGTTTTTAATATTCGTCGACAAAGTATTGCCAGCCTCCAATATACTTGGCAACGCTGCAAAGACATTGTTATTGTCCTATGGTGAAAATGGCGTCGAAAAAATACGGAATACGAAGCGGAGGACGTTTTATTACGATAAAAGAAAATGATAGGATTGTATATTTTGTATCGTATCATGTTGTTTGTGCAATTGTTTACCTGACGAAGTGATCTCAAGTAACTTAAGTCCATCTAGGACATGTGAAGGCATGCAATGGATGTAAATGATTTCAAATGCGTGTAGGGGGGCTACATAAATGGTAGGCCTAGGCCTTGCACATGTCAAATGATCACAAAACGTCCTTGAGTGGTCTTAGGGCTTGGCATATTTTCTTTCATATTATACAGATGCCTCCTGGCATACTATACTTAGCATATCTACATTGGGGAAAATGTTTGCGTTTACGGACGTACAATACACGAATTTCATTTCGGATCATTGTAGGCAATATAGGCCTAGGCCTAATCTAAATAAAGGTGGCCTAGGCTAGGCCTCACGTACCGTATTCAGATATATTTCCGATTCTAATTGTGCCTTCAATTTGAATTGAGTGCATTATTTGTATGACGCAAAATGTTAGTTGGAAATAAGCGACAGTAAATGTAAATAAGAAAAAGTCTAGTCACGTCGCATCGTGGAAAGGTGACAGCCAGCTCATGTTTTGACGCGAGGCGGACGCGGGCTCAAAGAGAAATGACGTCATCGCACGCAGTGTTGCCATAGTTTCACGGCTCGCCCGATTTCCCATCAAATGTTCTTGTAGTGAAGCCAATATTGACCGAAAACGAGTCGAGAGATTGTATTCATATATACATATTTAGAATTGTCGTTCAATTATCTTCAAATTGAGTATAAAATAAAGAAAATGACAAATGTTTAGTATCTACTTAGTCGATGCTTTATATTCGAAAGTGTATGATTTTTGACAGTTTCAATGGTAGGGGATAGGGAAATCGACGGATTTCAAATATTTATATTAAAAAAAGTAGTCGATGAAACTACTTTATTTTTCGCTAATATTTAACATGATATTTAAGTGTATATTCAACATGATTTGTAGCACAATGACAAATAGTTGGGTAAACAGTGGATCGACTTTAAAGACTCGAGTTCTTGAAGTTGTTCCGTGTAGCTTTCAACACCACTTCCTCTCTCTAGGCTCACTTTCCACCATCTTCTTCTGTATAATGTCCTTAGTTACCAGTCAACAACCGTTGCTATGCAATGTAACAATGCAAGTTCTTTATTGATATTACCAAAGCTCTCTACAAATTCACATGTGCACAAAGTCACTGCATTCTAAGCACAGCCTAGTGGATAATGCACAAACTCACTGCACTCTAAGCACAGCCTAGTGGATAATGCATATAGACGGTACTTTACAAACTACTGCTTGCTCTGTAAGCTATATCTGTTTAACCCAAAGTTCTGAACTACCAGTATATTAGAGGATGTTTTATACTTGTGTAATTATTTATAATCTCTTATGTCTCTTTTTGGCGCAAATAACCAAGATGTTGACGCGCCGTTAAGCATTCAACAATTCATTCATTCATTACAGACCAATAGCCTTAACACCAAATACCCATATTACGTTACTCAAAACATTTTTAATATGTATTGTATTTAGGATACATTACTTTTCATACCAATCATTTTTCTTTTTTTTTTCTTCTTATGCCAAGATGGCTTTTTCAGCCATTCTTTTGTCTAACTATCCAATATAAAAAATAGTAAATAGGACAAACTTGCATTTCTTACCAATGGTAAGAAATATGGTTGTATACTTTATTTATTATTTACCATTCCCTAATTAATTAATATATATATATATATATATATATATATGTACTTGTTGCAACTTTCTGGGGATTGTTGCCGCGAGTTATGTACTAAAGAAGGAGGCACTGACTTACCCTTCCCTTCCTGACGTTTCGGGAAAGTCACATCTCCCATCTTGACTTTCCCGAAACGTCAGGAAGGGAAGGGTAAGTCAGTGCCTCCTTCTTTAGTACATAACTCGCGGCAACAATCCCCAGAAAGTTGCAACAAGTACACATATGTCCGCGAAAACTTAAAAACTAATATATATATATATATATATATATATATGATTTCTCAGACTTTGTTGGTTGCAATATGTAAAGAAAGGATACATTTTACGGTTAAACCAATCTAAATTTTATTTTTAATGATAAGTCAACGTTTCGACGACTTTAGCGTCGTCTTTTTCAAGACATACAAATATACAAAAACAAATAAATAAAAAACCACAACAACCAAAAAACACTTGCATATAAAAACGAAAACACTGCCACAGCGATACATCACTGGGTAGCTGCTCTAGCAAGCTCCTTGAATTTGCTTCTGGTTATGGGACCCCCCTGAGACACTGCTGGAACTCTTTGTCTCTGAGAATGGTCAGCAACAGGCTGATTGATGGCTGGGAACACCTGCTGGACTTTAAGGTTAGCCACAATCGGTTTCCAAGCCGAAGGTAGTCTTTGAGCGTCATCTCGCTTGTTCAGGTTATGAGGCCGCTTCTCAATCTCAATTGCTTCCCGGATTAACCTCGCTCGAAGATTGTCTACTGAAGCAAGAAGCCGTACCCCGGCAAAGTTAATGTTATGTCCTTCCTTTATTGTATGTTGTGCTAGAGATGACGTTGACTGGCCTTGGTCCACAGCAAGTCGGTGTTCTTGAACTCGCTGCGATAATTTTCTACTTGTTTGACCAATGTAACTGTGATGACAGCCATTACAGGGTATCTCATATACTCCTTTGTTTTCTAAAGGAATCACATCCTTACAAGTTCCCACCATTTCGCCAATTTTCTTCTCGGTATTAAAAATCGTCCGTATGTTTTCTCGGCGAAGCCGTTGACTGATCAAGTCTGTCGTCCCTTTAATGTATGGCAAATAGGCAGTATACTTGGGTGGTTCTACTGGTTCTACTTGTGACGTCGAGGTGGAAAGAGGTTGTCGATGCCATGCCTTTGTTATTAAACTATTCGTAAACCCGTTAGATGAAAGGGCATGATGTAATATTTTATATTCTGCATCAATATTATCCACATCTGCAATTTTGTGTGATCTATTAGCAAGTGTGTAAGCAACAGACCGGATTTGACTCGGGTGGTGGTGAGAGGTTGCATTCAGATATCTGTTTGTATGAGTAGCTTTTCTAAACACAGTATGGCCAAGACTTCCATCAGGTTTTTTCTGAACAAGTACATCCAAAAAAGGTAATTTACCATCTTCCTCGATTTCCATCGTTAGTTTTATATTTGTGTGTTGGTTGTTTAAATGTTGATGAAATTCATTAAGCCTATCTATTCCATGCTGCCACACTACAAACGTATCATCTATGTATCGCAGCCAGCACAGGGGCTTTAGTAAAGATGACTCCAGGGCTGTTGTTTCAAAATGTTCCATGAACAAATTTGCTACCACTGGTGACAATGGCGACCCCATTGGAGCTCCTTCAATTTGTTTATAGAACTGACCTTTGTATGTAAAATATGTAGTGGCCATGCAATGACGAGACAACGTAATAATATGTGTCGGAACTACCTTCTTGGCTTCAATGATCTCCAATGCCTCTTTAATTGGTACTTTCGTAAAGAGAGAAACAACATCAAAACTAACTAGTAAGTCACCAGGGTTCAACTTAATATCTTTTAGAATCTCTACAAAATGAGTCGAGTTTTTAACATACGACTTAGCTTCTTCTGCTGCAGGTTGCATTAATTTTGAAATGTGTTTAGCAAGGGCTTGTGTGGGTGAGCCAATGGCACTAACTATAGGACCATTCTCCGAGACAAAGAGTTCCAGCAGTGTCTCAGGGGGGTCCCATAACCAGAAGCAAATTCAAGGAGCTTGCTAGAGCAGCTACCCAGTGATGTATCGCTGTGGCAGTGTTTTCGTTTTTATATGCAAGTGTTTTTTGGTTGTTGTGGTTTTTTATTTATTTGTTTTTGTATATTTGTATGTCTTGAAAAAGACGACGCTAAAGTCGTCGAAACGTTGACTTATCATTAAAAATAAAATTTAGATTGGTTTAACCGTAAAATGTATCCTTTCTTTATATATATATATATGTATAGGAAATATAGAACAGGCCAAAAGGCTAGTACATGTGTGAGAGGGAAAGAAGGATAGGAGCCAACAGCTTACCTGAAACCATTTGGCAGGCTGCGTAGCGTAGATGACACAAAACAAAACAAAAAACACAACACAAAAACTTCTGGACGTTTCGACGCTTCGGTCTTGATCACCAGAAGGAGAATGCTTAAACTAAAACTATTTACAGTATATATAATGGTTGAACACCAGTGCTGTTGGGGGTGGGGTAAGGAAGGCGGTGGGAGGCGGGGCTACCTGATGTTGAGATTGGGAGGGTCTCGGGACAGGGTTACCGCGATATGGGCTTGTTCCCACCGTCTGAGGTCACTGGCGAGACAGCTTCTAGGCAGGGCCTTGATGACTTTGGTGTTAAAGCAGCTCTCAAGTCCAAGATTGTGTGACATAGCATGTCTCGCCACAGGTTTTTCTTCATCTTGCAGTGTGATGGACTGCCTGTGTCCTGTCATCCTCTGACTCAGGTGGTTAGTAGTCAGGCCCACATACTCGGCCGGGCAGTGCTTGCAGTCCAGTTGGTATACCACATTCTCTGTTTCGCAAGTATTGTGCCCTCGAATGGGGTATATGACGCCCGTGGCCCGAGCAGTGAAGTTGGTGGCAGGAGGATTCATTCTGCAAGTCTTGCATCTAGGTCTCTGGCAAGGATAGGATCCTGCCGGCTGGATAACCTCCCTCTCGGTGTTGGTTGAGGGGTCTCTGTTGACAAGCACGTTGCCCAGATTGGGGGGACGCTTGAAAGTGACTCTGGGTATTGACGCCGCTAGGTTCTTCGTCTTGGGAGAGGCTCTAAGTATTTCTACGGCCCTCTTGATGACGCCATTGAGAGCACTTAGGCCACCAAAGTCATCAAGGCCCTGCCTAGAAGCTGTCTCGCCAGTGACCTCAGACGGTGGGAACAAGCCCATATCGCGGTAACCCTGTCCCGAGACCCTCCCAATCTCAACATCAGGTAGCCCCGCCTCCCACCACCTTCCTTACCCCACCCCCAACAGCACTGGTGTTCAACCATTGTATATACTGTAAATAGTTTTAGTTTAAGCATTCTCCTTCTGGTGACCAAGACCGAAGCGTCGAAACGTCCAGAAGTTTTTGTGTTGTGTTTTTTGTTTTGTTTTGTGTCATCTACGCTACGCAGCCTGCCAAATGGTTTCAGGTAAGCTGTTGGCTCCTATCCTTCTTTCCCTCTCACACATATATATATATATATATTGCTACTCTTTATTCCAACATCATTTAGTTGGTAAAGGGGTGTTTCCACCATTGATCTTGGGCATCCCAGGAATCAGTATCGGCATGCCAAGATCGACACATCACTTTCTTCAACTTCATTCTCTTCTTCCCTATTTTTTTTTTTTTTATATCTGCTCCCTGTGTCCAACAATGAAGTCAGGTAGGGGATAGGAAATTAATCCCATCATATTCTGGCCCTTATAAAAATAATTTTTCTGAAATAAAGTAACTTGGTCATTTGTAAATCGACTCTTCCTATCACTTGCATCGCAAGGAGGAATCTAGAGCTCCTGGGGAGGCTATTCCTGAAAGTTGTCACGGGGGGACAATACTCACTTTAATGGCGTTTTCCAATGGGCTGCACTGAGTGTGCACTGGTGTGTATTGTTTCAATTGTTTAAGCCGCACTCAGTGTGGTCCAGTGCAGCCATTGGAAAACGCCGTAAGTGATATCTACATGGTTATGACTTGCTGTTGGCTGACTGCTGTGGCAGACCGCGTAGAAAACACTCGTGAGTATTGTCACCGTGACAACTTTGAGGAGTAGCCGCCCTGGTCTGGCTTGTCTACTTATTATGTTAGAACTTACCTACTTCAAATATTTTGGGCCTTATTGGACTGAGGGCAAAAAAGTAGTAACATACTACTTTTTTAAAATGGATAATTAGGATTTAAGGCAGTTTAGTTTTGCAATTCATTTCAAAGGGAGCTACAGTGGAATCAGCATTGGGAAACATAGTGGATGAATGGAGCCTTGATCTGTTGTTTCCTCTCGGCCCATGTACGCTCTTTCTACCCCACTCAAACGGCATCTAGAAAACATTTACCCTCACCTTTGTAACATTTCAGTGCTCAAAATTGACCGCACTTTGACTTCCGTAGGCGAATGTTTTCGAGATTTCTGTAAACCTTCTTTTTATTGCCGCTTGTAGCAGGTACTATAGGGTCCGATTTCATTATCTAGTGTGGTTGATTGAACTAAAGACGTTTTAGGCCTAGGGTTTGACATGTTTTCTGTGTTACAGCCGGACGTTAACTTCAGTGTACGATGCGATCCTTGAGGATTTGGTCTTCCCCGCTGAAATTGTCGGAAAGAGGATCCGAGTGAAGCTGGACGGTTCTCAAGTCATCAAGATCCACTTGGATAAGAACCAACAGACAAACATTGAGCATAAAGTAAGTTGAAGATTAGTAGGTCTGCCACAGGCCTTTCATACAGTAAATTCTTATTACTAGGGACCACATTATATGGTACAATAGGCCTGCAATCTATAATTAAAAATACAGTGCAATTTCTTTAAACAAACGCAGCGTTATTCACTGAGCATCTACCCCCCCCCCAGCCCCCGAGGATATCGGGATATCATTGTCAACTTGAAGTATTTCTCCCGTGGTCTGAACGTAGCACAACACTGTCCGGCGGATGCAACGAGACAAGCAAGTGCAAGGCCCCGAACAAGCATAAGATAGCGCGTCATGTGCCGGCTGCTGTACGGCTGATACAAACACTCGAGCACGGCTTATATAAGCGCGGGATGGCGGCGGGTAGACATATTTTTCATGTTCGCGCTGGGCAAAAATGTATTTCACAGGTTAAAAATTAAAAAACACCAATAAATTTCGAAACATTTTCGGTAGGAAAACGTCATCTGAAGGGAAGTATTAAAACTTAGAAGGGATGTACTGTACTAGGAGCAATTCAACCATCCCCCAAACAAATTGCCCCAGATTTTTAATTTGATCGACAAATTAATTTAATTTTTAATTTAATTTAATTTACTTATTAAATTATCATCATACCAATCTGAAAGTTGAGATTTTAAATATTGATAATCTGTCAATAAAGTTAGTTACCTGTAATTGGGCCCAATCCTACTTTCTACCTTTGCAAGAATAAATTAATCACTCACAAACACTGTTTATTTGCATTTCAGGTGGATACTTTCGGTTCCGTGTACAAGAAGCTGACAGGCCGAGAAGTCACATTCGAATTCCCTGAACCATACCTGTAAAATATATTACGCAGTTGGATGCAATTCCATACTACGCATTCTAAAATAAAATGTTGAAATGCCTTTAGTTGGATTTTTACTTATTTCCCCTCTTAAAATATCATTCCGTCCATGTTGGGAGTGCAACTCCCAGCTCCCTATGATTTCTGATCTTTTGTCATTATCAAGTGTTTCTTTACAAATAAATAATGATGCCTAGTCTAGTTGTGATGTATTTAGAGCTCAAATATTGGGGTTTCTTTCAAAACATCATGTTTTGAGTATAGGCTCAATGTATACTAAGCCAGTCGGGCAACTTTATTGCAGATACATTCCAATACTTACTGCCAGCATGTTGCTACCCCAGCTGAGAGTACTGGGTAAATTTGTTGATCCCGAGAGCTATGCCGGCGGAAGCATATGCTTCTGGTAGGGCCACCCTAGCCAGACAGTCGAGGGGTAAAGTCTGATGAAATGCAGTCCACATCCTCCCTTTCCCTTTTTACTTTACCTCCCTGCCGTCCTACTTGCGGCCTAGATATGCAAAATTACCGGTCACATTGAAATTGGTAATGTTACCAGTAATATTACCGAGTACGGTAATTAACAATTTTTTCTCTTATTTTTGCTATTATAACGTATAAAGCATAATTATATATAATATATTAACTTACATTATTGTACCATTACATGTTAGGGCTGGGAGAAAACGGTTATTTTGTAAACGTTTATTTTTCCGAATTTTTCGCGTTTAAACGTAACACCCATCCAGTTCACAAAATGATCACAAAAAAGTGAGTTATAATGTTGCGAAAAAACATGTTCAACGAAATAACATGGTTGATTTATTATAATATTCATTGTTGATTATATTCCCCACCGTTGTGTCCAAATGTCCGCAGCCATTTTGACTCTACACACTAAGCTATGCCTCGTCGGCTAGTCGAAGAACTATTGCATTGGACAAATCTGTGAATTGGGTTTTGGCACGGTTAAACGTGTAGGCCTATGAATGTTTGTACACGTATATTTTCTCGCGGGCGTTTAAACGTTTACACGACTCAGCCCTATTACATGTGTATTGCAAATTGCTCTAGTTATGTAGGCCTACAGATCGTAAAAATAATGAAGAATTAAAGCTCGAAAAATTAAATTGTAGGTTGACTGAAAGTGAATACCGCTAGTACTTGACTAAAGTGAAGTTTTATAGATGTGCCCATTTAAACAAAATATTGTCATGTAAAAGTTGGTACTTTATAACTTTTACAGGTGTAATCTCCTTATTGGCGATTTATGGATATCTTGATTGTGTCAGTTTGTCATTTACAGTTTTCTTTCACAATTAAGGTATGCACTGTGCTGGCTATTTCGTCAGCCCAGAGCGTTGGTTATTTCAATAATAATTGTTGCAGTATTGAGGGCAATGATTGCGGCAACTTTGCTGACTACTCGGTTTAGGAGGGCGCTGGTTCGGTGATGACGTCTGTAGAGCCTGGCCCCACTCCTTTGTGATTGTTATGGGAGGGGGTCGAACCGAGTAGTCTGATTGGTAGTTTATGACTGAGTACAGCCAGCGTAGGGCAGAGAGGGGGTGACGGGTATGACGTAGGAAAGTCTAGGTGCGAGGGAGCACGTGTGTAATTCGGGGCATTCAATCATGGAACGGAAGAGGAGGTAGACCTGTGCCAAGGTGGAACGGTGGAAAGAACGACGGAAGACCCAGAGGGAAGGACATGGAGGCCGATCGTGAACCTGGACGAAGGAGCCAAACCACAACCTGGGGTCGGAGTCAGCCACCGAGAAGCCAAGGTATAGGGGTTACTACAGCTACCCTCTGGATAGGAAGGTTAAGTCCATCAGACCTAGAATGCCCATAGACAGATTCGCCATAACTCGGCCACGTAGGATAAATGTGCATAGTTTAATAAATTGCGGTTCCTCTATTGTTTGAACCAAAGTCTTATCAATATCATTCCTAAACTGCCTGAACTGGTATGTCCCGATCCCAATGATGTGAGAACCACCCCTAGAGCTACGCCCCAGTACTTCTACGGGACCGTCGACTTTGGAGTCCGTGGGTTCGAGGCTGAGCCGGCGGAATTGGGTAGGTGTCACGGTAGGTTCTCACTATCTAACAATATAACGTAATCTTTGCAAGTTTAGAATGTAGGGCCTAAGAATGATTTCGGCAAGAAAAACGCTAGTAAGTTTGGCAGCGGCATTTAGTGCTAAATTTGAAAATGTATCAATACCAAATGTACACAATGAACGACTAACCACTTGTAGAATGTACAGTTTTTGCATTCTCCCACAATTCCTTCCACTAAAAACTTACTTTTTCATTTGAACAATATATAGCTTGTAATTAATATATAAAATATAACATCTTGTAAGGCAGAAAACTATATTAGATGCCATGGTATCCCACTCATTTAAAAGTAACATTTAAATGACAGTTATGGACAACTACAAGGAACATATTTTAATTATACTTAAAGACAGTGCTTTTTTTCTAAAATAAAGTTAGCCGGTACGTTCGGTATAATATTTCATGTGACTGGCGTGGTATAGCTGGGGCCAGCCGCCGGAGGCAAATTCGCCGTAGGCGAAAAAATGTTGGGGTACTGCATTAAGTTTGATGGCCAAAAACGCATTTTTAAGGCGGATTTGTATCGTAGATATCGACGTAATATGAAGCTTATGTTGCACAGCTCATGACTGGGATTAGATCCTGTGTCCACACGATCGAGCAGCGTCCGCAGAAAACATAAAATATCTTTTTTTTTAAACGTGCCAATAGTGATGGTTTCATTGTTATAAGACGGAAACTAAAATTATTTTTTCAGCCCCCCCCCCCCCCCCCTCCGCCTCATGTTGAATCCGCCCCTGTTTAACGTGACCCATACACGAGACGTGCATTTACTCACTACAAACTTAATAGTTAATATTTGTTTTAAAATAATTTATAGCTCACCATCATCAATGATATCATTGATATCGAATGCAAAGCAATTTCCAAACATGACTCATAGTCGTGTTCTCGTCAACAACACGTCGGTCTCTTGCTCTGTTTCGGGTATAGGTGGCGAGGTGACGACCCAAGAAGTTATTTTTCGGTTTATTTTTATTTTTTACGACGACATCTCCACTCGTCAACAGAGAGGAATCTAACCCTGCCACACACAACTTACAATCCCTTGACCACCGATCTCCCCCCCCCCCCCCCCCCTCCCTCCCCCAACACAACCCAATCGTTGTCTGTAAATTGAAAAGGCGCTTTCAAGGAAAACAGAAAATTAAGAATGGGTACATTCTCTTTTGCGGTTCCCAGAAGCTACTCTTGACAGTTGACATTTTAGTCAAAACAACCCTAATTATCTTTCCTTAGAACTGATGACCCAAATAATAGAAAAGATTACTGTAGTGAGTGGTCGCCAAGAGTCTAAAAAGAAGTGATTTACTACAATATGTCACACCCCTGTCACCAGCAGGTGGCAACATTCTTATATTTCAATGAAACATATTTTGCAGTCACAAGCCTGTCACACTGCACAATTCAAAGTTATTCACGCGCTTCAAGGCTAATCGTAGCGTACCGGCTATAGTGTGACTTTATTGCCTTTTACCGGTACGCCTCTTGTGTTAGCCGGTACGCGTACCGGCTCGTACCGGCCGAAAAAAAGCCCTGCTTAAAGAAGTGTGTATTTGGAGTATAATGTTCCAAATATTCATATCACTACACTTCTGGATCAGTGGCAAACAAACATGTTGAAAGTGACAGCTTGCGCATTGTACAGTATTAGCTGGACAGTGATTGCACCGGGCCTCACTTGTTACCTCCTTCAAGGTCATCTTCACAGCTGTTGCTCTGTACCACATGATAGCGGTCCGCCGTATTGCTAGCCTGTCCTGTCCTAACCAACGACATTAGGATATCTTTCTCTAGACTCGCATACAGCGCTCTGGCATCCATCGTAGTGGCATGCAGGCCTTGTGTATTTGAGTTTGGCTTCCGAGAGTCACTGCAAATTCGGTATCAAGGTAGCATGACGTAAAATACATCAGGAAGTTCATTTACATTCTAAAATATTACACCGTCTTTGAAACAAGATTGATTGCTGCCGTGGAGAACGAAGGGGCCCTGTTTGACATGGGTCAGACAATGTACAGTGATAATATAAAATACTCCCTTGAAAGAGTTTAAGGTAAAATACCTTTTAATAAATAGCCCTGCGTTGCCCTGTCAGTGTCAGTTCAACGCCACCAAAATGTCTGTTTCCAATTGGCATCCAGATTGCGCTTAAGCCCGCAATGCGCATCTACCCCCTTCAACTCTACACTGCCTAGTCTTTTACTTGTCTCTCACAATAGCCATAGATAGCTCTTGGCATGCGGCTTCCCACTTTTCCTTATTGCACGTACAATTGTATCCGACCGGTATTGTAATATTGATGATGAAAGAAATGTTTCGAAGGCTCTGCTAGAAATCAACCCTTTTTCTTAGTCGACTTGACGCAAAGATTGAAGGTTTGCACACCCCTATTTCATATTATTTTGGGTGGGAGGGAGCAGTGTGCTACTAATTTACTTGGGCCTTACAACCACGTCTTCTTCTGCTTTCAGGACTGGAATTCGATGGCAGTTCTCTTTGTTGTTGTTTTTTTATCTCTAATGCCAAGATGACCTTTTCACTTTCAGCCATTCTTTCTTCATTCATTCAAATTAATAGATACACATACTGCATATGATTATTCAAATTTTAATGAATTTCACAGACAAAATTTTACATTTAAGTGCAAGTAATCTATGGACATATCGATTCCACAGTACTTTAGTATCACATCTTTTTATTTCACTTCATCTCTATTTTTTATTGAACTAACAACGTCCTATACATGTTTTACCGGCCGGTGTCTATGGGTAGTATGTATTTTCCTGAATTATTGTACCTTACATTATTCATATTTTGTTTGACATTTCATAAATGCATCTGGCTAGTTCATAAGATCGGAAACATAATAAACTGCTGCTGCCCTCTACAATAAATAGAAAGATAAATCATTTGTGAACTCTTGTACAAAGCTGCATTCCAGAATTCATCGGATTACTAATCTCATTCCGCCAGCAGTAATCTAAGTGTTCCAATATTCATACTGGATTGCTTCGTACATGTTCCATAAACATCTTTAAGTAATAGTTCAATTTCATTGGATATTCCCCCATTTAGGAAGCAAAACAAATCCCATTAGTGTCCCTTTTATGTCCTGGCATCATGGCAGGTAATCCCAAGATAATTTAGGAGATGAATTATGGAACGCAGCTCAAGTCTTCAAAGGTTTCTACGACGAAATGACCCATGAGGGAAGCCGCAGTCTACTTCTACCACCAGCTCGACAATCCGGCAGCAAGGAGGAAACCTCGGCACTCTCTGCTTTCTGGCAAACACTCAGCGAGCTGTGAGACGTCAAACTTTTACCGGAAAGCAGAAGCGCACAGTAAAAGCAAACATTTCATTTTAAACATATTCAAACTTGTAAATGGCTAAATGCATGACCTGAGAAAAGCAAAAAAAAAACATCGAAACACCTTGCAAGTCAATAACTATTAACTTGTCGATTTATCGAGCTTGCTTGACATTTCAAAGTAGTTTCCAGCCAACGGAAACACCTACTGTGCAATGGTGGCTTTTCACCAGAGCAACGAGTTGAAAACTGAGCCACAGTTAGTTAGTGATGCTATCAAAATAGGAGGTAAAGGTAAAACCAGCCCACACGCTATGGCAAACCCACATTGGGATAGACGAGAAGGGGGTAACCGATACAATATACGATTCAAAACTGGCTTGAGAGGTTGACTGGTAGTCTGACACAATGGTGATCTAGCTCGGAGACTGTTCGATGGTCAATAACAAAAAATGACGATTCATTCGAGGGAACTTGCTATTTTTCCCAACACAGCAAATTGTACTTTCGAGAAATTGTGACACTTATTTGGTAACCCTGCTTGGTCCAACTCCTTCGTAAATGTCCATATCACAGAATACGCCAAAAGGGATGTCTTTCCTTATGATTCGTTTCTGCTTAACAGCAGGCTTGTTCATAGCGGGGGGTGTGTGACCCTTCAGCCACGTTAAACTCTCCGGCACCTTCATCGGGTTGAAGCCGAACGTATCCATCAATCTTGTCAAGCTCTGTGACGTGGTGGGCAGTCCACAGCCCTGGGTCATGACGGGGCCCGCCTAGAAGCAAAGGTTCGCGTTATTACTGGTACCATCAGACGTACTGGACAGTCCACAGCCCTGGGTCATGACGGGGCCCGCCTAGAAGCAAAGGTTCGCGTTATTACTGGTACCATCAGACGTACTGGACAGTCCACAGCCCTGGGTCATGACAGGGCCCGCCTAGAAGCAAAGGTTGGTGTTATTACTGGTACAATCAGACGTACTGGACAGTCCACAGCCCTGGGTCATGACGGGGCCCGCCTAGAAGCAAAGGTTCGCGTTATTACTGGTACCATCAGACGTACTGGACAGTCCACAGCCCTGGGTCATGACAGGGCCCGCCTAGAAGCAAAGGTTCCCGTTATTACTGGTACCATCAGACGTACTGGACAGTCCACAGCCCTGGGTCATGACGGGGCCCGCCTAGAAGCAAAGGTTGGCGTTATTACTGGTACCATCAGACGTACTGGACAGTCCACAGCCCTGGGTCATGACGGGGCCCGCCTAGAAGCAAAGGTTGGCGTTATTACTGGTACCATCAGACGTACTGGACAGTCCACAGCCCTGGGTCATGACAGGGCCCGCCTAGAAGCAAAGGTTGGCGTTATTACTGGTACCATCAGACGTACTGGACAGTCCACAGCCCCGGGTCATGACGGGGCTTGCCTAGAAGCAAAGGTTGGCGTTATTACTGGTACCATCAGACAAGAACTGAATGGAGATGTTATGGATGAGTTAGCCTACATAGGGAGTTCACAACGATCGTATTAGAGACCAAAATGTATGTTGGCATTTGAGCTGTCAATAGAAGACGAATATGCTTACCACAAAATGAGAGTTTTAGTACGCATATCCCACGATAAAGTTTATGAAAATGATTAAATATGTCATTGTGAATTATAGAAAAAGTGGTCGAGAATCGAGACAGGAGAGTTTATTTAATGTTGATTTCATGTAATTCTGTAATAGCAAACCGAAGTTAGAGAACAATTAAATTTCAACCAAACACCATCTGAAACATTGTAACAATAAACTACCAATCACATGCCATTGTGGCACCCGGTATGGATGCCATGCACATTACGTAAATACTAAGGATGGGTTATGAAAAATTCAAATCAATAATTGTATTTGTTTCCACAACATATCGCGATAATATCGAGATATCACGCCGAATGGAGACATTTTCAAAGTAGGCCTAATGATATTTTTGATCTGGTTTATAGTTTATTAAATATACTCCGTAAGTTATCGATACGATGTCATTGTCATCATTTGAAATTATTGAAAGCTAAATAAGTACTAATAATAGCCTAATAGACCTATATTAACGCTCGCTAGGTCAATGAACACTGCAAAGAGGTGCATAACAATAGAAATAAATTCAAATAACTGACGCGCAAAGTTGTAAACTACGACGATAACACGACGTATTAACAATTTTTTATCACGACACTGGGTGCAAAATTATATCACGATATGACGTCGTATATCGTATCATATCGACAGAGCCCTGCAGAAATGTTTTTATTTTTTCCCAGGTTTTGTTATTCAAAATGTAAATTTCGCATTTGGCGGTATTATTTTTATAAGGCGCATAACAAACAAAAAAACGTTATGTATTGAAAATCAGGGCTGTCACTCAAATAAAGACAAGTCATTCGTGTGAAAAACAGTAATTCCTATTTATTTCCTTTAAATTTTAAATTCTTCTGCGCGGTTTTTCCTTATACAAGCACTTTAGTTTTGGCCAATATTTAACACATTTTCGTTACTAAGGTCTTATTTCGCGAATTCACAGATATTTCGTGGATTTCGTGGTAAGAGCTCCAAATCGCGTTATCTTGCGATTCCAAATGTGCATAATTAGCATGTTGAAGATATTTTCGTCCACAATAATCATTTTTTGGGGTTTAACTACAATTTCGTTTTATTTCTTAACGCGAATTTTACTTGGCTCTACATGTATCGATATATGATTATCGTCAGCATCACTAGTAAATTTACACCCTATTCATTACATAGCCTAGAGTTATGGTCGTAAACACCAAACAAATTAATAAATAAATAGTAAAGTAATAACATAAAATCTTCTCCATGTCTTATTTCCGCAAATGAATCCTTCAAATATGCTGCAATAAGTTTCACTGTAGAATCACTTACCTTCTTGGACGGAGCGCCATAAGTACGCTGTGGAGGTAGTCTGGTCTGCTTCGACGTCGTCTGGATGTGGCTCACTTGCTCCCCGAAGACCTTGCAATACTCCGGCGAATACATCCCGTCGAGTATCGAGTTGCGTAGTCGGTCGATGCTTCTCTGTATAAACATGGCGGTGGGTGGCGACAATGCCTTGGGTGGCACGCCAGACAGAACGTGGTACAAGCACTCGTAGGCTGCCCTGCAACAAGAGATAGTATAGAGTTGCGTACTGAGAGATGAGCCGGGACAGCTAGTGTACTCACTTGTAATCAACGCCCCCACAGAGCCGGGGGTGTGGATGGTCCTCATACTGAGAGATGAGCCGGGACAGCCAGTGTACTCACTTGTAATCAACGCCCCCACAGAGCCGGGGGTGTGGATGGTCCTCGTACTGAGAGATGAGCCGGGACAGCTAGTGTACTCACTTGTAATCAACGCCCCCACAGAGCCGGGGGTGTGGATGGTCCTCGTACTGAGAGATGAGCCGGGACAGCCAGTGTACTCACTTGTAATCAACGCCCCCACAGAGCCGGGGGTGTGGATGGTCCTCATACTGAGAGATGAGCCGGGACAGCTAGTGTACTCACTTGTAATCAACGCCCCCACAGAGCCGGGGGTGTGGATGGTCCTCGTACTGAGAGATGAGCCGGGACAGCTAGTGTACTCACTTGTAATCAACGCCCCCACAGAGCCGGGGGTGTGGATGGTCCTCGTACTGAGAGATGAGCCGGGACAGCCAGTGTACTCACTTGTAATCAACGCCCCCACAGAGCCGGGGGTGTGGATGGTCCTCGTACTGAGAGATGAGCCGGGACAGCCAGTGTACTCACTTGTAATCAACGCCCCCACAGAGCCGGGGGTGTGGATGGTCCTCGTACTGAGAGATGAGCCGGGACAGCTAGTGTACTCACTTGTAATCAACGCCCCCACAGAGCCGGGGGTGTGGATGGTCCTCGTACTGAGAGATGAGCCGGGACAGCCAGTGTACTCACTTGTAATCAACGCCCCCACAGAGCCGGGGGTGTGGATGGTCCTCGTACCATTGAGTTTATTAGTGTAGGGTTAGAGACCCAGCGGCCATTGGCGGCTATCTACCAATAAATTTCCCGTGGACTCTAGTAGTACGATCCCGTACCGCTAGAAAGCGCTACACGTACCCACTGATGTCAGCGTTCCTGTGGAAAGAAAGGGATACTACGTAGTACGCGCAGATGCGAAGTCGGTTAGGTAGTAGTATCCAGATGGCGGTGGATATTGTTATTAAAGCATTATCATCTGTTCTGATAAACATGTCAAACGTGCACGAAGTTAACAATAAGTAAGCTAATACTTTATTACAACACATTATATAAGGTTTTATACATTATATAGGCTAGGCTGTAGTACTACGTTACAAATGTAGGCCTATTAATGTAGGCCTAGGCTTATTGTAGCCTAGTAATGGCCTAGACTAAAAGAGTTGGGCCTAGACCTAGGCTAGACCTAAGCCACGTGATCGTACTACGTAGTATCCCTTCTTTCCACAGGAACGCTGACATCAGTGGGTACGTGTAGCGCTTTCTAGCGGTACGGGATCGTACTACTAGAGTCCACGGGAAATTTATTGGTAGATAGCCGCCAATGGCCGCTGGATCTCTAACCCTACACTAATAAACTCAATGCTCGTACTGAGAGATGAGCCGGGACAGCTAGTGTACTCACTTGTAATCAACGCCCCCACAGAGCCGGGGGTGTGGATGGTCCTCGTACTGAGAGATGAGCCGGGACAGCCAGTGTACTCACTTGTAATCAACGCCCCCACAGAGCCGGGGGTGTGGATGGTCCTCGTACTGAGAGATGAGCCGGGACAGCTAGTGTACTCACTTGTAATCAACGCCCCCACAGAGCCGGGGGTGTGGATGGTCCTCGTACTGAGAGATGAGCCGGGACAGCTAGTGTACTCACTTGTAATCAACGCCCCCACAGAGCCGGGGGTGTGGATGGTCCTCGTACTGAGAGATGAGCCGGGACAGCCAGTCTACTCACTTGTAATCAACGCCCCCACAGAGCCGGGGGTGTGGATGGTCCTCGTACTGAGAGATGAGCCGGGACAGCTAGTGTACTCACTTGTAATCAACGCCCCCACAGAGCCGGGGGTGTGGATGGTCCTCGTACTGAGAGATGAGCCGGGACAGCCACTGTACTCACTTGTAATCAACGCCCCCACAGAGCCGGGGGTGTGGATGGTCCTCGTACTGAGAGATGAGTAGCAACGCTCGCGGGATCAAGTCGGAGATGATCCGTGGATTGTTGGCCTTGTCGCGACGTTTGACTTGTTTCGACATCTCTGTCAGAGTGTCCTCCATGTGACGGAGCCACCACTCTATCGGACCCTCGCCCATCTCTTGCGACAACAGCTTCCGGTACGCTCGCGCTTTGTCTGAAACCACACTAATATTATATTACATGGACTACAACCAAATAGAATACAATAACAAACCAATAAGAAACCGGTTCAAAACTGTTAGTAAAACCGTTTTAGGTTCAGCAAAATTTGATTTATTAACGTCTGTATCCCCCTTAACAACCAATACTCTTGAAAAACGCACATAGACAAGGACTGCGTTTTGGGAAGTTGAAATACAAGAAATCTGGGCAGAGTACCAGTATGTTAGAATACTTGGGGGGGGGGGGGGGGGGGTATATTTATAGCTATGTTATTATTTTATATTATATAATATATTATTATATAAGAATAATTTTACTCTTATTCTTATCTTTTTAGTTCTGTCAATGGTAACTCACATTTACATTATTGTGAACTTGGTGTATTTGGTGTAAGGGATAGATTCCAACATCTTACCTTAGAAAGTAGGCAGGCATCATAGAAGACACATAAAAAAACTCACTGTGTTTGTAAATAAAATCTATCTCAACTCAACCCAGCTTGATAGTAGTCAAACCGGTTTATCTGATCTCCAGATTTTGTGCAACCCTAATTGTAGCTTGGCACTCACAGCCCCCAACAGATGAATGGAGACAGCTTTCCTAATTGATTCACAAGATCGATCACGTACAGGAAATAACCACCAACACAATATTATCGGCAACTGAGTTATTACTATCGCAATACTTAAAATAACAGTAGGTTTTTATTTTCAGTATTTCATTAATGCCAAATTTTGAATCTAAGCTCTACTGCGAAAACTGGGCCAGTTGTTTAGAAAAACAACGGCTATTCGAACAGGTGTTGATTCCTAGATGCTGTACTAGGATTTTCGATCATGCACGATAACGATAAGTCGATAATTAATTGTCAAGAATCTAGAGTGGACGAAGCGCGCTTGTTTTCACAGTGAAGAGTGAAACCCCGCTTGTGCACTGGTATTTGCCAGTTCTCGTGTGATCATCCTGGAGTGAGATAAAGTTTAGTGTAAATAGTCGAGACTACCTCTTTGATATCATATGACCTAGTTCTCGAGTAGGCCTACGTCGTTCATTACAAATTGTCATTTGAATCAAAACCTACTTTTCTAAGGTTGGAATCTATCTCAAGTCACACCACATCTCCAGCTGTTTGGCCTTTACCAAACATCATCATTACATCACATCACATCACCTACAGCATCAACTGCAAATCGTTTTAACATAAATAACGAACCGGCAACGTGTAAATTGTGTAGCTTCGAAGACCAAGACTGAGCACATCGTTTTAGATGTGCTGGCCTCAAGTTTTATATCGACTCGCCTTGCCTTGCTTCTACATGAGTAGGCCAGAAAAGGAAGCCATTTTATATTGGATAGTTAGACAAAAGAATGGCTGAAAAAGACATTTTGAAATAAGAAAAAAAATAATCAAGACTTAAGCAAAGAAATCACGTGGAAATTAATTTAAAAAATGTGAATAAAAAAATTGATTAGATGATAAAAATAAAGCTTGGTGAGAAATCGTTGGACATGTTCAAGACTTGATATTTTAGCCATTCAACGTAGGATCTTATCGTGTGAAAATAATTTACATACTTTCCTGTGCCTTGCTTCTGGTCACACTCGATCGCGGCTTGCCCTCGTTTTGTTTGGCCAATCTCCGCGTTGCTCTTCTTTTCGCAGCGTTTCTATTTTCTAAATACACCGATTTTGAGACTCTGATGATAAAACTGGAAGAACAACAAACATAATTGTGAGTTCGTGTGAAGACGGCAGATTGTACTGTCCAGTAGACACCTCATGAAATAAACTTCTGTCCTGTTACCGTATGGTTGGTATATTTGATGTGAAATACTAGACAGTTTTTATAGTAAGCCACTATGGAGTTATTATGACAGGTAGGCTAAGAGAGAAAGTAAAAGACTGACCCTGCTGGGAATCGAACCCAGGTCTCCCACTTGCACTACAAACAACAAATAAGACAGACTGCAATTCAATTTGCAGAGTGCCTGTCCGGCAAGTGTGAGACCAGGGCTTGATTCCTAACGGACTTTCTGTCTTATGTAACATCAACACCATATTCTATATATTCTAAGGGTTTCTTCAATAGGCCTACAGCTGCCCAATTTTCTAGGTAGGCTAAGCTGTTGATTGTTCATCAATATTTTTCCAGAAATAATTAATTAGGTAATGTTACAGTAAAACCTCCTTTGTACATTTTCGAGGGACCCCAGACAAAAAAACATAGTAATGGGAAAAATGTAGCCTACTCTTGAAATACTTCACATTTGTCTTTTTATACATTTCTAACAATTACCCCTAGGATATGACAAAGGAATTGAGTATCTAGAATCTTGTAAAAGCTCGTATTATGGTGTTTAAATTTAGCCTCTCCTACCAGTAAGAATGCATTCAAAGCAGGGGATCGAACCGAAAACCGGAAAAAAACGTTATTTTTCCCGAACCGAAAACCGAACCGCAAACCATTATGAAAAAGTGGTCACACCGTAAACCGAAACGAAAACTGATATTTTGGGTTTCGGTTCTCGATTTTTTTCGGTTCTTTTCGGTACGAGCCGCCGTATATCAAAATCTCAAAATTGCAATAAATATAAAATTATAAAACAAAAAATGCAGAGGGAAATTCTGGACATTTGGAAGTTCTGCGATTTGTTCCACTGGGATTTGGGAGGTCTTCCTTTCAAAGGTTGGTGATGACAATACTCGATGGATGGCTGAGTTCCTTTTATATTTACAATAATAGGAACGGAAAGCATAAATAATGGTAACGCCTGTCACAAGTACAACTCACAAGTCCCAACCTTCGGCACTATGACAGTTGGTTGACATATTGTTAACAATTGGAAGATGTGTTCGGCGAAGATCACAAACGCACCGAAAGAAGATTTTGGTTTCCACTTTCCTGGAAGCTATAAATCAAGAACCTTGGAGACGAATATGCCTACATAAATATTATGTTGAGTCTTGCCCGTTGACACTTATCTGATAATTACAGGGTTAAGACGAGACTCCGCTGTCGGAACACGTGCAAACCCCACCCTCGAACGTAAAGCAAACTTTTGTGGCAAATGACCATGCACTGTTACTTTTATGTCAGTCACGTTTCAGCTTCCGTTTCGTAAATATGGGTAGGAAAAAAGAATATGTGTTCCGTAACTTTTTAATTTAACGCAACCACAAATGAGTCGTCGTGCCAGATACAAGACTGCAACGTGATCTTGAAGATAAGAGATTCGATAACACAGTATTACAACAACAAAATAGTGATTTTTTTATGCTATTTCCTCACTTTGAAAATGTCGAATACAAACATTGCTGTACCGGTTCGAACCGGTTTAAACCGGTTTGAACCGAACTGTTATTATTTATTTGCTCGAACCGAACCGAAAACCAAACCGAAATGATTCTCCCGAACCAAAAACCGAACCGAAATTAAAATATTTTTTGTTCGATCCCCTGATTCAAAGTACAAAAAGTATAAGCCGCTCTTGTTGACATAAACCCCCCTCCCTCCCCTGACACTACGCTTATCTGAGAAGGGTCGTAAGCGAGGCCCAGCGACCAAGGTCACGCAACAGCTGGGCTAGGCTGTAATGACGTAATCTGACACTTTTACGACGAGGGTAGTAAAAAACTGTAGTGGGTAAAAATATTGCTTTCTTGGGTTAGCCTACTTATGACAATAAAAGTACCTAGTCCAAGTACGATGGCAATGTATTTTTAATTAGGAATGTCAAACGATATGAAATTCCATATTGATAATCGCAATAATAATAAAAAATTATCGCAATATATCGCGATAATATCGGCGCAAAAAATATCGTCCCGATATTGCATTTTCAATTTTTATCGCGACATATCGCCGCGATGTTATGAAATAAGCTCTAACTAGGGATGTGCGAGTACTCGATTTCTCGAGCTTTTTCGAGTAGTTTTTCAAGCTCGAAGTCGAGTCGAGTAGTAGTTTAGGCTCGAAAATTTCGAGTTTAAAGGCCTAACCTACAAATTATGAAAATGACATCGCTCACGCCGATTTCCATCCAGTTTTAAATTAATCCTACCTGACTTTGTGATGTATCCTAACCCAGGTCTAGCGTCAATAAATAAAGACGTAATAATAATAATCGCAATAATAGGCCTAATGTCGGGCCAGTGTAGGCCAATACAAGTACCTAGTCATGAGCCTATATTCATCTTTTCGTCGCCAAAGTCTAGGCATTGGCCTCTTGAACATCACAAGTAGTGCTTCTTTTCTTCTATTTCTATAACTTCTATTTCACTGCACTGCACAGACAGCACAGCACATTATTAAATTCGTGTCTAATTAACGTCAGTCTTGAAGGTTCAG
The DNA here is from genome assembly GCA_945910005.1 of Isoperla grammatica. Taxonomy (NCBI): domain Eukaryota; kingdom Metazoa; phylum Arthropoda; class Insecta; order Plecoptera; family Perlodidae; genus Isoperla; species Isoperla grammatica. The sequence continues at coordinate 12,868,778 of OX246742.1, read as the reverse complement.
TTTCACTACTCGCTATATTCCGCAAGATATAATATGCATCAATCTAGCTACTATGTACTGTATATACACTGATTATCTATTTCTGTACGTTATTGTGTGATTGATTTCCTTTTTTTAACTAAAAATGCAAAAGTAAAAAAAAACTCGAGCTCGACTCGATACTCGAGTATCTAGAAGACTACTCGACTCGACTCGACTTGTAAAAGTGCTACTCGCACACCTCTAGCTCTAACGCTACTTTTTAACATAATTTCATATGTGGCGGGGAGGGGGGGGGGGAGGGGGGTAGTGGCGAATGGTTTTCCTGCGGCTCCATCGAAGGAGGGCACTCGGCGGCTGGTCGGTGGTAGCTCGGCTAACGTTGAGCAGGCGCCAAATTCAAATATGAAATCAAGTCACCGCGATTATCGGGATATCGCACAGAATTGAATATCGTACGATTATTGCGATTTGTTTGGCCATATCGCGATAATATCGATATACGATATTATCGATATTTATCGATATGCGATTATCGTTGACATTCCTATTTTTAATTAACTCTGTGGTTTGACAAAAACCTTTTGTAAAGAGGACCACTGGACAAGGGTTTGCTATTTATGGTAAGCAGGTAAAGAACCTCAGTGCCGGCAGCAGAGATCGTAATAAAATACCCTTTCAGAGACCCCCCCCCCTCTCTCCCTTGCAGTACGAGATGCAGCTGGTCAAGGTCAAGGCACTCACTGGCATCTGGGTTGCATTGTGTTGAGCGAGGGAAGGGGGCGGGGGGCTTTGCAGAACTGGGATGAACTGGTCGCGCTTGAACAATAACAACTTGACATTCGACACTGGCCGGCCGGAAATACCGATTATGAGAAAACCGAAAACTTACTATTGGATTAAAATACCCTGACGGACTGATTTTCAAACGCACTAACGTAAAAAACGCAATACTAGGAAACGTTTTAAAGAAATAAATTATGCATAAATGCCATAAGGCTTTGCTGGGACCTCGTAAAGAAAAACGTACAAACCGTAAAAAAAACGTAGAAAAGCGAAATGCACAAAGGCCATTCTACTATACACAGTTATTGTGAGCCACTAGCCTATGGAATGAGTATGTTATGAAGGTCTATAATACAGCAATGATAAGCACTGTAAGGAACTATTATAGTCCTCCCAACGAAACTATTCTCATGCTTTCGTCATAACCCCTGAGGCCTCGAAATAAACTTCCGCGGACGGTTTACTGCCTGTGTTTATGCGCGCACTATTGCCAAATACTTAGATGGCGCACGACGCAATTAGCAGCTCCTGCACTGCAATCACGTAACTTTCCTGGCGGAGGCTGGTCGAACTCGGGAGTTCGACGAGCCTCCGCTAGGTGGAGATCAAGTAGACCTTGTTGTGTAGCCAATGAGAGTTCGAGAATTCGAAGAAGTTCACAGGAACTATCAAAATCCAGCAAGCTGTGAGCAACATTGGCAGTATTTTGTTTTTATTGAAAGCCTGTCAAAATGTATCAAAATTCACACTTTACTGCATAGATCCATAAAGTAACTACTCGCAGCAAGTATTTATTCTAATATTCCAGTGTGTTCTAGAGGTAGGTCAAAACTGTTAAGGTATAGTCCGTCCTACTTTAGTTTTATGAAATAAGTTGTTTAAACATCGGCGTTTCTGCCATTTCTTGGTATCGAAAGCTGTGAATGGCTGGGTTCCCGTGATCTATTTTCAATTATCACTTCTCTCCACACAGGATTTATTGGTTTTGTTACTACAAACTTATATTTGTATTTAATTTTTAAAAATATTCCTCATGTAATATTATTAATAGCAACTTACACAAATGAGAGAATTACCATTTATCAACGTCGGACAAGTTGGCCAACTCACGAACTGAGACAATCCGACGCAATCTTCCATCAAGCACACGGAGGAATGACAAGTTAAGTTGCCATTCTGGACATGGCCTGTGATGAAAGCATGAGAATAGATTCGTTGGGAGGACTATACTATAGGTACACACATGTACACAAAAGACAACACTATTCATATTCTTACTCTTTGATCTGTCGAACATTTTTCGTTTCAAGAATCGAGGCTAGATACTCGACGTTGAGCATCCCGTATTGTTTGATGCACGCCAGAAGCAGGGCCGTCTCTTGCGGACTCCAATGGTCGCCCACAATCTCCCTTGGGCCCTGGTGGGAGAAGAGCTCTTATTAGACTTGCAAGAACCGAGGCTAGATACTCGACGTTGAGCATCCCGTATTGTTTGATGCACGCCAGAAGCAGGGCCGTCTCTTGCGGACTCCAATGGTCGCCCACAATCTCCCTTGGGCCCTGGTGGGAGAAGAGCTCTTATTAGACTTGCAAGAACCGAGGCTAGATACTAGACGTTGAGCATCCCGTATTGTTTGATGCACGCCAGAAGCAGGGCCGTCTCTTGCGGACTCCAATGGTCGCCCACAATCTCCCTTGGGCCCTGGTGGGAGAAGAGCTCTTATTAGACTTGCAAGAACCGAGGCTAGATACTAGACGTTGAGCATCCCGTATTGTTTGATGCACGCCAGAAGCAGGGCCGTCTCTTGCGGACTCCAATGGTCGCCCACAATCTCCCTTGGGCCCTGGTGAGACTTTCAAGACGGTATAAAAAGTTTTGTAGAATTTAATTACAAGTATATAAATGTTTTACAGCCACAAAGAATATGAAATATTACAAGGAATTACAAAGTAGGCCTATACAAAATATTACAAATTTTAATTGTAAGTAGAATTTAGAAAATATTTAAAAACCATACCTTGACTAGGACCACCAATAAGTTGATTGAAGTTTGATTCATCCTTATTCCGTGGAAAACGTGACTCAAAGGTTGTTTTCTCAAATAGCTTTGAAACTGTCGTTACTTTTACTATCCATAGGCCTACTGGTATAAGGAGACAGGTGGCCCCAGAATTAAAACCGAAACCGCATGAAATTACAGTTTTTTAATCATATCTCAACAATAAACAATGAATGTAGTGCAACATTCTTGAAATATAATTGAGGAAGGACTACGGACAATATTAAAACCCTGCGAAATTAGCGTATGTTTTTCATATCTCAAAAACGCCACACAAAACACAAGCAACGAAGCACTCAAAAAATGCAAAGTTGTTATGAATCGGCCTTGTCGATTCTGGCATTTGTCCGCATGTGTTCACACTGTCCAATCACTGATTCATATGTTTCGTATTTGAAATATCCATCTTTGATTGGTTATCGCTCACTCGTCGATGGTGTTCGAAGCCTACAGGGTTGGTTTAGTCACTTTAAATTAAAGTCCCCCACTGCAAATCAGTTTAGTTACTGAGTGGGTAGACTCTAAATGTGAATTTATTTATTTATTTAATATCGAAAAAGTGACAAGTACTCTATTTTGGTTCGTGAGAGCTCATTACCGTATGAAAAAGATTTGTTAGTTTGCAGTAATTAGGCCTACCGGTATAATTGGTATTGTTAATTACCGTAACAATTACAACTAGACCTGTAATTACTATATAAACTAACAAATCTTTTTCATTTGGCATTGACCTCTCACAAATCCAAAATAAGTGTATTTGTCACTTTTTCGATATTGTGTGGCGTTATTGAGATATGAAAAACATACGTTAATTTTGCGGGGTTTAATATTGGCTGTAGTCCTTCCTCTTAAAAGATGGTAATTTTGTGTGGTAATTATGGTACCATTCCATTGCTACACACCAAATAGCACGGACATTACGTTTTACAGATTTAAAATGTCAGAAAAACAGCGTCACGATTTTTTTAATATTATAAATTTTTCAACTATTTAAAGTCGATCCACTGTATACCCAACTATTTGTCATTGTGCTACAAATCATGTTGAATATACACTTAAATACCATGTTAAATACTAGCGAAAAATAAAGTAGTTTCATCGACTACTTTTTTTAATATAAATATTTGAAATCCGTCGATTTCCCTATCCCCTACTTGAAACTGTCAAAAATCATACACTTTCGAATATAAAGCATCGACTAAGTAGATACTAAACATTTGTCATTTTCTTTATTTTATACTCAATTTGAAGATGATTGAACGACAATTTTAAATATGTATGTATGAATACAATCTCTCGACTCGTTTTCGGTCAATATTGGCTTCACTACAAGAACATTTGATGGGAAATCGGGCGAGCCGTGGAACTATGGCAACACTGCGTGCGATGACGTCATTTCTCTTTGAGCCCGCGTCCGCCTCACGTCAAAACATGAGCTGGCTGTCACCTTTCCACGATGCGACGTGACTGGACTTTTTGTTATTTACATTTATTGTCGCTTATTTCCAATTAACATTTTGCGTCATACAAATAATGGGTATTTGTTTAGTATCACTGATCGCTCGTCTTACTAACTTTTTCCAATGAAAAACGCCAAAGTCTTGTTTAAAGTGATATTTTTATTGAACAATGTTTAATTGTCTTTCTTTTGATGCTTATTAAAATATTGTAGTTAGTTTTTAAGAGTAATAAATGATCGTTTGAAGTTTTTATATGAAAAGTTGACGTCTTCTTCCGTGTTCCTGCTTGTGTCCGGTGCAGTGCTGCCAATGGCAAACTATCCAAAACCACCCCCTAACCTTGGGCAAAGTCACTTGCGGGCGCAAATCTGCATAATTGCATAATTTGAAGAAGGGATATTTAATCATAGGGGCCTAGTTTGCACGTACATCCAAAACCCCCCCCTAACCTCTGGCAAACTATCCAAAACCACCCCCTAACCTCGGGCAAAGTCACTTTCGGGCGCAAGAGGTAGGGTTTTTTCATGTACTTACGTTGGTAGACCACACTTTATGTGTGCTCCGAACAGCTGCGCCCTCGCACGTCCGCCATATTGCCATATTTAACGTGATTTTGTTGTCAAATCGATGCAACTTCAAAACGATAATTTAATATGAAAGAAAAGACTTTTTGTATTGAAAATCACTGGAACTTACAGATAAATCATGAAATAACAATTATGTACAGCGCAAATGATCAATATCGCAAAGGAATACAGAAAAAAAGTGAGTACGAAATGCGATCAGTGATACTAAACAATTACCAAATAAGGTACTCAATTCAAATTGAAGGCACAGTTAGAAACGGGAATATATCTTAATACGGTACGTGAGGCCTAGCCTAGGCCACCTTTATTTAGACTTAGGCCTAGGCCTATATTGCCTGATCCGAAATGAAATTCATGTATTGTACGTCCGTAAACGCAAACATTTTCCCCAATGTAGATATGCTAAGTATAGTATGCCAGGAGGCATCTGTTTAATATGAAAGAAAATATGCCAAGCCCTAAGGCCACTCAAGGACGTTTTGTGATCATTTGACATGTGCAAGGCCTAGGCCTACCATTTATGTAGCCCCCCTACACGCATTTGAAATAATTTACATCCATTGCATGCCTTCACATGTCCTAGATGGACTTAAGTTACTTGAGATCACTTCGTCAGGTAAACAATTGCACAAACAACATTATACGATACAAAATATACAATCCTATCATTTTCTTTTATCGTAATAAAACGTCCTCCGCTTCGTATTCCGTATTTTTTCGACGCCATTTTCACCATCTGACAATAACAATGTCTTTGCAGCGTTGCCAAGTATATTGGAGGTTGGCAATACTTTGTCGATGAATATTAAAAACGAGTTTTTTGTTTCCTTGGCTTTGTAAATCAATTTAGATTTGTATCCATTATAAAGTCTATAATTTGTGAATGTGTTGTGGTGTAATTAAAGCCAAAAGCGAGATAAGAAGTTGACTACTATTTGGAGTTTTGATGAACTAATTTCGTTTTTAGGGATTGGCTATTCTGCAGTCAAACTAGTGTCTAGAATCATGCCATTATAAATAACTGCATTTTCGTGTAAATACTGGATTTTAAAATAGTATTCTTACTTGATTACTGAATATATTTTACATTTTATAGTAATTTAACATAATAATTGTTAAAGAAATAATTATTTGTGATTTTAAACAAATTTTAAAATCATTGCTTGAAACTGGTAGTTTGATCAATGGAACGACTTTAATGTTTCAACTAGAACTAGGTAAAATTTTAGATATGTCAAATTCTTCCTGCTTTTTAAGTTGAACATGCACGTGAATGATGATGTGAATATGACTGCTGACTGTGGTCATATTGTGATGTAAAAGGATGAACTTCTCCATCTTTTACTATTTATTGGAATCCGTGGTTTATGTAAGCTCTGTGTGTCATTCTACTTGTGTGCAACACCTACTATTGCCACAGCGTTTGTCAGCGTTTTCGTCATTATTTCAATCGTGACTGCTAAGTCAGCTGAGGCCGAAGCGAGGCTAGTTTTGCGCCACGCGACGGACGGGAGTCTCACCGAAGGAGCCGGGCAAGATGGTTGTCCGGTAGGTTCGTGGGTCAAGGAGGCCGTGGCCGCCGTGGAGGGCTGACCCCGCGAGGGAAGAAGTGGTGAAACGGGGGAAGCATGTCCTAGCGGCCTAGGCGAAGATTAAGGGTTCGTGGGAGACGAGCGGAGGAGTACGATATGGACGTGGCAGAGGACGGAAGGATCTGAGGACGAAGACGCGGACACGACAGGCGATTGGAGGACCAACAGGTTGACGGTTGCCAGCTGGAAAGGCGGTTATGAGGTATGGAGCGCTGGCCCTCGTTAGATCAGGTGGAATGTGCCCATCAGGCTGATTATGACCATAGTCAGGTTCGCCACGCTAAAGCCACGTATAGGATAAATGTAAGTACCGGTAATAATAAATATGGTTCCTCAAGATTCGAACCAAGGGTCTTGTGATTCAACATAACCTAGATTCCCTGTTCTCCTCAGTCTTGCCGAAGATCCCGCATGTGCGAGTTCACGTATGTCGAGAGAGTGTTACGTCCCCAGTAAAACCATGAGACAGCCGACCAGAACGTGGGTTCGAGTTCCGTACCAGGGTGGTACGGACAAGGGTGGGTCGGCGCGTGATCTTGCTACATGACAATATCACACGAAAAGAAGGCAATAATTCAACTAACCAATTCAGTGACTGTAGTCTTCTTAGTTTTCGGAGCCTTCTTCGTGGAAGTCGTAGGCCTGTTGTTGTTGGTTGTTGACCTGTTCTTGCGTGTTCGTGTTGAAATCCTCAGACGGCCTATGCTCACGTCACTGTCATCGCTCCTCTCCGCCTCCTAGTACAGAGGAAATTAAATATCTAGTGATGTGTTACCTGAGGACAAATATACTGATCACGGTGGTAAAATGGTAATTTTTTAAAATAACGTAAATTTACCCGAATTTAAGACTAGGCCTATAATTATTTCCATTTTTAAAGTTAAAATATCGGGGGTCGTCTTAAATTCACGTATTAAGACTATTAATACATGAATATTATTTTCCGCCTTCGTATTCAATGGTGGAAGCACCCCAAACGATTCTTGCGGGGGGGCCCGGGCAATTTGCGTTACACCACTGAGGGTCACACAGGTATTTTGTTTGTGTGTTTGTGCTTCTATTCACTCTCTCGCTCAACAAGAGTACACCATTGCCATGCAACGGTCTGTTAATAACAAAGTGTAAATAAATAATTACATGAAAAGAAGGCAATCATTCAACTAACCAATTCTGGTAGGCCTACTTGAGTGATTTTAGTCTTCTTAGTTCTCCGAGGCTTCGTCTTGGAAGACACAGACTTGTTGGTGCCATGGTCAGTGCTCGCGTCCCCGTCGTGGTTAATCACCGTCTCCTACAACAGAGGAAATGAGATCTCACCGGCGTGTCACGCGTTTCAATGAGACAATGAGACAATGAGGGGGGAATCTTGGTAAAGTATATGAAGCAAATAACGGGGTTCGGGCAAAACCCCCACTTGTTGGAGGTGTACGAGGCGACCTCCAACACACTCAGGCCGGCCGTCGACAACACCAAACACCACTGAACACCAAATGACGTGTGAATGACCAGTCCTAAACCAGTTATAAAAACGAACTTAAGGTCCCATGATTAATTTTGATTTTAACAAAGAAGAGAGACGCACCATTGTATCTTTCTTGAGCTTCTTGTTGGTAGGTTCGCTATCAGAGCTGCCACCATCGGTGACCATGTCCTCCTGGATACAGTCCTCCTCGATACAACTGCTGTTCACTATGTCCTCCTCGATACGACTGCTGTTCACTATGTCCTCCTCGATACAACTGCTGTTCACTATGTCCTCCTCGATACGACTGCTGTTCACTATGTCCTCCTCGATACGACTGCTGTTCACTATGTCCTCCTCGATACAACTGCTGTTCACTATGTCCTCCTCGATACGACTGCTGTTCACTATGTCCTCCTTGATACAACTGCTGTTCACTATGTCCTCCTCGATACGACTGCTGTTATCCATGTCCTAGAATGCACAAGATATCACCAACTAGAGGAAAGTGCATATCAGTAGTTGAATTATTTAACATGTTGCTTTATGATTTTAATAGCTACCTATATGATTTTACGATTTCTAATTTTAACCATATGGTAGGAAAGATTTAAATCAACAACAACCCAAAACCCAAATTTGAAATAAAATATTTTAATTGTAGTCCTATTTTAATTTTAATTGTAGGCCATTTTAATCATAGGCCTATTTTGGAAAGATTTTTTTCTGATATTTTCATATACTGTTTTACATAGGTCCCTACTTGTACATAACTTCAAAATTGTATGCTTGACTTACAACTTACTTACTTGCTTACTAATAATAACAACCTTTATTTTGTCTCTGCAGCCAAAGCTGTTGCCACATGACACAGAACAACATACAACAAATTATATCAAAACGAAAATCGAAACAAATTACACTTAATAAAATATATATATATATGAACTGGGAGCAAGTAGAGTAAGTACAATTGTGATTTGTGGGAAGATAGGAAGAGGTGGAAAAATTTGGTTGTGAAACCCAAGCTGAACCTGCCAGAAGCAGGAAACAGCGATGGATAATGATGATGATGATGATTGATGATATATGAACTAAACAAAATTACGAATACAAATGGTGCCTAAATATAAAAATAGACCCCCTTAATATGCATAGAACAATTTCATGAATTTATTTGAATTTCACTTTCTTCAGGACTACTGCCACTACCACTGTAGCCATCATGCCGCTATCTTGCACATTTATATAGCTGTGAAACAATATTAGAAGAATCCCACACACAGGACTCCAATCCTAAGTGGGTTTTCTTCCTTTTATAAACTACTATGTGGGTGATTCTACTATCATAAGAAATATTCAGTCCTCAAACATAAATCCACTTAAAAAATATTTTTTTTAAATTTTTTTTTTTTAATGTTTTAAAAAGAGATCAAAGCCACATTTATAAAATTAAAAATAGTAAGGCATATAAAAAATTAAATCCTTGCCTTTGACAGTAGATTAAGTAGGCAATATGTCATTCTCCTGGCCGTCCCTAGGTACAGTTTCAGTTGTTTCACCATTAGAATACCTACGTTTATAATATTGTAAACACTGATATTGCATGTAATTGTTTACAATACATTGTTTTATCAACTTCAATATAGATTAATTACCTAGTTGTTTTTACCTAGTAGATAACCCCCTTAGAAGTCTGTCCCTGGGGTTTTGAATCATTCTCCTGGCACGTGGTAAATTATTGTATAGTGGTGTTACCTATGAGATGTTTTTAAAAGTGAAGTGAGGTTGCTTATAAGCAACAGTCTACTTTAACTATCTAATGGAGGTGAAGCTCTTTGTGACATTTATGCTCCTGGGAATACCATGAAGTTCTAGTGATTGTGTGTTAGTATGTTTATTATCGATCATTACACTGGCTCTAATATTTTATTAGCCTTGTGATGTATTTTTCTACAAATCTACTTTAGGCTTCAGTTTAGTGTTACACTTGAATATGAAGCACCTTCATATCCTCTTTACTTAGAAGCATGGTGGGTACAAGCCATTATTTCCATTTTCATCATTCTCCTGGCAGTCATTCTCCTGGCATTTGGAGACTCAATCTAACACAAAGATAGCGCTGCTAAGCAACACCCTTATCTGCGCCATTGATGATTTAACAATAAAGTAACAATGAACAATTGACAGATAAACTCATCCTTATAGTAATTTATTTTCTTGCCACCAGAATGCGTCTAGTCTATTTTGAGGGGCCATTAGTGCCAGGAGAATGACTTGCACACCAGGAGAATGATAAAGTAGTGGGAGAAATAGTGCTATGACATATTTTGAAAGTAAAATTAGCTGAATTTTTGAAAAAAGTCACTGCCAGCAGTAAATATTTACTCATAAGCTATCCATTAGTTAGCTGATTTTTTTTCAGAATTTTCTTATCATTTTTTTTTTTGTGGCAGGTTAAACTATGAAAATGCCTAATTATTGTAGAATCACCCATGTACTAAAATGCAATTTATATTGTATAATAAGAAGAAAATAAAGTTATATTCTATTGTATTCAATTCTGTTCTTTTTACACTTTCTCATGTTGAATTGTCGATAAAAACAATACCGTAGGGCCTGTATGCAATTTTCACACTTATTCCGATTTTTTCAACTAAATTTTTTAATTTTTTCACTCTAAGCTTTAATTGTATCTGTTAATCAAATGTTTAGAATCACTTTAGAAGTCAACCACGAGTCATACGCTACTCATGATAATATACCTCAAAATTGGTTAAGGAAAAAAACTATTTTTATTTTTTACCTATCAATGGTATTTTTATTTTTACTTAAAACAATGGTTACACTTTGCTCAACCCATCTGCATCTGTGCGGTCGATTGGCCGCGCACCCCCGGAAACAACGAACGTTTGGAGTGCGCAACGTACTTTCGATAAGAGCATTGATGCAACTGAATTCAAGACCAACGAGTTACAAACAATTCCTTCTGTCAGGTGTCACTTCTAGTCTAGCTGGACAAATAAGACAACGTAGTCAGTTCTGATATTGACCACTAGTTTTGCACTATTAGAGCAGTTTGAAGAGGGATGCAATACTTTCCAGTACAGTACCGTACACTCATGGATGCGGATGGGTTGAAATACGACTAACCATTCTGGCCTTCTTGTTGGGTATATCACAGCTGCTGGTGCCACCGTCAGTGCTCGCGTCATCACCGTCGCTACTCATCAAATCCTACAACAGAGAAAGCGATCCTATACTTCCTACTATATCAAGAAACTTTACCTGGGCAACAAGTTAGCTTCAAATATAAATGATACTACAGCTAGCCTCAGGTCTTAATTTGTAATGCTGTGTTAATATACTTTTTGTGAGAATAAAAATAAAATATGTCAAGTTTAATTGAGAACCTCTTTACCTGACGCTAAAAGTGACCCTTAAACTGTAAGGGAGAATGACAAAATTTGAATTAAAAGAATGTGTATTATTAATGCTGGGACATCACAAGATTTGTATGAATTAACCAAGTTTGAATTCAAGGGCTTTTAGACCCAGTATTACAATCTCGGAATGAGATTCTAGAAAAAGTGATCCACGGGATAAGCAACATTTCAAAACATCAGTGGTTGCCTTGGGGGTACAGAATTACTATTTCCTTTCTTCTTTCTAAATTTACATCAATTGATATTTTGTCAGTGTCTTCTATTAGGGGTTGAAATAAAATCGGGACAAAACGGACCAAGTTTCCAGACCCACCTCATCCATTTCGTCGTCAGAATGATCGGTTGATTTAACTTCGTCGTCAGATTCCCAATCCGACTCATGGTCTGCCAATTCATCAGCAGGTTCCCATTTAAGCTTCGAGTCCTGACCTGCGTCCATCTCTTACGGCAGGCTTACGCTCGGTCCTGCCAACAGGTCAAAAGGTACGCCTACATGATTAAGGACATCATCAAATAGAACAAACGGTGGGAAATTACGAGGGTACGGCAATGATAACAATATTGCACGGTATTTTTACACACAGACTTTGAAACGTCTTTCGGTACTTATCGTAGTAGGCCTATTAGTTCTCAAATCAGTTTACTATTCATATATGTATATTCATAGTCACTTATATAAATATCGTAGCCTATGGGGTGTATCTTTTTCAAAACCAACATTCATCGCCTGACTATTACAATCGAGCTATCATGAATTTAGTTTCCCTCTTATGCCAAGATGGCTTTTTCTTCCATTCTTTTGTCCAACTATTAAATAAAAAAAGGCTTCCTTTTCTGGCCTGCTCATATCATTGGGTAGGGACTCGATATACAACTACATGCAAATGTACAGGAAAAGGCATTGGTTTAGCCGCGGTCGCTTCTGGCGGTTCCTATACGAATTAAGCAACCTCGGGTTAGGTCACGAGGAGAATGGGTGACCACTCTCATCTGAAACACTAGTTACCGTTGGTTAGAGCAGATTGGAGAGTTCGAAAGCTTGTGTAACAGCTTCATTCTTCTCGTCAACTGCTCGGCAGTCAAGATTAGTGGAGGAACCTATATGACTGGTCAAAGTTACACTTTCCTTTTGGATCAATTCTCACACTGTCATCCTGAAGTGAGATAGGCTACTCTCTTCTTCTCTTATGCCCACATTGACACATTCATGTCATCATGCGTCTCGCCAACCAATAGAGACAAGCCTCCTGGCATTCCTTCGTTGTGCTCTTTCAGTATCGAGCAATGGAATAGATGTTGCCTGTCCTGTATGCCATTCCCACAGAGCTTGCATGTACTGCTCTCTGCCAACCCCATTCTATGCATGTGCTTTGCTAGTAAGTCATGGCCAGTATCTAGTCGGAACTGTGCTGTCGTTGTCCTTCTTCGATACTGGTCCGTTCTTCCTTTTTTCCTTCCTTTAACTAGCTCACTCCACATTTTAACCTTGCCTTTCTCTTTCCAGGCTTCTTGTACTACCGAGTTGCTGGCCGATCTCAAGTGTGCCTTGGCTGATCTGTATGATGTTCTCTTTATAAATTGTTTGGTTCTTCTTCTTCTTCTTCTCAAATTTTAGCAAGGAAATCTGCTTTCTCAATTGCCATTTATGCCGCAGTGCGCTGGTTCAGTCATTCGTGTATATAAACAGTAGGCCTACTTTTTTTTACACTAAACACTTATTTTTGCATTGTATTTAACACTTTTTCATTATTTCGCTCTTATTCCAAGAATACACAGATATTTCGTGGTTAAAGCCCCAAATAACGTTATTTCGCGATTCAAAATTGACATAGGCCTAATTAACATCTCACACGACGTCTCATCCACAATAGGGAAGGCTCACACATTTTTTTTATTTGCTTACTGGTTACCTCAAGTTAAAATAAACGGGAACTAATTGGTTTCGGCTCGAAAGGTGCATTAACATCGCTTTAACAGCAAGTCAAAGATATTGCTGTCAAAACACGCTCAGAAACGGACCTGCGCCATCTTGCTCGTGATTATAAGGTTCTGACGTCATAACTCTGGAAACAATCATTTTTATCATACAAATAGTACTGAAATCCCACAATTTAGTAGATTATTGCTCTCATAAGACTTTAACTGAATCAAAGTTTATTTCTAGTTAGTAAATGAACACTTCTCAACATTAATTAACAACAATATGTTAAATAATTGCATTATTTTAAACACGTTTTGGTATATACTGTATCAAAATGTATTTTCTGAAGAAAACAGTGATATAAAAGACATTGTTGTAAAGTCACTGCATCCTAGATATTGTAAAATGTCCAACTTAATATCTTTGATATTATTAAGAATACTTCAAGGAGGCAGTTGTTGACCAGAGTTATGACGTCACGAGCCGTTTTTCAATTACGGAGCGGTAAGTTCCAAATTTCAAACTTTAAAGGCTAATAGAATTGGAAATATACACTTCTCAGATATAAAAATTATATAGCCCGTACTTTTTGATAATGGCCTTCTGTTTTTAGTTACTTTGAGGAATATTTATTTTTTATGAGCCTTCCCTATTATCAATTTTAGGGGTATAACTACAGTTTGTTTTATTTCGTAGCGCGAATTTTACTTGGCTCTAATAATATGTAAAAAAGTGTTCCCAATAACTAGCCTATGATCTGTCAGAACAAGTAGGCAAAAATCACAATGTGCATTGATTTTTTTTTCATTTATTGGATTCTATCCCTAGCCTATAGGCCTAGGCTACCCTACATTTTTGTTCATCAATGAAAGTCTCTCGTTTGACTCAAGCTTTTAGTTATCTCATTGGACTGTCATACATGACTTCAAAATGTGGTTGGCTAGTCGTAAGAATGTTGGTTTAAATTAAAGACCTGAAGAAAGTTTAACATTTCATCATGTTACGACTAGGCCTACGACGAAAGATTGGGGTACGACAAACCCTGTGCTGGCATGTGTTCCCTATATACCTCATGTAGGCCTCGGTCTACGCTCAAAACCTTACGACTTTGTGCGAATAAGGAAGTATTTATCTAGCTAACTAATAAAGTGGATTTTCTATTGGGCAGCACCACAACGAATTGTAGGCATATAAAACGACAATCTTACTTTGACCTTTACCGCAACTCTGTTATGAGACTGAGATAGTGGACCTTTGGTTAAACATTGTTACTAGGCTATCCCTGCTTTTTTCCAATGTAGCCTAGCCCACCGCTTTGACGCACACGACTTCACTTTCTTTTCGGTTACCTTCTAGTGAATCACATAATTAACATCTGTGGGTTAATCACCTTATATATTATGAGTGAAGTAGGTCTAGGCCTAGTATGCGTCAATGCAGTATGCTGCACTGGAAAAATGCTGACAGGGGAGCTAGGGCTAGTGTTAGATGCAAATTTAGGTTAGGTCAGACACTGGTAGGTACAGCCTACCTAGGCCTATAGTTTGAATTGAGCAAGTTCAAGTGCATGTCAAGTGAACAGCGAAGAAGCATTCTTATTCTTCTATAAAATAGTTTCAAATCTAACTATGGACTGTCCCTCTATGTGTTAGGCCCTAGCCTACAAACAATGTCACACAGCCACACGGCATCTCATTTACGCGTGAAGTCAGAGAGACACTCGATCACAGGGGCTATACGAGATAGGCCTAAACCTACACGACAGGGGACGGTACAATAGATCGTCCCTGTTTGATGCCCAGGGATAACTAGGCCTAGGCCTAGCAACTATCGGCTTCGAAAAGTGCAACCTAACCTAAAACACACTCTTGGTCTTGCGCCAATTCAGAGATTCCTTGTGTAAAAATGGCAGACTACCATTATTACTAAATAACGTAGGCCTAGTCATACACACCTTTTGGTTAATGCTGGACTTTGGCTTAATTAGAATCTAACAAAAACAAGAGATAACCTTCTAGCCCTACTTCAAAATTTGATTTCGAAGATTGTCTATTTTCCACCACGATTGTGGCGCCAGTTCGTACTTCTTCTTGCTCTAACGGTTTTTAGAGCGACTTGCGGATCACCAGCCAGTAGGGATGTGGGAGTAAATGAAATGTGGGAAAGTTTTCTGCAGATATATAGGGGCTTGTTGGAAAGGTTTGTGCCGCAGGTGACTAAGGGGGGTGGGACTGACCCAGTATATTATAATAAAAGAATTAGGTGGTTGAAGAGGAAGTGCAGAGAAATATATAAGAGGTATAGGAAGACTGGTAAAGGTAAGGAGAAACTTAAGGAGTGGGAGGGAGTTCTTAATAGGGCAAAGGTCGATGCAAAGGATGATTATATGATGCACTTAATGGATGATGAGGGATTCCAAGGTAAAGGGAGAAGGTTGTATCAACATCTAAGGAACCAGAAAGGGGGGGGCGAAATACCCACACTTAAGGGGACTGGGGATGAGTTATTTACTGGTGATAAGGACAAAGCGGAGGCTTTGAACTCACACTATGGGGAGGTATTCCAAGAGAGGGAAGATTCTAGTATGCAGTGGGAAGGGGGGAGGGGTAGCAAGCCACTCACGATAACGAATCTTGATATTAGAAGGGTTTTAGGAAAGATGGGAGGGAGAAAGGCATCGGGGCAGGATGGGTTGATGTGTAGATTTTTGAAAATTGGGGGGGAGGGGGTTGTTAGGTTTGTAGGGGATATTTGCAGGAAATCGTTAAGGGAAGGTACTATACCGGAGGGTTGGAGGGAAGGACTTGTAGTGCCAATACATAAGGGGGGGGATAGAAGTCAAGTAGGGAATTACAGACCTGTTAGTCTCACTTCGGTAGGGAGCAAGATAATGGAAAAGGTAGTAGCAAATTATGTTAGGGAGGTGTTGGAGGGGGAGGGATGGTTGGTAGATAGCCAGCATGGGTTTAGGGAGGGGTATTCTTGCGAGACGCAATTGATAGGTCTTGTTCAGGATATAGGGGAGGCTCTAGATAAGGGGGAGGAGGTTGATGCAGTTTTCCTTGATTTTGAAAAGGCTTTTGATAAAGTGTCTCATGGGATTTTGATGAGGAAGGTTGATAGTGTGATTGCAGATAAAGGGGTTGTAAGGTGGATGGGAGATTTTCTAGCAAATAGGTCGCAAAGGGTAAGGGTGGGGGGTAGCATATCAGCAGCTATCGAAGTTACATCGGGGGTGCCGCAGGGGTCGGTGCTGGGTCCACTGTTATTTATAATGTTTATTAATGATATAGGAAGGGATATTGAGTCAAGATTAAGGTTGTTTGCTGATGATTGCGTCTTGTATAGGGTGATTAAGGGGGTGGAGGATGCTAAGTTGTTGCAGGATGATTTGAACAGGATAGAGGAGTGGGTTGATGTTAATAGGATGGGTTTGAATGCGGGAAAGTGTAAACTGGTTGGGTTCACGCGTAAATTAAAAGGGGATGCGAGAGAGTATTTTCTTGAGGGGGTAGTTCTAGAAAAGGTAAAGAAGTATAAGTATTTGGGAATTTTATTGGCCGAAGATTTGGGATGGGGGGACCAGGTGCAGGAAAGTGTAAGAAAGGGATATAGAAACTTAGGGTTTGTTATGAGGAATTTGAAGGGAGCTAGTAGGGAGGTAAAGGATATGGCTTACAAAACAGTGATACGGCCTATATTGGAATATGGTGGTGCGGTGTGGGATCCATATAGGAAAGGGGAAGTCATGGAATTAGAAAAGGTGCAGCGTAGGGCGGCAAGGAAGGTTACAGGACAAGTTAGGAGATGGAGGTATGTGGAAGATAGGTTAGGGAATGTGGTAAGGGCTTATGATAGTGTTACAGCAATGATGGGGGAACTGGGTTGGGAGTCCTTAGAGGAGAGACGGAGGAGTGATAGGATGTGTAATTTATATAGAGCAGCTAGGGGGAAAGGAGGGTGGGGGGAAATCCAGAGCAGGTTGCAAGAAGGAGTTTATAGAGGGAGGGGGGATCATAATTGGAAGTTTCAGCGTCGGGTAGTGAGAAGTGATCTGGGTAGGTTTGGTTTTGTTGAGAGAACGGTAAGGGAATGGAATGAGTTGCCCGAGGAGGTTGTTGAGTGCGATTCAGTAAGGGAATTTAGAAATAGATTGACGAAAAGGAGGTGACGAGGGAGGGTGGGGAGGGGGGAGGTTTGGATAGGTGGCCACCGGGTAGTTGTGGCCCATTTGCAGCCTTTAAGTATTTTAATCTTAATCTTAATCTTAACCAGCCAGCTTGAAAATCACCCACCTGTTTGGTATCACCTGTGGTATCACCAAGTATCACCATTGGGTGTAAAATATAGTTTAAACCCAATGGTATCACCATTTAAACCTGTTTAATCAATGGTATCACCATGGTATCACCAAAGTGTCTAATCTTTGGTATCACACTAAAAATAATTGTGTGCAACAAAGTTTATGCTCATTATAGTAATTTATTATTATTTATTATTATTATTTATTTTTGATGATTGTGCAGACACCTAGTATACAAAAGAAGTGCATTATAATAATTATATATGTAAATATAACCTAATTTTCTGTAAACAGACATTGTAAAATGAACAGAAAACTTTCATAGTCGGGACCATCCGCCCGACCATAGTCGGCCGTCCTGGGTACTCACTACTCATCAACCACTGACCCTCGAAGATACTTACGACCATGTCAAGTTGGGGTGGGTGTATTGTGTTTAGTGTAAGTGGCGGTTAGTCACGTATTGAAAAAAAATGAGCCAGGAAAGAAAATAATGAAGCGGCAATTTCAGCTGACGCTACTTAAAAAATGTAGCATGCTACTCGCTACGCTACCACGGTTTTCAAAGTAGCGCACTACCATCCCGCTACTGAAGAAAAGTAGCATGCTACTGTCCACACTGGGTTTAAGTAAATGTCGACAAAGGGGATCTATAGATTTATAAATAATAAAATGTGTAGTAGGAATAGAACTTCAAATAGAACTTATGTGCGTGTTTAATTTCTTGCATGCCTTCTTTACAACATATTTTGTACGTACCAGTTACAGTGAACTCCCTATTTTACGGATGGGAAGTGACTTTTAAAAAAATCCATAAAATGGAGAAATCTGTAAAATCCGTAGGGAATCAATCAATGCAGGAATAGAACAGACTTTCAAAATAATATGTAAAATACAGAAATCCGTAGAAAGCGGGTCTGTAAAATCGGGAATTCACTGTATATGGCCTAGGCCTACTTCTTTCCATTATCACCTCTTTAAAAACGATTTGCTCATCCTTGTTACAATCGTATTATTACAGTAGTTGGTAAAACTAAACCACCATTGCCAGGCAATCTGTCACAGTGGCACACTCAAAATTGGGTGCCTGCGTGCAAGTAAATAAATTGCTCCTTTTCCAAAAATTTGTTGTGGGGGCTCACAAAACTATCATGCAGATGGGAATAAGATAAAGGGTGGAAGCATAAATAAACACATTTTATTTGTTGTCTACCCACCCACAGTCAGTGGGGGAACATAGTAGTTGTACCTACCTCGTTGCTATGACGGCTCAGTCACCCTTTAGGCATAGGGTGACCATAATTCTAAAACAAAAAACTGGGACACCTGGATATTGTGTTCATGTACTTGTATAATGGGTCTGGGGCAGAACCCCAGCTGCCGGAGCCAAAAATTTGGTTGGGTATTTTTACCTCAAGATAGTCTTTAGAGCGATCTGCTAAACAAGGAGGGCACTAAATCACTAATGTTAGCTATCTTTAAATGTTCCGCGCACAACGCGCAGTATAGCGCACGTCTGGGAGACATCAAGGCGACGTGCAGGAGTGGTATCAAAGATTACAAACAAGTGTGTAAAGCTGGATTCATGACATTGCGTTGTTCTGTGGGACGATGCGCGACAGCACCGCGACGGCGGTTTTGGGCCAATCAGGAGCGACCTACTTGCACGCAGGTCACTCCATAAGTGAAAAAATGTCAGCTCAAGTGGGAATCGAATCCTCGACCCCCTACCAAAGATTGTGTGTAATCTTTGCCCCTACATGTGAAATGGCAGTAATAAAACTATAAAACTCACAGGTTAAAATGCAATGTTAGGGTTTCAGATTACAAATCAAGTTGACCAATAGTAAAAATTTCAGCATAATATAATGTTAATAGGGCTCAATTCAAGTGACAATTTATGAAAGGAAATACGATAGTTTACGTCTTCAGCTGTTTTATTCAATTTATTACAAAATTATACAAATCAAATTAATCTTCAGTCTATGTATATATTTTGTACAGAATGAAATCGTAACATAGTATGTGCAATGTTGTTACAAATGTACACAGGTATGGAGAATCATTTACACGCTTTGCAAGAAGAAGTAGGTTAGCATAATTGTGTGCAGCACTAGACCGACGAAACCATTCTAACAAAGACGCATTAACGCACAAATAGTCGAGGGTTTCAAGCGATGCTAATCCACGTTTCTCTAGATCCATTACGAGACTTGGCTGTAGTTAAACCTGTGACCTTCTGCCTTCATTTGTTAATTTGCTACGTGCGATTTAAAAAATACAGTAGCTTAATTTAATAAATAAATACTTCCTTTACAGTAACAGGAATGGTAAAATATCCAGACATCAAGGTTGGCAACATCATAAGTTGGCAGTAGTCGATTAGCATTATTAGGGGTCTCTGTGGTATTTATTTACACTCCACTCAGGCTTTCTTCGGTATAATGCTGCACACGAGTATACAAATTTATTAAGTCAAGACCTACAATTAAATGCATTTTATCAGTCCAGAAAACTAACACTTATTTGGCATGATTTGATGGAACAGGAACAGCTTACCAAGGTCGCATACCGAACAGCAACCGGTTACCTCGGCTCGGTCGCAACGAAACGTTCAAACCAAGACTTCGAGCCTACGGCAGTCGAGAGCATTCACGCCCGATTAACTTAAGAGCTGCCTAAAACCGATAGCCGAATGAAATGGGCGCTTTGCAGAACGTGCCTTCAATTCAATTGCCGTTCACCCGATACTTGTCCGACCATTATTAATTCGTTATACCTATACACCGGTACTGACATCACAAAGATAAATGCACATAGTGCATACATGCATGTTTATTCATCCACAATAATGTAGTAAAGCTATAATTATATCAATATAGAATACAATACAAACTCATCAACATACAAGTTAAATTGAGACAATTACACAAATTAAATGTACAAAGTAAAATTATTTCATTACAATACTAGTACCATCACACAGAATTAAATTCAGTAAGAATAAAATAATACATATTGAATATTATCCTAAGACTGCATATTAACAATTTGTATCAAAAACACATGGAATGAGGTATTATACAATATAAATATAGTATGTAGTTCCTAGTAAGATAACTAAAATAATATAATGTGAATTTGTGTAAGTTTGCCTAACGGCTAGGTTTGAGCTTGGGGGGAAGGATAGGAAGGAACCAACAGCTTACCTTGTAGTTGCGGCCTTTGGAGTCGATAGAAACACAAAAAGATATATACAAAACGTCGAGACAGTTTCGGCCTGACGTGGCCTTGATCACCCGACGAAGGTCGGGTCTTTCCTCCACCTTCGTCGGGTGATCAAGGCCACGTCAGGCCGAAACTGTCTCGACGTTTTGTATATATCTTTTTTGTGTTTCTATCGACTCCAAAGGCCGCAACTACTACAAGGTAAGCTGTTGGTTCCTTCCTATCCTTCCCCCCAAGCTAAAATAATATAATAAAATAAAACATTTCTAGGGGATTTGGGGTGTATGAATTTCTACCCAGGGACATTTTCATTTACATTTTAGGCGTAAAAGAAATTCATATATTATTAAAGGGGTTACAAAAACAAAAATACTTGAATGCCTTTTTCACCTTCTAAACATTTTCTTAACACGTTAGTTGTTACTCAATTAAAATGAGCTGTGAAGAATGCATATTACCCGAAGTTCCACGCAGACGTACTGTGCGTATAAAATGTATTGACAACACAACAAAACAACAAAACTTGCCTATAGTTGCATACAAAATTTGTATGGGTAACAAATTTTGTCTACAAACTTATACAACATGAATGCTAAGGTGGTTTATTTACTCACCCCTTAGGTAACGTGCAAAAATATTGAAGTGCAGTCTTATTTTTGTGTGATATTGTATACTTCATTGACCAGGATACCTGTATTATCCCATGTACGTAATGTTATCCGCATGCTTAGTTATAAATTACAACATGCCGACATTGTGCAACATCGAGTGAGCATCAGACTGATTTGTACTCTGCTCTGAAACGTCTCAATTGATATACATACCAAAATTACATTATTATGTTAATGTGATTTTAAGTGAGACACACAAATAACAAAGCATTAACAAACTCGTAAACAATTTAAAAAGAAACATAGATTAGAGCTTTTTTTATGTCTTGGTGCTTGAATTGTTATGGAACAGAACACAGACAGGACATTAAACAAAATCCTATCTTTTACTTTGGTCATGTTAGTTTACATAGCTCGTTTTCTCCGTGGAAACCACACATGTGATTGGTGGTTGCCATGGAGAAAACAAGTTAGCCTCGATGGCAACAAGAATTTGACTAATCAATGATAGGAGGACATCAATATTGCTGTACACCTACAAATAACATTACGATCCGTCAGCAGTATAAAATAATTGTCCGATATTCATAACACCTTTACAAAGTAATAGTGGAATAGAAAAATACTAAACACATTATCAAATCACAGCACTGAAGGCCTCACCAATATCACCATCAGCTGTGTGGCTTACAATACGTAGTCGTAAAAGTATAATAGTGAATCATGTTATGGACGCTCTACTGTAGCCTACCGGGTACGAATTAGTTTTTCAATCTCTCAAAGCATTCTCAAGATATCAATTTAAAAAAACTGTTAATTTAGCTAGTTAGGCCCCCCTTGATCCTTATCATTAATGAGTGCTCGCGTGTTGGCAATGAAGGGGGCCCAATAGAAGCCCTAGTGTCAGCTATCAAGGGGGCCCAATAGAAGCCCAAGTGTTGGCTATCAAGGGGCCCCAATAGAAGCCTGAGTGTTGGCTATCAAGGGGGCCCAATAGAAGCCGCATGTTGACTATCAAGGGGGCCCAATAGAAGCCGCATGTTGACTATCAAGGGGGCTCAATAGAAGCCCGACTGTCGGCTATCAAGGGGGCTCTATAGAAGCCCAAGTGTGGCTTTCAAGGGGGCCCAATAGAAGCCTGAGTGTCGGCTATCACGGGGGCCCAATAGAAGCCCGAATGTCGGCTATCAAGGGGGCCCAATAGAAGCCTGAGTGTTGGCTATCAAGGGGGCCCAATAGAAGCCCGAGTGTCGTCTATCAAGGGGGCCCAATAGAAGCCCGAGTGTCGGCTATCAAGGGGGCCCAATAGAAGTCTGAGTGTCGGCTATCAAGGGGCCCCAGTAGAAGGCGCATGTTGACTATCAAGAGGGCCCAATAGAAGTCTGAGTGTCGGCTATCAAGGGGCCCCAATAGAAGCCGTCAATGCCATCGCGCAGTGGAATGATCTGTCGCTCCCCCAGACAGTCCAAGAGTCGCCTGAATGGTTCGTAGTTGCGTAGAGTCGCTACGTCACCGACGATCACCAGCTTGTGCTTGGCCCGGGTGATCGCCACAGTCAGGCGACGCTTGTCGTTCATGATGTCCGATACCTGAAACAATTCAGCCCTCTCAGACCCCACGTCCACAGTTGAGGATATCAATTTATTTTCTTTGTTACAGTAAAATGCAACTTTTGTTCTCATTGACCACTGTTTAAAAAAATGAATGTTAAGATGAAAACTATTGCGTTTTTTCCGTCTCAATGTGACGAGTGGTACATTTATTAGAGCGTTTCATAACAAATGAGAAGTCATACTTGCAAGTTGCAACAACAGAAAAATGTAAAAAAAAAAGATAATTTTGATGTCCCAGAAATTTGATTAATTACTAGTTTCTCTTGCATTTGAGAAACAAAAATATGAAATGACATGTAAAATCAGAAGAAAATCTATTTTTGTATACTTCTGGGAAAAATATAGTTTGTTCTTAAATTTTGGTTATGTATAGGCCTACAATCCAAAATTACCCAAAAGTCAGGCAAAAAATCATGATATATATATTTATTATGAAAAATCTATAAATCTTATAAAAAATCACAGAATTTATTTAGTATGGTTTTACTTATAAGTTAAGTAACTGTTAAAAAAAGTACTGAAAGGGCTTAGCAATGAACACAAGAGACATCTAGTTCGTCGCCGGAAAACAAGGCTACTGGTTAGAAAATAGGGTCACAATATAACAATACTTAAGAGAAAAAGATACTGAAATTTAAATATTAATAAGTAATAACATAATATTAATCAATGAACACCATTTCAACACACTATCGGTTTAGGGGGTGTTGCCACCAACACTTGGGCATAAATGAAATTAGTTCCGGTCTGCCAAGCTTTTCCATTTTCATTTCCCCTAAATTTCATACCCATTCCCACATCACTTCCTGTCTAATAAAATAAAATAAATGTTTATCCAAAATGCAAGAGGTACGGTAATTAAGGTGCCTACCTGAGCTAATTTCTAATTCTAATATGTTATGGGCTGATGTACGTGGATGTTGGTAAGATGGGAGTGTATCGATGTGTTCGGTGGGAAGAGGTTGCGATTGGAGCGAACAAATATAGCAGCGGATTGGAGTAGAGCACACTCCAAGGTCAGGATCCCCAGGTACTTAAAAGCAAAACCATGTTTGAAAAGTGCACGGAGTAAACCCATGCAGGAAATAGCCACACAGTAATTTCTGGTGCAAAATGTGCAAGGGGTGTAGGAGACTCAAACTAACAATAGATAGCACTGCTAAGCTACCTCCTTATCTGCGCCATTGATGGTTTCAACAAATCAACGATGAATAATCTCCTCATAACAGTTCCATTTGCTTGTCACCAGATTGCATCTTGTCTATTTTGAGTAGCGAATAGGGGATGCCGGAAGTGATACATGCAGATACCACTCAGTACAAGAAGTTATCATAGTTCAAGACCCTATTAGTATCACCAAGACCTTAATAGTAACCCACGGTTAAGATAGGAAGCTCCTCATTTCTATTGGCAAAACATTTGTGCCAGGTGCGAGGCTCTATATTCCAGTCCTCCTGTAGCCCTAGATTGGTGCCAACGTCCGCTACACATTTGTGCCAGGTGCGAGGCTCTATATTCCAGTCCTCCTGTAGCCCTAGATTGGTGCCAACGTCCGCTACACATTTGTGCCAGGTGCGAGGCTCTATATTCCAGTCCTCCTGTAGCCCTAGATTGGTGCCAACGTCCGCTACACATTTGTGCCAGGTGCGAGGCTCTATATTCCAGTCCTCCTGTAGCCCTAGATTGGTGCCAACGTCCGCTACACATTTGTGCCAGGTGCGAGGCTCTATATTCCAGTCCTCCTGTAGCCCTAGATTGGTGCCAACGTCTGCTACACATTTGTGCCAGGTGCGAGGCTCTATATTCCAGTCCTCCTGTAGCCCTAGATTGGTGCCAACGTCCGCTACACATTTGTGCCAGGTGCGAGGCTCTATATTCCAGTCCTCCTGTAGCCCTAGATTGGTGCCAACGTCCGCTACACATTTGTGCCAGGTGCGAGGCTCTATATTCCAGTCCTCCTGTAGCCCTAGATTGGTGCCAACGTCTGCTACACATTTGTGCCAGGTGCGAGGCTCTATATTCCAGTCCTCCTGCAGGGCGATTCTCTAAGGTCCATGGTAAATTGAACGCCCGTTTTCGACGTTACGAGCCTTAGAGCGATTCTCTACCGTGTTTTATCGACAAAGATCGTTACCACCTACGTTAAAAGTAGCGCGCTCCAAAACCCTGCCTTTAGACGTGCGATAAGAAAACATGGCGGACTTTTCAAGCCGTCTCATGTTCACTTCAGCATTTGAACTAATTGATTATAGAAATTTGTTGCGTGTATCGGTACAAATATACGATATTTATATTTAAAAATATGTGTGTGAGTAAGGAAATATAATTTGTAGTTATGTAACAAAAATCTAGAAGTAATTTTGTATCATAACCCTACTTTCCTAGTTTGGCCGTGCCGTCATGGCACGTAGGGTAGGCCTAGAACCCTAGGCCTACTTCTAGGTTCAAACACTAGGTTCGTTTGATTTGCTACACCTTTTATACTCTTTGCACTCACTCCATGTTATTTCATGGGATACATGGCATGAAGTACAAAAGGTGCCGGTAAATCAAACGAACCCTAATGCTGCAATAAGTGAAAAAAGTGCAGAAGGTGTCCGGAAATCAAACGCACCCAATGGCAAACGTTCCATTTATTCACGCGTTGTGATTGGTTAACTTTCTATAGTGTACACAGCCATCTCGAAAACATCCACAAACTAATATATAACAGGCGCTGCTCTGCTGCAACGGCTACGTCCTTTCGATACGGTTATCGAACGTTATGAAATGGTAGTTGGGAATCGCGCGGTAGCTTATCGTGTGGTAAGTTTAGTACAAGTGTCGTTAAGGTTAAATTTACCGCGCATCTTAGAGAATCGCCCTGCTGTAGCCCTAGATTGGTGCCAACGTCCGCTACACATTTGTGCCAGGTGCGAGGCTCTATATTCCAGTCCTCCTGCAGCCCTAGATTGGTGCCAACGTCTGCTACACATTTGTGCCAGGTGCGAGGCTGTATATTTCAGTCCTC
The DNA here is from genome assembly GCA_945910005.1 of Isoperla grammatica. Lineage (NCBI taxonomy): Eukaryota > Metazoa > Arthropoda > Insecta > Plecoptera > Perlodidae > Isoperla > Isoperla grammatica. Next base: position 12,842,720 of record OX246742.1, on the reverse strand, counting down.
CTGTAGCCCTAGATTGGTGCCAACGTCTGCTACACATTTGTGCCAGGTGCGAGGCTGTATATTTCAGTCCTCCTGTAGCCCTAGATTGGTGCCAACGTCCGCTACACATTTGTGCCAGGTGCGAGGCTCTATATTCCAGTCCTCCTGTAGCCCTAGATTGGTGCCAACGTCTGCTACACATTTGTGCCAGGTGCGAGGCTCTATATTCCAGTCCTCCTGTAGCCCTAGATTGGTGCCAACGTCCGCTACACATTTGTGCCAGGTGCGAGGCTCTATATTCCAGTCCTCCTGTAGCCCTAGATTGGTGCCAACGTCCGCTACACATTTGTGCCAGGTGCGAGGCTCTATATTCCAGTCCTCCTGTAGCCCTAGATTGGTGCCAACGTCCGCTACACATTTGTGCCAGGTGCGAGGCTCTATATTCCAGTCCTCCTGTAGCCCTAGATTGGTGCCAACGTCCGCTACACATTTGTGCCAGGTGCGAGGCTCTATATTCCAGTAATCCTGTAGCCCTAGATTGGTGCCAACGTCCGCTACACATTTGTGCCAGGTGCGAGGCTCTATATTCCAGTCCTCCTGTAGCCCTAGATTGGTGCCAACGTCCGCTACACATTTGTGCCAGCTGCAAGGCTCTATATTCCAGTCCTCCTGTAGCCCTAGATTGGTGCCAACGTCTGCTACACATTTGTGCCAGCTGCAAGGCTCTATATTCCAGTCCTCCTGTAGCCCTAGATTGGTGCCAACGTCCGCTACACATTTGTGCCAGCTGCAAGGCTCTATATTCCAGTCCTCCTGTAGCCCTAGATTGGTGCCAACGTCCGCTACACATTTGTGCCAGGTGCGAGGCTCTATATTCCAGTCCTCCTGTAGCCCTAGATTGGTGCCAACGTCCGCTACACATTTGTGCCAGGTGCGAGGCTCTATATTCCAGTCCTCCTGTAGCCCTAGATTGGTGCCAACGTCCGCTACACATTTGTGCCAGGTGCGAGGCTCTATATTCCAGTCCTCCTGTAGCCCTAGATTGGTGCCAACGTCTGCTACACATTTGTGCCAGGTGCGAGGCTCATTATTCCAGTCCTCTTGTAGCCCTAGATTGGTGCCAACGTCTGCTACACATTTGTGCCAGGTGCGAGGCTCTATATTCCAGTCCTCCTGTAGCCCTAGATTGGTGCCAACGTCCGCTACACATTTGTGCCAGCTGCAAGGCTGTATATTTCAGTCCTCCTGTAGCCCTAGATTGGTGCCAACGTCCGCTACACATTTGTGCCAGGTGCGAGGCTCTATATTCCAGTCCTCCTGTAGCCCTAGATTGGTGCCAACGTCCGCTACACATTCTGGAACTCGTTGCAACGACGCAGCTAGAGACCCTAGGATTCATCCACCAGGCAATTAATCTAATTTAAATAGAGCCTCTCCGTGCCGCCACATTCATGATGCTAGATTCTCACTTTCCTGTCTTAATCATAGGTTACTTTAAGTTCTTTGGTATCACCGACTACTGTTCGCTCAATGAGGTCCGGTTTCACCAAACTATTAGCCCCGAGATCAGCCGATAAGCGAGGATTTACTCCCAACAACACGTCGACTGGTATAGAAAACACCGTGCAATATAAATGTAACGATGATTGAAACCACGGTAACCAATCTGAGGTTGCTAAAGTCTGGAAGTTTGGACCGTAAAGTAGGCGGATACTAACGTGAACGGAAGCGTCAGCTGCAACGTCAGTGGAGTCGGACCGAGTGCAGGAGTAGAGGACGACGTCCTTGTCCCGACCTTGGAACTGGTCCACCGTGTTGACCTCCGTATCCTCCAGCACCTTCGCCACTTGTCTGAGCAGCGCCACCTGCGACCGGTAGGGAGCCATCACGCCCACAGTGCTGCCCTGGATACCTCCCTGTCACACACATGATACCCTTAGCAGCGCCACCTGTGCCTGGTAGGGAGCCATCACACCCACAGTGCTGCCCTGGATACCTCCCTGTCACACACATGATACCCTTAGCAGCGCCACCTGTGCCTGGTAGGGAGCCATCACGCCCACAGTGCTGCCCTGGATACCTCCCTGTCACACACATGATACCCTTAGCAGCGCCACCTGTGCCCGGTAGGGAGCCATCACGCCCACAGCGTTGCCCTGGATACCTCCCTGTCACACACATGATACCCTTAGCAGCGCCACCTGTGCCTGGTAGGGAGCCATCACCCCCACAGTGCTGCCCTGGATACCTCCCTGTCACACACATGATACCCTTAGCAGCGCCACCTGTGCCTGGTAGGGAGCCATCACACCCACAGTGCTGCCCTGGATACCTCCCTGTCACACACATGATACCATTAGCAGCGCCACCTGTGCCTGGTAGGGAGCCATCACGCCCACAGTGCTGCCCTGGATACCTCCCTGTCACACACATGATACCCTTAGCAGCGCCACCTGTGCCTGGTAGGGAGCCATCACACCCACAGTGCTGCCCTGGATACCCCCCTGTCACACACATGATACCCTTAGCAGCGCCACCTGTGCCTGGTAGGGAGCCATCACGCCCACAGTGCTGCCCTGGATACCTCCCTGTCACACACATGATACCCTTAGCAGCGCCACCTGTGCCCGGTAGGGAGCCATCACGCCCACAGCGTTGCCCTGGATACCTCCCTGTCACACACATGATACCCTTAGCAGCGCCACCTGTGCCTGGTAGGGAGCCATCACCCCCACAGTGCTGCCCTGGATACCTCCCTGTCACACACATGATACCCTTAGCAGCGCCACCTGTGCCTGGTAGGGAGCCATCACACCCACAGTGCTGCCCTGGATACCTCCCTGTCACACACATGATACCCTTAGCAGCGCCACCTGTGCCTGGTAGGGAGCCATCACACCCACAGTGCTGCCCTGGATACCTCCCTGTCACACACATGATACCCTTAGCAGCGCCACCTGTGCCCGGTAGGGAGCCATCACACCCACAGTGCTGCCCTGGATACCTCCCTGTCACACACATGATACCCTTAGCAGCGCCACCTGTGCCTGGTAGGGAGCCATCACACCCACAGTGCTGCCCTTAATACCTCCCTGTCACACACATGATACCCTTAGCAGCGCCACCTGTGCCTGGTAGGGAGCCATCACACCCACAGTGCTGCCCTGGATACCTCCCTGTCACACACATGATACCCTTAGCAGCGCCACCTGTGCCTGGTAGGGAGCCATCACACCCACAGTGCTGCCCTGGATACCTCCCTGTCACACACATGATACCCTTAGCAGCGCCACCTGTGCCTGGTAGGGAGCCATCACACCCACAGTGCTGCCCTGGATACCCCCCTGTCACACACATGATACCCTTAGCAGCGCCACCTGTGCCTGGTAGGGAGCCATCACGCCCACAGTGCTGCCCTGGATACCTCCCTGTCACACACATGATACCCTTAGCAGCGCCACCTGTGCCTGGTAGGGAGCCATCACGCCCACAGTGCTGCCCTGGATACCTCCCTGTCACACACATGATACCCTTAGCAGCGCCACCTGTGCCTGGTAGGGAGCCATCACGCCCACAGTGCTGCCCTGGATACCTCCCTGTCACACACATGATACCCTTAGCAGCGCCACCTGTGCCTGGTAGGGAGCCATCACACCCACAGTGCTGCCCTGGATACCTCCCTGTCACACACATGATACCCTTAGCAGCGCCACCTGTGCCTGGTAGGGAGCCATCACGCCCACAGTGCTGCCCTGGATACCTCCCTGTCACACACATGATACCCTTAGCAGCGCCACCTGTGCCTGGTAGGGAGCCATCACACCCACAGTGCTGCCCTGGATACCTCCCTGTCACACACATGATACCCTTAGCAGCGCCACCTGTGCCTGGTAGGGAGCCATCACACCCACAGTGCTGCCCTGGATACCTCCCTGTCACACACATGATACCCTTAGCAGCGCCACCTGTGCCCGGTAGGGAGCCATCACACCCACAGTGCTGCCCTGGATACCTCCCTGTCACACACATGATACCCTTAGCAGCGCCACCTGTGCCCGGTAGGGAGCCATCACACCCACAGTGCTGCCCTGGATACCTCCCTGTCACACACATGATACCATTAGCAGCGCCACCTGTGCCTGGTAGGGAGCCATCACACCCACAGTGCTGCCCTGGATACCTCCCTGTCACACACATGATACCCTTAGCAGCGCCACCTGTGCCTGGTAGGGAGCCATCACACCCACAGTGCTGCCCTGGATACCTCCCTGTCACACACATGATACCCTTAGCAGCGCCACCTGTGCCTGGTAGGGAGCCATCACACCCACAGTGCTGCCCTGGATACCTCCCTGTCACACACATGATACCCTTAGCAGCGCCACCTGTGCCTGGTAGGGAGCCATCACGCCCACAGTGCTGCCCTGGATACCTCCCTGTCACACACATGATACCCTTAGCAGCGCCACCTGTGCCCGGTAGGGAGCCATCACACCCACAGTGCTGCCCTGGATACCTCCCTGTCACACACATGATACCATTAGCAGCGCCACCTGTGCCTGGTAGGGAGCCATCACACCCACAGTGCTGCCCTGGATACCTCCCTGTCACACACATGATACCCTTAGCAGCGCCACCTGTGCCTGGTAGGGAGCCATCACACCCACAGTGCTGCCCTAAATACCTCCCTGTCACACACATGATACCCTTAGCAGCGCCACCTGTGCCCGGTAGGGAGCCATCACACCCACAGTGCTGCCCTGGATACCTCCCTGTCACACACATGATACCCTTAGCAGCGCCACCTGTGCCTGGTAGGGAGCCATCACGCCCACAGTGCTGCCCTGGATACCTCCCTGTCACACACATGATACCCTTAGCAGCGCCACCTGTGCCTGGTAGGGAGCCATCACACCCACAGTGCTGCCCTGGATACCTCCCTGTCACACACATGATACCCTTAGCAGCGCCACCTGTGCCTGGTAGGGAGCCATCACACCCACAGTGCTGCCCTAAATACCTCCCTGTCACACACATGATACCCTTAGCAGCGCCACCTGTGCCTGGTAGGGAGCCATCACACCCACAGTGCTGCCCTGGATACCTCCCTGTCACACACATGATACCCTTAGCAGCGCCACCTGTGCCTGGTAGGGAGCCATCACACCCACAGTGCTGCCCTGGATACCTCCCTGTCACACACATGATACCCTTAGCAGCGCCACCTGTGCCCGGTAGGGAGCCATCACACCCACAGTGCTGCCCTGGATACCTCCCTGTCACACACATGATACCCTTAGCAGCGCCACCTGTGCCTGGTAGGGAGCCATCACACCCACAGTGCTGCCCTAAATACCTCCCTGTCACACACATGATACCCTTAGCAGCGCCACCTGTGCCTGGTAGGGAGCCATCACACCCACAGTGCTGCCCTGGATACCTCCCTGTCACACACATGATACCCTTAGCAGCGCCACCTGTGCCTGGTAGGGAGCCATCACACCCACAGTGCTGCCCTGGATACCTCCCTGTCACACACATGATACCCTTAGCAGCGCCACCTGTGCCTGGTAGGGAGCCATCACGCCCACAGTGCTGCCCTGGATACCTCCCTGTCACACACATGATACCCTTAGCAGCGCCACCTGTGCCTGGTAGGGAGCCATCACACCCACAGTGCTGCCCTGGATACCCCCCTGTCACACACATGATACCCTTAGCAGCGCCACCTGTGCCTGGTAGGGAGCCATCACACCCACAGTGCTGCCCTGGATACCTCCCTGTCACACACATGATACCCTTAGCAGCGCCACCTGTGCCTGGTAGGGAGCCATCACACCCACAGTGCTGCCCTGGATACCTCCCTGTCACACACATGATCACCTTAGCAGCGCCACCTGTGCCTGGTAGGGAGCCATCACACCCACAGTGCTGCCCTGGATACCTCCCTGTCACACACATGATACCCTTAGCAGCGCCACCTGTGCCTGGTAGGGAGCCATCACACCCACAGTGCTGCCCTGGATACCTCCCTGTCACACACATGATACCCTTAGCAGCGCCACCTGTGCCTGGTAGGGAGCCATCACACCCACAGTGCTGCCCTGGATACCTCCCTGTCACACACATGATACCCTTAGCAGCGCCACCTGTGCCTGGTAGGGAGCCATCACACCCACAGTGCTGCCCTGGATACCTCCCTGTCACACACATGATCACCTTAGCAGCGCCACCTGTGCCCGGTAGGGAGCCATCACACCCACAGTGCTGCCCTAAATACCTCCCTGTCACACACATGATACCCTTAGCAGCGCCACCTGTGCCTGGTAGGGAGCCATCACACCCACAGTGCTGCCCTGGATACCTCCCTGTCACACACATGATACCCTTAGCAGCGCCACCTGTGCCTGGTAGGGAGCCATCACACCCACAGTGCTGCCCTGGATACCTCCCTGTCACACACATGATACCCTTAGCAGCGCCACCTGTGCCCGGTAGGGAGCCATCACGCCCACAGTGCTGCCCTGGATACCTCCCTGTCACACACATGATACCCTTAGCAGCGCCACCTGTGCCCGGTAGGGAGCCATCACACCCACAGTGCTGCCCTGGATACCTCCCTGTCACACACATGATACCCTTAGCAGCGCCACCTGTGCCTGGTAGGGAGCCATCACACCCACAGTGCTGCCCTGGATACCTCCCTGTCACACACATGATACCCTTAGCAGCGCCACCTGTGCCTGGTAGGGAGCCATCACACCCACAGTGCTGCCCTGGATACCTCCCTGTCACACACATGATACCCTTAGCAGCGCCACCTGTGCCTGGTAGGGAGCCATCACACCCACAGTGCTGCCCTGGATACCTCCCTGTCACACACATGATACCATTAGCAGCGCCACCTGTGCCTGGTAGGGAGCCATCACACCCACAGTGCTGCCCTGGATAACTCCCTGTCACACACATGATACCCTTAGCAGCGCCACCTGTGCCTGGTAGGGAGCCATCACGCCCACAGTGCTGCCCTGGATACCTCCCTGTCACACACATGATACCCTTAGCAGCGCCACCTGTGCCTGGTAGGGAGCCATCACGCCCACAGTGCTGCCCTGGATACCTCCCTGTCACACACATGATACCCTTAGCAGCGCCACCTGTGCCTGGTAGGGAGCCATCACGCCCACAGTGCTGCCCTGGATACCTCCCTGTCACACACATGATACCCTTAGCAGCGCCACCTGTGCCTGGTAGGGAGCCATCACACCCACAGTGCTGCCCTGGATACCTCCCTGTCACACACATGATACCCTTAGCAGCGCCACCTGTGCCTGGTAGGGAGCCATCACACCCACAGTGCTGCCCTGGATACCTCCCTGTCACACACATGATACCCTTAGCAGCGCCACCTGTGCCCGGTAGGGAGCCATCACACCCACAGTGCTGCCCTGGATACCTCCCTGTCACACACATGATACCCTTAGCAGCGCCACCTGTGCCTGGTAGGGAGCCATCACACCCACAGTGCTGCCCTGGATACCTCCCTGTCACACACATGATACCCTTAGCAGCGCCACCTGTGCCTGGTAGGGAGCCATCACACCCACAGTGCTGCCCTGGATACCTCCCTGTCACACACATGATACCCTTAGCAGCGCCACCTGTGCCTGGTAGGGAGCCATCACCCCCACAGTGCTGCCCTGGATACCTCCCTGTCACACACATGATACCCTTAGCAGCGCCACCTGTGCCTGGTAGGGAGCCATCACACCCACAGTGCTGCCCTGGATACCTCCCTGTCACACACATGATACCCTTAGCAGCGCCACCTGTGCCTGGTAGGGAGCCATCACACCCACAGTGCTGCCCTGGATACCTCCCTGTCACACACATGATACCCTTAGCAGCGCCACCTGTGCCTGGTAGGGAGCCATCACACCCACAGTGCTGCCCTGGATACCTCCCTGTCACACACATGATACCCTTAGCAGCGCCACCTGTGCCTGGTAGGGAGCCATCACACCCACAGTGCTGCCCTGGATACCTCCCTGTCACACACATGATACCCTTAGCAGCGCCACCTGTGCCTGGTAGGGAGCCATCACACCCACAGTGCTGCCCTGGATACCTCCCTGTCACACACATGATACCCTTAGCAGCGCCACCTGTGCCTGGTAGGGAGCCATCACACCCACAGTGCTGCCCTTAATACCTCCCTGTCACACACATGATACCCTTAGCAGCGCCACCTGTGCCTGGTAGGGAGCCATCACACCCACAGTGCTGCCCTGGATACCTCCCTGTCACACACATGATACCCTTAGCAGCGCCACCTGTGCCTGGTAGGGAGCCATCACACCCACAGTGCTGCCCTGGATACCTCCCTGTCACACACATGATACCCTTAGCAGCGCCACCTGTGCCTGGTAGGGAGCCATCACACCCACAGTGCTGCCCTGGATACCTCCCTGTCACACACATGATACCCTTAGCAGCGCCACCTGTGCCTGGTAGGGAGCCATCACACCCACAGTGCTGCCCTGGATACCTCCCTGTCACACACATGATACCCTTAGCAGCGCCACCTGTGCCTGGTAGGGAGCCATCACACCCACAGTGCTGCCCTGGATACCTCCCTGTCACACACATGATACCCTTAGCAGCGCCACCTGTGCCCGGTAGGGAGCCATCACACCCACAGTGCTGCCCTGGATACCTCCCTGTCACACACATGATACCCTTAGCAGCGCCACCTGTGCCTGGTAGGGAGCCATCACGCCCACAGTGCTGCCCTGGATACCTCCCTGTCACACACATGATACCCTTAGCAGCGCCACCTGTGCCCGGTAGGGAGCCATCACACCCACAGTGCTGCCCTGGATACCTCCCTGTCACACACATGATACCATTAGCAGCGCCACCTGTGCCTGGTAGGGAGCCATCACACCCACAGTGCTGCCCTGGATACCTCCCTGTCACACACATGATACCCTTAGCAGCGCCACCTGTGCCTGGTAGGGAGCCATCACACCCACAGTGCTGCCCTAAATACCTCCCTGTCACACACATGATACCCTTAGCAGCGCCACCTGTGCCCGGTAGGGAGCCATCACACCCACAGTGCTGCCCTGGATACCTCCCTGTCACACACATGATACCCTTAGCAGCGCCACCTGTGCCTGGTAGGGAGCCATCACACCCACAGTGCTGCCCTAAATACCTCCCTGTCACACACATGATACCCTTAGCAGCGCCACCTGTGCCTGGTAGGGAGCCATCACACCCACAGTGCTGCCCTGGATACCTCCCTGTCACACACATGATACCCTTAGCAGCGCCACCTGTGCCTGGTAGGGAGCCATCACACCCACAGTGCTGCCCTGGATACCTCCCTGTCACACACATGATACCCTTAGCAGCGCCACCTGTGCCTGGTAGGGAGCCATCACGCCCACAGTGCTGCCCTGGATACCTCCCTGTCACACACATGATACCCTTAGCAGCGCCACCTGTGCCTGGTAGGGAGCCATCACACCCACAGTGCTGCCCTGGATACCTCCCTGTCACACACATGATACCCTTAGCAGCGCCACCTGTGCCTGGTAGGGAGCCATCACACCCACAGTGCTGCCCTGGATACCTCCCTGTCACACACATGATACCCTTAGCAGCGCCACCTGTGCCTGGTAGGGAGCCATCACACCCACAGTGCTGCCCTTAATACCTCCCTGTCACACACATGATACCCTTAGCAGCGCCACCTGTGCCTGGTAGGGAGCCATCACACCCACAGTGCTGCCCTGGATACCTCCCTGTCACACACATGATACCCTTAGCAGCGCCACCTGTGCCTGGTAGGGAGCCATCACACCCACAGTGCTGCCCTGGATACCTCCCTGTCACACACATGATACCCTTAGCAGCGCCACCTGTGCCTGGTAGGGAGCCATCACACCCACAGTGCTGCCCTGGATACCTCCCTGTCACACACATGATACCCTTAGCAGCGCCACCTGTGCCTGGTAGGGAGCCATCACACCCACAGTGCTGCCCTGGATACCTCCCTGTCACACACATGATACCCTTAGCAGCGCCACCTGTGCCCGGTAGGGAGCCATCACGCCCACAGTGTTGCCCTGGATACCTCCCTGTCACACACATGATACCCTTAGCAGCGCCACCTGTGCCTGGTAGGGAGCCATCACACCCACAGTGCTGCCCTGGATACCTCCCTGTCACACACATGATACCCTTAGCAGCGCCACCTGTGCCTGGTAGGGAGCCATCACACCCACAGTGCTGCCCTGGATACCTCCCTGTCACACACATGATACCCTTAGCAGCGCCACCTGTGCCTGGTAGGGAGCCATCACACCCACAGTGCTGCCCTGGATACCTCCCTGTCACACACATGATACCCTTAGCAGCGCCACCTGTGCCTGGTAGGGAGCCATCACACCCACAGTGCTGCCCTGGATACCTCCCTGTCACACACATGATACCCTTAGCAGCGCCACCTGTGCCTGGTAGGGAGCCATCACACCCACAGTGCTGCCCTGGATACCTCCCTGTCACACACATGATACCCTTAGCAGCGCCACCTGTGCCTGGTAGGGAGCCATCACACCCACAGTGCTGCCCTGGATACCTCCCTGTCACACACATGATACCCTTAGCAGCGCCACCTGTGCCTGGTAGGGAGCCATCACACCCACAGTGCTGCCCTGGATACCCCCTTGTCACACACATGATACCCTTAGCAGCGCCACCTGTGCCTGGTAGGGAGCCATCACACCCACAGTGCTGCCCTGGATACCTCCCTGTCACACACATGATACCCTTAGCAGCGCCACCTGTGCCTGGTAGGGAGCCATCACACCCACAGTGCTGCCCTGGATACCTCCCTGTCACACACATGATACCCTTAGCAGCGCCACCTGTGCCTGGTAGGGAGCCATCACACCCACAGTGCTGCCCTGGATACCTCCCTGTCACACACATGATACCCTTAGCAGCGCCACCTGTGCCTGGTAGGGAGCCATCACACCCACAGTGCTGCCCTGGATACCTCCCTGTCACACACATGATACCCTTAGCAGCGCCACCTGTGCCTGGTAGGGAGCCATCACGCCCACAGTGCTGCCCTGGATACCTCCCTGTCACACACATGATACCCTTAGCAGCGCCACCTGTGCCTGGTAGGGAGCCATCACACCCACAGTGCTGCCCTGGATACCTCCCTGTCACACACATGATACCCTTAGCAGCGCCACCTGTGCCTGGTAGGGAGCCATCACACCCACAGTGCTGCCCTGGATACCTCCCTGTCACACACATGATACCCTTAGCAGCGCCACCTGTGCCTGGTAGGGAGCCATCACACCCACAGTGCTGCCCTGGATACCTCCCTGTCACACACATGATACCCTTAGCAGCGCCACCTGTGCCTGGTAGGGAGCCATCACCAGGGGCGTCGGAAGTCTATTTTTCCAGGGGGGGCGAACTTTCCAGCTGACTTTGCAACATTTTGTAAAAGAAAAAATTTCGTAAGTTACCATGCAGCCAGCCTCTGAAATCGCTTGAAGGAATAAGCGGAATCTGTACTCTAAAATGCATTTAATTCATATTGGCCATTTTTTCAGGGGGGGCGAGATGATACTCTCGCCCCCCCTGTGCAAGCACAGGGGGGTCGACTGACCCCCCTGCCCCCCCGGTTCCGACGCCCCTGGCCATCACACCCACAGTGCTGCCCTGGATACCTCCCTGTCACACACATGATACCCTTAGCAGCGCCACCTGTGCCTGGTAGGGAGCCATCACGCCCACAGTGCTGCCCTGGATACCTCCCTGTCACACACATGATACCATTAGCAGCGCCACCTGTGCCTGGTAGGGAGCCATCACACCCACAGTGCTGCCCTGGATACCTCCCTGTCACACACATGATACCCTTAGCAGCGCCACCTGTGCCTGGTAGGGAGCCATCACACCCACAGTGCTGCCCTGGATACCTCCCTGTCACACACATGATACCCTTAGCAGCGCCACCTGTGCCTGGTAGGGAGCCATCACACCCACAGTGCTGCCCTGGATACCTCCCTGTCACACACATGATACCCTTAGCAGCGCCACCTGTGCCTGGTAGGGAGCCATCACACCCACAGTGCTGCCCTGGATACCTCCCTGTCACACACATGATACCCTTAGCAGCGCCACTTGTGCCTGGTAGGGAGCCATCACACCCACAGTGCTGCCCTGGATACCTCCCTGTCACACACATGATACCCTTAGCAGCGCCACCTGTGCCTGGTAGGGAGCCATCACACCCACAGTGCTGCCCTGGATACCTCCCTGTCACACACATGATACCCTTAGCAGCGCCACCTGTGCCTGGTAGGGAGCCATCACGCCCACAGTGCTGCCCTGGATACCTCCCTGTCACACACATGATACCCTTAGCAGCGCCACCTGTGCCTGGTAGGGAGCCATCACACCCACAGTGCTGCCCTGGATACCTCCCTGTCACACACATGATACCCTTAGCAGCGCCACCTGTGCCTGGTAGGGAGCCATCACACCCACAGTGCTGCCCTGGATACCTCCCTGTCACACACATGATACCCTTAGCAGCGCCACCTGTGCCTGGTAGGGAGCCATCACACCCACAGTGCTGCCCTGGATACCTCCCTGTCACACACATGATACCCTTAGCAGCGCCACCTGTGCCTGGTAGGGAGCCATCACACCCACAGTGCTGCCCTGGATACCTCCCTGTCACACACATGATACCCTTAGCAGCGCCACCTGTGCCTGGTAGGGAGCCATCACACCCACAGTGCTGCCCTGGATACCTCCCTGTCACACACATGATACCCTAAGCAGCGCCACCTGTGCCTGGTAGGGAGCCATCACACCCACAGTGCTGCCCTGGATACCTCCCTGTCACACACATGATACCCTTAGCAGCGCCACCTGTGCCTGGTAGGGAGCCATCACGCCCACAGTGCTGCCCTGGATACCTCCCTGTCACACACATGATACCCTTAGCAGCGCCACCTGTGCCTGGTAGGGAGCCATCACACCCACAGTGCTGCCCTGGATACCTCCCTGTCACACACATGATACCCTTAGCAGCGCCACCTGTGCCTGGTAGGGAGCCATCACACCCACAGTGCTGCCCTGGATACCTCCCTGTCACACACATGATACCCTTAGCAGCGCCACCTGTGCCTGGTAGGGAGCCATCACACCCACAGTGCTGCCCTGGATACCTCCCTGTCACACACATGATACCCTTAGCAGCGCCACCTGTGCCTGGTAGGGAGCCATCACACCCACAGTGCTGCCCTGGATACCTCCCTGTCACACACATGATACCCTTAGCAGCGCCACCTGTGCCTGGTAGGGAGCCATCACACCCACAGTGCTGCCCTGGATACCTCCCTGTCACACACATGATACCCTTAGCAGCGCCACCTGTGCCTGGTAGGGAGCCATCACACCCACAGTGCTGCCCTGGATACCTCCCTGTCACACACATGATACCCTTAGCAGCGCCACCTGTGCCTGGTAGGGAGCCATCACACCCACAGTGCTGCCCTGGATACCTCCCTGTCACACACATGATACCCTTAGCAGCGCCACCTGTGCCTGGTAGGGAGCCATCACACCCACAGTGCTGCCCTGGATACCTCCCTGTCACACACATGATACCCTTAGCAGCGCCACCTGTGCCTGGTAGGGAGCCATCACACCCACAGTGCTGCCCTGGATACCTCCCTGTCACACACATGATACCCTTAGCAGCGCCACCTGTGCCTGGTAGGGAGCCATCACGCCCACAGTGCTGCCCTGGATACCTCCCTGTCACACACATGATACCATTAGCAGCGCCACCTGTGCCTGGTAGGGAGCCATCACACCCACAGTGCTGCCCTGGATACCTCCCTGTCACACACATGATACCCTTAGCAGCGCCACCTGTGCCTGGTAGGGAGCCATCACACCCACAGTGCTGCCCTGGATACCTCCCTGTCACACACATGATACCCTTAGCAGCGCCACCTGTGCCTGGTAGGGAGCCATCACACCCACAGTGCTGCCCTGGATACCTCCCTGTCACACACATGATACCCTTAGCAGCGCCACCTGTGCCTGGTAGGGAGCCATCACACCCACAGTGCTGCCCTGGATACCTCCCTGTCACACACATGATACCCTTAGCAGCGCCACTTGTGCCTGGTAGGGAGCCATCACACCCACAGTGCTGCCCTGGATACCTCCCTGTCACACACATGATACCCTTAGCAGCGCCACCTGTGCCTGGTAGGGAGCCATCACACCCACAGTGCTGCCCTGGATACCTCCCTGTCACACACATGATACCCTTAGCAGCGCCACCTGTGCCTGGTAGGGAGCCATCACGCCCACAGTGCTGCCCTGGATACCTCCCTGTCACACACATGATACCCTTAGCAGCGCCACCTGTGCCTGGTAGGGAGCCATCACACCCACAGTGCTGCCCTGGATACCTCCCTGTCACACACATGATACCCTTAGCAGCGCCACCTGTGCCTGGTAGGGAGCCATCACGCCCACAGTGCTGCCCTGGATACCTCCCTGTCACACACATGATACCCTTAGCAGCGCCACCTGTGCCTGGTAGGGAGCCATCACACCCACAGTGCTGCCCTGGATACCTCCCTGTCACACACATGATACCCTTAGCAGCGCCACCTGTGCCTGGTAGGGAGCCATCACGCCCACAGTGCTGCCCTGGATACCTCCCTGTCACACACATGATACCCTTAGCAGCGCCACCTGTGCCTGGTAGGGAGCCATCACACCCACAGTGCTGCCCTGGATACCTCCCTGTCACACACATGATACCCTTAGCAGCGCCACCTGTGCCTGGTAGGGAGCCATCACACCCACAGTGCTGCCCTGGATACCTCCCTGTCACACACATGATACCCTTAGCAGCGCCACCTGTGCCTGGTAGGGAGCCATCACGCCCACAGTGCTGCCCTGGATACCTCCCTGTCACACACATGATACCCTTAGCAGCGCCACCTGTGCCTGGTAGGGAGCCATCACGCCCACAGTGCTGCCCTGGATACCTCCCTGTCACACACATGATACCATTAGCAGCGCCACCTGTGCCTGGTAGGAAACCATCACACCCACAGTGCTGCCCTGGATACCTCCCTGTCACACACATGATACCCTTAGCAGCGCCACCTGCGCCTGGTAGGGAGCCATCACACCCACAGTGCTGCCCTGGATACCTCCCTGTCACACACATGATACCCTTAGCAGCGCCACCTGTGCCTGGTAGGGAGCCATCACACCCACAGTGCTGCCCTGGATACCTCCCTGTCACACACATGATACCCTTAGCAGCGCCACCTGTGCCTGGTAGGGAGCCATCACGCCCACAGTGCTGCCCTGGATACCTCCCTGTCACACACATGATACCCTTAGCAGCGCCACCTGTGCCTGGTAGGGAGCCATCACACCCACAGTGCTGCCCTGGATACCCCCCTGTCACACACATGATACCCTTAGCAGCGCCACCTGTGCCTGGTAGGGAGCCATCACGCCCACAGTGCTGCCCTGGATACCTCCCTGTCACACACATGATACCCTTAGCAGCGCCACCTGTGCCTGGTAGGGAGCCATCACACCCACAGTGCTGCCCTGGATACCTCCCTGTCACACACATGATACCCTTAGCAGCGCCACCTGTGCCTGGTAGGGAGCCATCACACCCACAGCGCTGCCCTGGATACCTCCCTGTCACACACATGATACCCTTAGCAGCGCCACCTGTGCCTGGTAGGGAGCCATCACACCCACAGTGCTGCCCTGGATACCTCCCTGTCACACACATGATACCCTTAGCAGCGCCACCTGTGCCTGGTAGGGAGCCATCACACCCACAGTGCTGCCCTGGATACCTCCCTGTCACACACATGATACCCTTAGCAGCGCCACCTGTGCCTGGTAGGGAGCCATCACACCCACAGTGCTGCCCTGGATACCTCCCTGTCACACACATGATACCCTTAGCAGCGCCACCTGTGCCTGGTAGGGAGCCATCACGCCCACAGTGCTGCCCTGGATACCTCCCTGTCACACACATGATACCCTTAGCAGCGCCACCTGTGCCTGGTAGGGAGCCATCACGCCCACAGTGCTGCCCTGGATACCTCCCTGTCACACACATGATACCATTAGCAGCGCCACCTGTGCCTGGTAGGGAGCCATCACACCCACAGTGCTGCCCTGGATACCTCCCTGTCACACACATGATACCCTTAGCAGCGCCACCTGTGCCTGGTAGGGAGCCATCACACCCACAGTGCTGCCCTGGATACCTCCCTGTCACACACATGATACCCTTAGCAGCGCCACCTGTGCCTGGTAGGGAGCCATCACGCCCACAGTGCTGCCCTGGATACCTCCCTGTCACACACATGATACCCTTAGCAGCGCCACCTGTGCCTGGTAGGGAGCCATCACACCCACAGTGCTGCCCTGGATACCTCCCTGTCACACACATGATACCCTTAGCAGCGCCACCTGTGCCTGGTAGGGAGCCATCACACCCACAGTGCTGCCCTGGATACCTCCCTGTCACACACATGATACCCTTAGCAGCGCCACCTGTGCCTGGTAGGGAGCCATCACACCCACAGTGCTGCCCTGGATACCTCCCTGTCACACACATGATACCCTTAGCAGCACCACCTGTGCCTGGTAGGGAGCCATCACACCCACAGTGCTGCCCTGGATACCTCCCTGTCACACACATGATACCCTTAGCAGCGCCACCTGTGCCTGGTAGGGAGCCATCACACCCACAGTGCTGCCCTGGATACCTCCCTGTCACACACATGATACCCTTAGCAGCGCCACCTGTGCCTGGTAGGGAGCCATCACACCCACAGTGCTGCCCTGGATACCTCCCTGTCACACACATGATACCCTTAGCAGCGCCACCTGTGCCTGGTAGGGAGCCATCACACCCACAGTGCTGCCCTGGATACCTCCCTGTCACACACATGATACCCTTAGCAGCGCCACCTGTGCCCGGTAGGGAGCCATCACACCCACAGTGCTGCCCTAAATACCTCCCTGTCACACACATGATACCCTTAGCAGCGCCACCTGTGCCTGGTAGGGAGCCATCACACCCACAGTGCTGCCCTGGATACCTCCCTGTCACACACATGATACCCTTAGCAGCGCCACCTGTGCCTGGTAGGGAGCCATCACACCCACAGTGCTGCCCTGGATACCTCCCTGTCACACACATGATACCCTTAGCAGCGCCACCTGTGCCTGGTAGGGAGCCATCACACCCACAGTGCTGCCCTGGATACCTCCCTGTCACACACATGATACCCTTAGCAGCGCCACCTGTGCCTGGTAGGGAGCCATCACACCCACAGTGCTGCCCTGGATACCTCCCTGTCACACACATGATACCCTTAGCAGCGCCACCTGTGCCTGGTAGGGAGCCATCACGCCCACAGTGCTGCCCTGGATACCTCCCTGTCACACACATGATACCCTTAGCAGCGCCACCTGTGCCTGGTAGGGAGCCATCACGCCCACAGTGCTGCCCTGGATACCTCCCTGTCACACACATGATACCCTTAGCAGCGCCACCTGTGCCTGGTAGGGAGCCATCACGCCCACAGTGCTGCCCTGGATACCTCCCTGTCACACACATGATACCCTTAGCAGCGCCACCTGTGCCCGGTAGGGAGCCATCACGCCCACAGTGCTGCCCTGGATACCTCCCTGTCACACACATGATACCCTTAGCAGCGCCACCTGTGCCTGGTAGGGAGCCATCACGCCCACAGTGCTGCCCTGGATACCTCCCTGTCACACACATGATACCCTTAGCAGCGCCACCTGTGCCTGGTAGGGAGCCATCACACCCACAGTGCTGCCCTGGATACCCCCTTGTCACACACATGATACCCTTAGCAGCGCCACCTGTGCCTGGTAGGGAGCCATCACACCCACAGTGCTGCCCTGGATACCTCCCTGTCACACACATGATACCCTTAGCAGCGCCACCTGTGCCCGGTAGGGAGCCATCACACCCACAGTGCTGCCCTGGATACCTCCCTGTCACACACATGATACCCTTAGCAGCGCCACCTGTGCCTGGTAGGGAGCCATCACACCCACAGTGCTGCCCTGGATACCTCCCTGTCACACACATGATACCCTTAGCAGCACCACCTGTGCCTGGTAGGGAGCCATCACACCCACAGTGCTGCCCTGGATACCTCCCTGTCACACACATGATACCCTTAGCAGCGCCACCTGTGCCTGGTAGGGAGCCATCACACCCACAGTGCTGCCCTGGATACCTCCCTGTCACACACATGATACCCTTAGCAGCGCCACCTGTGCCCGGTAGGGAGCCATCACACCCACAGTGCTGCCCTGGATACCTCCCTGTCACACACATGATACCCTTAGCAGCGCCACCTGTGCCTGGTAGGGAGCCATCACACCCACAGTGCTGCCCTGGATACCTCCCTGTCACACACATGATACCCTTAGCAGCGCCACCTGTGCCTGGTAGGGAGCCATCACACCCACAGTGCTGCCCTGGATACCTCCCTGTCACACACATGATACCCTTAGCAGCGCCACCTGTGCCTGGTAGGGAGCCATCACACCCACAGTGCTGCCCTGGATACCTCCCTGTCACACACATGATACCCTTAGCAGCGCCACCTGTGCCTGGTAGGGAGCCATCACGCCCACAGTGCTGCCCTGGATACCTCCCTGTCACACACATGATACCCTTAGCAGCGCCACCTGTGCCTGGTAGGGAGCCATCACACCCACAGCGCTGCCCTGGATACCTCCCTGTCACACACATGATACCATTAGCAGCGCCACCTGTGCCTGGTAGGGAGCCATCACACCCACAGTGCTGCCCTGGATACCTCCCTGTCACACACATGATACCCTTAGCAGCGCCACCTGTGCCTGGTAGGGAGCCATCACACCCACAGTGCTGCCCTGGATACCTCCCTGTCACACACATGATACCTTTAGCAGCACCACCTGTGCCTGGTAGGGAGCCATCACACCCACAGCGCTGCCCTGGATACCTCCCTGTCACACACATGATACCCTTAGCAGCGCCACCTGTGCCTGGTAGGGAGCCATCACACCCACAGTGCTGCCCTGGATACCTCCCTGTCACACACATGATACCCTTAGCAGCGCCACCTGTGCCCGGTAGGGAGCCATCACACCCACAGCGTTGCCCTGGATACCTCCCTGTCACACACATGATACCCTTAGCAGCGCCACCTGTGCCTGGTAGGGAGCCATCACACCCACAGTGCTGCCCTGGATACCTCCCTGTCACACACATGATACCCTTAGCAGCGCCACCTGTGCCTGGTAGGGAGCCATCACGCCCACAGTGCTGCCCTGGATACCTCCCTGTCACACACATGATACCCTTAGCAGCGCCACCTGTGCCTGGTAGGGAGCCATCACGCCCACAGTGCTGCCCTGGATACCTCCCTGTCACACACATGATACCCTTAGCAGCGCCACCTGTGCCTGGTAGGGAGCCATCACACCCACAGTGCTGCCCTGGATACCTCCCTGTCACACACATGATACCCTTAGCAGCGCCACCTGTGCCTGGTAGGGAGCCATCACACCCACAGTGCTGCCCTGGATACCTCCCTGTCACACACATGATACCCTTAGCAGCGCCACCTGTGCCTGGTAGGGAGCCATCACACCCACAGTGCTGCCCTGGATACCTCCCTGTCACACACATGATACCCTTAGCAGCGCCACCTGTGCCTGGTAGGGAGCCATCACACCCACAGTGCTGCCCTGGATACCTCCCTGTTACACACATGATACCCTTAGCAGCGCCACTTGTGCCTGGTAGGGAGCCATCACACCCACAGTGCTGCCCTGGATACCTCCCTGTCACACACATGATACCCTTAGCAGCGCCACCTGTGCCTGGTAGGGAGCCATCACGCCCACAGTGCTGCCCTGGATACCTCCCTGTCACACACATGATACCCTTAGCAGCGCCACCTGTGCCCGGTAGGGAGCCATCACACCCACAGTGCTGCCCTGGATACCTCCCTGTCACACACATGATACCCTTAGCAGCGCCACCTGTGCCTGGTAGGGAGCCATCACACCCACAGTGCTGCCCTGGATACCTCCCTGTCACACACATGATACCCTTAGCAGCGCCACCTGTGCCTGGTAGGGAGCCATCACGCCCACAGTGCTGCCCTGGATACCTCCCTGTCACACACATGATACCCTTAGCAGCGCCACCTGTGCCTGGTAGGGAGCCATCACACCCACAGTGCTGCCCTGGATACCTCCCTGTCACACACATGATACCCTTAGCAGCGCCACCTGTGCCTGGTAGGGAGCCATCACACCCACAGTGCTGCCCTGGATACCTCCCTGTCACACACATGATACCCTTAGCAGCGCCACCTGTGCCTGGTAGGGAGCCATCACGCCCACAGTGCTGCCCTGGATACCTCCCTGTCACACACATGATACCCTTAGCAGCGCCACCTGTGCCTGGTAGGGAGCCATCACACCCACAGTGCTGCCCTGGATACCTCCCTGTCACACACATGATACCCTTAGCAGCGCCACCTGTGCCTGGTAGGGAGCCATCACACCCACAGTGCTGCCCTGGATACCTCCCTGTCACACACATGATACCCTTAGCAGCGCCACCTGTGCCTGGTAGGGAGCCATCAAACCCACAGTGCTGCCCTGGATACCTCCCTGTCACACACATGATACCCTTAGCAGCGCCACCTGTGCCCGGTAGGGAGCCATCACACCCACAGTGCTGCCCTGGATACCTCCCTGTCACACACATGATACCCTTAGCAGCGCCACCTGTGCCTGGTAGGGAGCCATCACACCCACAGTGCTGCCCTGGATACCTCCCTGTCACACACATGATACCCTTAGCAGCGCCACCTGTGCCTGGTAGGGAGCCATCACACCCACAGTGCTGCCCTGGATACCTCCCTGTCACACACATGATACCCTTAGCAGCGCCACCTGTGCCTGGTAGGGAGCCATCACGCCCACAGTGCTGCCCTGGATACCTCCCTGTCACACACATGATACCCTTAGCAGCGCCACCTGTGCCTGGTAGGGAGCCATCACACCCACAGTGCTGCCCTGGATACCTCCCTGTCACACACATGATACCCTTAGCAGCGCCACCTGTGCCTGGTAGGGAGCCATCACACCCACAGCGCTGCCCTGGATACCTCCCTGTCACACACATGATACCCTTAGCAGCGCCACCTGTGCCTGGTAGGGAGCCATCACACCCACAGTGCTGCCCTGGATACCTCCCTGTCACACACATGATACCCTTAGCAGCGCCACCTGTGCCTGGTAGGGAGCCATCACACCCACAGCGCTGCCCTGGATACCTCCCTGTCACACACATGATACCCTTAGCAGCGCCACCTGTGCCTGGTAGGGAGCCATCACACCCACAGTGCTGCCCTGGATACCTCCCTGTCACACACATGATACCCTTAGCAGCGCCACCTGTGCCTGGTAGGGAGCCATCACACCCACAGTGCTGCCCTGGATACCTCCCTGTCACACACATGATACCATTAGCAGCGCCACCTGTGCCTGGTAGGGAGCCATCACACCCACAGTGCTGCCCTGGATACCTCCCTGTCACACACATGATACCCTTAGCAGCGCCACCTGTGCCTGGTAGGGAGCCATCACACCCACAGTGCTGCCCTGGATACCTCCCTGTCACACACATGATACCCTTAGCAGCGCCACCTGTGCCTGGTAGGGAGCCATCACACCCACAGTGCTGCCCTGGATACCTCCCTGTCACACACATGATACCATTAGCAGCGCCACCTGTGCCTGGTAGGGAGCCATCACACCCACAGTGCTGCCCTGGATACCTCCCTGTCACACACATGATACCCTTAGCAGCGCCACCTGTGCCTGGTAGGGAGCCATCACACCCACAGTGCTGCCCTGGATACCTCCCTGTCACACACATGATACCCTTAGCAGCGCCACCTGTGCCCGGTAGGGAGCCATCACACCCACAGTGCTGCCCTGGATACCTCCCTGTCACACACATGATACCCTTAGCAGCGCCACCTGTGCCTGGTAGGGAGCCATCACACCCACAGTGCTGCCCTGGATACCTCCCTGTCACACACATGATACCCTTAGCAGCGCCACCTGTGCCTGGTAGGGAGCCATCACACCCACAGTGCTGCCCTGGATACCTCCCTGTCACACACATGATACCCTTAGCAGCGCCACCTGTGCCTGGTAGGGAGCCATCAAACCCA
The DNA here is from genome assembly GCA_945910005.1 of Isoperla grammatica. Taxonomy (NCBI): domain Eukaryota; kingdom Metazoa; phylum Arthropoda; class Insecta; order Plecoptera; family Perlodidae; genus Isoperla; species Isoperla grammatica. Next base: position 12,820,332 of record OX246742.1, on the reverse strand, counting down.
CAGTGCTGCCCTGGATACCTCCCTGTCACACACATGATACCCTTAGCAGCGCCACCTGTGCCTGGTAGGGAGCCATCACACCCACAGTGCTGCCCTGGATACCTCCCTGTCACACACATGATACCCTTAGCAGCGCCACCTGTGCCTGGTAGGGAGCCATCACACCCACAGTGCTGCCCTGGATACCTCCCTGTCACACACATGATACCCTTAGCAGCGCCACCTGTGCCTGGTAGGGAGCCATCACACCCACAGTGCTGCCCTGGATACCTCCCTGTCACACACATGATACCCTTAGCAGCGCCACCTGTGCCCGGTAGGGAGCCATCACACCCACAGTGCTGCCCTGGATACCTCCCTGTCACACACATGATACCCTTAGCAGCGCCACCTGTGCCTGGTAGGGAGCCATCACACCCACAGTGCTGCCCTGGATACCTCCCTGTCACACACATGATACCCTTAGCAGCGCCACCTGTGCCTGGTAGGGAGCCATCACACCCACAGTGCTGCCCTGGATACCTCCCTGTCACACACATGATACCCTTAGCAGCGCCACCTGTGCCTGGTAGGGAGCCATCACGCCCACAGTGCTGCCCTGGATACCTCCCTGTCACACACATGATACCCTTAGCAGCGCCACCTGTGCCTGGTAGGGAGCCATCACACCCACAGTGCTGCCCTGGATACCTCCCTGTCACACACATGATACCCTTAGCAGCGCCACCTGTGCCTGGTAGGGAGCCATCACACCCACAGCGCTGCCCTGGATACCTCCCTGTCACACACATGATACCCTTAGCAGCGCCACCTGTGCCTGGTAGGGAGCCATCACACCCACAGTGCTGCCCTGGATACCTCCCTGTCACACACATGATACCCTTAGCAGCGCCACCTGTGCCTGGTAGGGAGCCATCACACCCACAGTGCTGCCCTGGATACCTCCCTGTCACACACATGATACCCTTAGCAGCGCCACCTGTGCCTGGTAGGGAGCCATCACACCCACAGCGCTGCCCTGGATACCTCCCTGTCACACACATGATACCCTTAGCAGCGCCACCTGTGCCTGGTAGGGAGCCATCACACCCACAGTGCTGCCCTGGATACCTCCCTGTCACACACATGATACCCTTAGCAGCGCCACCTGTGCCTGGTAGGGAGCCATCACACCCACAGTGCTGCCCTGGATACCTCCCTGTCACACACATGATACCCTTAGCAGCGCCACCTGTGCCTGGTAGGGAGCCATCACGCCCACAGTGCTGCCCTGGATACCTCCCTGTCACACACATGATACCCTTAGCAGCGCCACCTGTGCCTGGTAGGGAGCCATCACACCCACCGTGCTGCCCTGGATACCTCCCTGTCACACACATGATACCCATAGCAGCGCCACCTGTGCCTGGTAGGGAGCCATCACGCCCACAGTGCTGCCCTGGATACCTCCCTGTCACACACATGATACCCTTAGCAGCGCCACCTGTGCCTGGTAGGGAGCCATCACACCCACAGTGCTGCCCTGGATACCTCCCTGTCACACACATGATACCCTTAGCAGCGCCACCTGTGCCTGGTAGGGAGCCATCACACCCACAGCGCTGCCCTGGATACCTCCCTGTCACACACATGATACCCTTAGCAGCGCCACCTGTGCCTGGTAGGGAGCCATCACACCCACAGTGCTGCCCTGGATACCTCCCTGTCACACACATGATACCCTTAGCAGCGCCACCTGTGCCTGGTAGGGAGCCATCACGCCCACAGTGCTGCCCTGGATACCTCCCTGTCACACACATGATACCATTAGCAGCGCCACCTGTGCCTGGTAGGGAGCCATCACACCCACAGTGCTGCCCTGGATACCCCCTTGTCACACACATGATACCATTAGCAGCGCCACCTGTGCCTGGTAGGGAGCCATCACACCCACAGTGCTGCCCTGGATACCTCCCTGTCACACACATGATACCCTTAGCAGCGCCACCTGTGCCTGGTAGGGAGCCATCACACCCACAGTGCTGCCCTGGATACCTCCCTGTCACACACATGATACCCTTAGCAGCGCCACCTGTGCCTGGTAGGGAGCCATCACGCCCACAGTGCTGCCCTGGATACCTCCCTGTCACACACATGATACCCTTAGCAGCGCCACCTGTGCCTGGTAGGGAGCCATCACACCCACAGTGCTGCCCTGGATACCTCCCTGTCACACACATGATACCCTTAGCAGCGCCACCTGTGCCTGGTAGGGAGCCATCACACCCACAGTGCTGCCCTGGATACCTCCCTGTCACACACATGATACCCTTAGCAGCGCCACCTGTGCCTGGTAGGGAGCCATCACGCCCACAGTGCTGCCCTGGATACCTCCCTGTCACACACATGATACCCTTAGCAGCGCCACCTGTGCCTGGTAGGGAGCCATCACGCCCACAGTGCTGCCCTGGATACCTCCCTGTCACACACATGATACCCTTAGCAGCGCCACCTGTGCCTGGTAGGGAGCCATCACACCCACAGTGCTGCCCTGGATACCCCCCTGTCACACACATGATACCCTTAGCAGCGCCACCTGTGCCCGGTAGGGAGCCATCACACCCACAGTGCTGCCCTGGATACCTCCCTGTCACACACATGATACCCTTAGCAGCGCCACCTGTGCCTGGTAGGGAGCCATCACACCCACAGTGCTGCCCTGGATACCTCCCTGTCACACACATGATACCCTTAGCAGCGCCACCTGTGCCCGGTAGGGAGCCATCACACCCACAGTGCTGCCCTGGATACCTCCCTGTCACACACATGATACCCTTAGCAGCGCCACCTGTGCCTGGTAGGGAGCCATCACACCCACAGTGCTGCCCTGGATACCTCCCTGTCACACACATGATACCCTTAGCAGCGCCACCTGTGCCTGGTAGGGAGCCATCACACCCACAGTGCTGCCCTGGATACCTCCCTGTCACACACATGATACCCTTAGCAGCGCCACCTGTGCCTGGTAGGGAGCCATCACACCCACAGTGCTGCCCTGGATACCTCCCTGTCACACACATGATACCCTTAGCAGCGCCACCTGTGCCCGGTAGGGAGCCATCACACCCACAGTGCTGCCCTGGATACCTCCCTGTCACACACATGATACCCTTAGCAGCGCCACCTGTGCCTGGTAGGGAGCCATCACACCCACAGTGCTGCCCTGGATACCTCCCTGTCACACACATGATACCATTAGCAGCGCCACCTGTGCCTGGTAGGGAGCCATCACACCCACAGTGCTGCCCTGGATACCTCCCTGTCACACACATGATACCCTTAGCAGCGCCACCTGTGCCTGGTAGGGAGCCATCACACCCACAGTGCTGCCCTGGATACCTCCCTGTCACACACATGATACCCTTAGCAGCGCCACCTGTGCCTGGTAGGGAGCCATCACACCCACAGTGCTGCCCTGGATACCTCCCTGTCACACACATGATACCCTTAGCAGCGCCACCTGTGCCCGGTAGGGAGCCATCACACCCACAGTGCTGCCCTGGATACCTCCCTGTCACACACATGATACCCTTAGCAGCGCCACCTGTGCCTGGTAGGGAGCCATCACACCCACAGTGCTGCCCTGGATACCTCCCTGTCACACACATGATACCCTTAGCAGCGCCACCTGTGCCTGGTAGGGAGCCATCACACCCACAGTGCTGCCCTGGATACCTCCCTGTCACACACATGATACCCTTAGCAGCGCCACCTGTGCCTGGTAGGGAGCCATCACGCCCACAGTGCTGCCCTGGATACCTCCCTGTCACACACATGATACCCTTAGCAGCGCCACCTGTGCCTGGTAGGGAGCCATCACACCCACAGTGCTGCCCTGGATACCTCCCTGTCACACACATGATACCCTTAGCAGCGCCACCTGTGCCTGGTAGGGAGCCATCACACCCACAGTGCTGCCCTGGATACCTCCCTGTCACACACATGATACCCTTAGCAGCGCCACCTGTGCCTGGTAGGGAGCCATCACACCCACAGTGCTGCCCTGGATACCTCCCTGTCACACACATGATACCCTTAGCAGCGCCACCTGTGCCTGGTAGGGAGCCATCACGCCCACAGTGCTGCCCTGGATACCTCCCTGTCACACACATGATACCCTTAGCAGCGCCACCTGTGCCCGGTAGGGAGCCATCACGCCCACAGTGCTGCCCTGGATACCTCCCTGTCACACACATGATACCCTTAGCAGCGCCACCTGTGCCTGGTAGGGAGCCATCACACCCACAGTGCTGCCCTGGATACCTCCCTGTCACACACATGATACCCTTAGCAGCGCCACCTGTGCCTGGTAGGGAGCCATCACACCCACAGTGCTGCCCTGGATACCTCCCTGTCACACACATGATACCCTTAGCAGCGCCACCTGTGCCTGGTAGGGAGCCATCACACCCACAGTGCTGCCCTGGATACCTCCCTGTCACACACATGATACCCTTAGCAGCGCCACCTGTGCCTGGTAGGGAGCCATCACACCCACAGTGCTGCCCTGGATACCTCCCTGTCACACACATGATACCCTTAGCAGCGCCACCTGTGCCTGGTAGGGAGCCATCACACCCACAGTGCTGCCCTGGATACCTCCCTGTCACACACATGATACCCTTAGCAGCGCCACCTGTGCCTGGTAGGGAGCCATCACACCCACAGTGCTGCCCTGGATACCTCCCTGTCACACACATGATACCCTTAGCAGCGCCACCTGTGCCCGGTAGGGAGCCATCACACCCACAGTGCTGCCCTGGATACCTCCCTGTCACACACATGATACCCTTAGCAGCGCCACCTGTGCCTGGTAGGGAGCCATCACACCCACAGTGCTGCCCTGGATACCTCCCTGTCACACACATGATACCCTTAGCAGCGCCACCTGTGCCTGGTAGGGAGCCATCACACCCACAGTGCTGCCCTGGATACCTCCCTGTCACACACATGATCACCTTACATCTCCAATGGTTGACTGATGGTGGAATAGTGAATATTGATGCCACAAGACGGATATCAATGTAAATCTGATTATATTGGACCCTGGGTAAAACGTAAGCCTGAGGGTATATTTGAATTCATCAGAAAAGTATTGAATAGGCTAAATGTGCATCCGAGAAGGTAAATCCAGCAGTTTACCTTAATGTGACACAAAATAAAGGTTTTTTTTTGGCAACTTTAGGCTATGTGTAATGTGTAACTACCTATATTTATGGCCTTCTAAAACAAAAAAGTACAATAAAATGACAAACCATTTTAAGCTTGGCGAGGACTCTGTTAACGACGGCCGCTTCGCAGATATTCCTGCATTTAAACTCATCTCTGGTCTTGTGCTGGTTTTCGCTAGGCGCGTGTTTCTTCCTCCACTCGGAGGTCTTGCCAGTGTCCAAGAATATGACGGAGTGCTCAAGCTTGGTGGATAACGCAAGCTTTAGCCACGAAGCTTGAGGCAACACAGTTGAAGATAAAGATGGAGATTCCTAGGAAGAAAGCAAGTCAACTTAATAGTACAGACTATTGACACAAGAGGATAGATGGACGGACTTCCATGCAACATGCCTTTCTTGCAGTATCACCATGGCTTTATAAAGTTTGGTTTTGTACTTTCCTTCGGGCAAAACACTATACCAGTACACAGGGTTGGGTAACGACACGTCGTAAATAATATTCGACACGTCACGTCGAAAATACGTGTCGAATATGTAGAATATGTCGAATATTCGCGTCGAAAACTAATTAACTTTTATGTTCGTGTAATTCGAATATTCCCGCCATTATGCCTCGTTTCCCTTTCAAAATCCATTTAACCCCCAATCCCCCATCGTAGTTAGCGCCTTTCCTCGGAGTCGGCGAAGGTGTAAAGCTGCCTGTCACAGTGTGTTCATACATCACAGTGAAACAAGATTGAGGACGAGATTGAAGACTGGCTGCAAGCACAATATTCCTTTCCTACCTATTAGCCCTACATCATCAGGTCTGCTTACTACTTTCTGTCATGGTTGTATTATGATACTGTGAATGATATACATAGATACACAACTGTAAATTTATGACCCACAAAGGGCCAAAGCAATAAGTCTTAGCTGTGAAAAGGAAAGAAATGTGCGTGTGCTGTTAACTAGTCATTAATCTATTAATTCCTTCCCCCCCCCCCCCTCCCCCATCACTTTACCATCTCACATTTCTTGCAGCTGCTTTGACAATCCCTTCAGGAGTAGTGTTTATCTAAAGGGACTAGAGTCTAGAAGTGATGATTTACGTTGTTTGAACGCAATCAACATCTCGGATGTCAACTTGGCCTAAGAAACATACTCCAATCTGCTGGAATATTCGACATGTCGTTAATGTCGTAAAGTGTAATTTACGACGTGTATATTCGACGCGTATAATACCACGTATAATACCCATTTTCGACGTTGAGTATTATACCTACCCAACCCTGCCAGTACATTATAGTAGGCCTACATACGTACCAAAATAAAAGAAGAACTTGAATTTAAGACGACCCACATTTTCAAGAATTTAAACTGTTAAAAATCATATTTATAACCTTAATATGCGAACTTAAGACGACCCCCATTATTTTAACTATACAATATGAAAATAATTATAGTCTTAGATTCAGGTAAATACGGTATTTCCTGCTTAGTGCTTTCTTCTCTATTGTTCATTTTTAAAAAACTATGCCATCAAGCTAGGTGTGGTTGAACTCGAGACACGCTTATATTATACGAATTATAAGGGCGTAGGCCTACTCACAGGGTGTGACTGTATGAGGGCGTACTCACAGGGTGTGACTGTATTAGGGCGTACTCACAGGGTGTGACTGTATGAGGGCGTACTCACAGGGTGTGACTGTATGAGGGCGTACTCACAAGGTATGACTGTATGAGGGCGTACTCACAGGGTATGACTGTATTAGGGCGTACTCACAGGGTGTGACTGTATGAGGGTGTACTCACAGGGTGTGACTGTATGAGGGTGTACTCACAGGGTGTGACTGTATGAGAGCGTACTCACAAGGTATGACTGTATGAGGGCCTACTCACAGGGTATGACTGTATGAGCGCGTACTCACAGGGTGTGACTGTATGTGGGCGTACTCACAGGGTATGACTGTATGAGGGCGTACTCACAGGGTATGACTGTATGAGAGCGTACTCACAGGGTATGACTGTATGAGAGCGTACTCACAGGGTATGACTGTATGAGGGTGTACTCACAGGGTGTGACTGTATTAGGGCGTACTCACAGGGTGTGACTGTATGAGGGCGTACTCACAGGGTGTGACTGTATGAGGGCGTACTCACAGGGTGTGACTGTATGAGGGCGTACTCACAGGGTGTGACTGTATGAGGGCGTACTCACAGGGTGTGACTGTATGAGGGCTTACTCACAGGGTATGACTGTATGAGGGCGTATTCACAGGGTATGACTGTATGAGGGCGTACTCACAGGGTGTGACTGTATGAGGGCGTACTCACAGGGTATGACTGTATGAGGGCGTACTCACAGGGTATGACTGTATGAGGGCGTACTCACAGGGTATGACTGTATGAGGGCGTACTCACAGGGTATGACTGTATGAGGGCGTACTCACAGGGTGTGACTGTATGAGGGCGTGTGACTGTATGAGGGCGTACTCACAGGGTGTGACTGTATGAGGGCGTACTCACAGGGTGTGACTGTATGAGGGCGTGTGACTGTATGAGGGCGTACTCACAGGGTATGACTGTATGAGGGCGTACTCACAGGGTGTGACTGTATGAGGGCGTACTCACAGGGTATGACTGTATGAGGGCGTACTCACAGGGTATGACTGTATGAGGGCGTACTCACAGGGTATGACTGTATGAGGGCCTACTCACAGGGTATGACTTAATGAGGGCGTACTTACAGGGTATGACTGTATGAAGGTGTACTCACAGGGTATGACTGTATGAGGGCGTACTCACAGGGTGTGACTGTATGAGGGCGTACTCACAGGGTATGACTGTATGAGGGCGTACTTACAGGGTATGACTGTAGGTTGATGGTAGCGGTCGCCACCTCTGTACTGCCACACTTGAGTCGCCCGTCGTATGTGAGTTCGTTAGCGAGGTTGGTCAGTGTTTGGTTCATGCGGTACTGCTCCGTTAGCACGATGGTAGATCCCGGCATGTCGAGTCTGAAGGAAAACGGTGCATTACAGTTCACAGCATTTCAAACCATCTAGAAGGGCAAACTTCTTTCCATTATTTCTCTGCCTATGGGAGACTGAATGACAGGGAGAAAGCGCTGTGAGCGATCAAGTTTAATTTACATTTGACAGTCAATTCATATCTACCTAATAAATTCTTTTAGAGCAGGGGTCTGCCCAATATTTGTTAATAAAAAACCGGCATTTCGGGAATGTGTAGGACCAGAAATTATCTGATGTCTCGGTTACACGAAGACCTCTAATTTTACAGGAATCTAAGTGCATCCTTATAACGCCACACTCACCTGGCGAAGAGGCTTTCTGCCAGCCCTGCCGAAGCTGCCTCAGCACTGCGGACCAGCGGAGCCAATTGATCCGGGTCCCCCACGAGGATGAACTTGTCTGCGAGGAAGATAGAGCGCAGCACCGTACACTGCAACGCCTGCGTCGCCTCGTCCGCGATGCACACGTTGAAGTGACGTCTGACCAGGAGGGCGTGGCCGGTGCCCAGGCAGGTGACGCCCACCACCGGCTGTACAAGGAACAGAGGGTTGAGACACACGTTGAAGTGACGCCGGACCAGGAGGGCGTGGCCGGTGCCCAGGCAGGTGACGCCCACCACCGGCTGTACAAGGAACAGAGGGTTGAGACACACGTTGAAGTGACGCCTGACCAGGAGGGCGTGGCCGGTGCCCAGGCAGGTGACGCCCACCACCGGCTGTACAAGGAACAGAGGGTTGAGACACACGTTGAAGTGACGCCTGACCAGGAGGGCGTGGCCGGTGCCCAGGCAGGTGACGCCCACCACCGGCTGTACAAGGAACAGAGGGTTGAGACACACGTTGAAGTGACGTCTGACCAGGAGGGCGTGGCCGGTGCCCAGGCAGGTGACGCCCACCACCGGCTGTACAAGGAACAGAGGGTTGAGACACACGTTGAAGTGTCGCCTGACCAGGAGGGCGTGGCCGGTGCCCAGGCAGGTGACGCCCACCACCGGCTGTACAAGGAACAGAGGGTTGAGACACACGTTGAAGTGTCGCCCCACCAGGAGGGCGTGGCCGGTGCCCAGGCAGGTGACGCCCACCACCGGCTGTACAAGGAACAGAGGGTTGAGACACACGTTGAAGTGACGCCCCACCAGGAGGGCGTGGCCGGTGCCCAGGCAGGTGACGCCCACCACCGGCTGTACAAGGAACAGAGGGTTGAGACACACGTTGAAGTGTCGCCTGACCAGGAGGGCGTGGCCGGTGCCCAGGCAGGTGACGCCCACCACCGGCTGTACAAGGAACAGAGGGTTGAGACACACGTTGAAGTGTCGCCCCACCAGGAGGGCGTGGCCGGTGCCCAGGCAGGTGACGCCCACCACCGGCTGTACAAGGAACAGAGGGTTGAGACACACGTTGAAGTGTCGCCTGACCAGGAGGGCGTGGCCGGTGCCCAGGCAGGTGACGCCCACCACCGGCTGTACAAGGAACAGAGGGTTGAGACACACGTTGAAGTGATGCCCGACCAGGAGGGCGTGGCCGGTGCCCAGGCAGGTGACGCCCACCACCGGCTGTACAAGGAACAGAGGGTTGAGACACACGTTGAAGTGTCGCCTGACCAGGAGGGCGTGGCCGGTGCCCAGGCAGGTGACGCCCACCACCGGCTGTACAAGGAACAGAGGGTTGAGACACACGTTGAAGTGTCGCCCCACCAGGAGGGCGTGGCCGGTGCCCAGGCAGGTGACGCCCACCACCGGCTGTACAAGGAACAGAGGGTTGAGACACACGTTGAAGTGTCGCCCACCAGGAGGGCGTGGCCGGTGCCCAGGCAGGTGACGCCCACCACCGGCTGTACATTGGTTTTCTTCATTCAATCATCTATTCTACAAGACTTCTCCTAAGTCGACGCTTATATTAATCTGTCCTCCGACTATAGGGCTCGACTTCTTAGTAATTAATTAATTAACAGAGGGTTTAGAGCGTTCAGCACTAGTTTTGATGTTTGTAGTCAACTAGGCGGAGGCCTATTTGTAATAACTCTCAAACTAAGGGCCGGTATTACAATCAACAAATACGAAAGTTATCTGTAGCAAAAAAGCTATTTGGAAGACTTCAAAGGTTTTGATTGAAGGTTGCCATGGAGAAATAAGCTATTTGACTAATGAGTGGTGGTTATTAGGACATTAGTGTATAATACTGGGCCTTAAAGTATAAAAAACAATTTACACATTTGAATTATGCAAATAAATTATGGTTTGTTGATAATGTACGACGAAATAATATGAAGAACCTGTTAAAAAAACGATGCAACCATGTTGCATGTCCAGATAGTAGTAAGTCCATAATTAAAAAACAAAACAACAATAAACAATTGACAGCTAAGCTCATCATAACAATTTATTTTCTTGCCACTAGTCTACTTTGAGTGGTTATCTCCCACTCACCTTGGCCATGTAGCGCTTGTCAAGTTCCTCTGGAGTGGCGCTCTGCCGGTAGAGCTCCGCCTCCCCGGACTCTCGCAGCTCCGGGTGTATCCGGGAGACGGCGCCCAGACGCAACAGGTCAACCCCCCTCTCCTTGACCTTGAGCAGCATGTTGTCGACGGCCGAGTGCGTGTGCGCCACTACGAGAACCGTCTGGCCGAGCTTCACCAGCAGGGATACCAACGTTGCGATGGTGGATGTCTTGCCTGGGGACACACGGGATACATCACTACCTGGCTTGGTTTACAGGCCTAGCTACACCAGCAGGGATACCAACGTTGCGATGGTGGATGTCTTGCCTGGGGACACACGGGATACATCACTACCTGGCTTGGTTTACAGGCCTAGCTACACCAGCAGGGATACCAACGTTGCAATGGTAGATGTCTTGCCTGGGGACAAACGGGATACATCACTAGCTGGCTTGGTTTACAGGCCCAGCTACACCAGCAGGGATACCAACGTTGCGATGGTGGATGTCTTGCCTGGGGACACACGGGATACATCACTACCTGGCTTGGTTTACAGGCCAAGCTACACCAGCAGGGATACCAACGTTGCGATGGTGGATGTCTTGCCTGGGGACACACGGGATACATCACTACCTGGCTTGGTTTACAGGCCCAGCTACACCAGCAGGGATACCAACGTTGCGATGGTAGATGTCTTGCCTGGGGACACACGGGATACATCACTACCTGGCTTGGTTTACAGGCCCAGCTACACCAGCAGGGATACCAACGTTGCGATGGTGGATGTCTTGCCTGGGGACACACGGGATACATCACTACCTGGCTTGGTTTACAGGCCAAGCTACACCAGCAGGGATACCAACGTTGCGATGGTGGATGTCTTGCCTGGGGACACACGGGATACATCACTACCTGGCTTGGTTTACAGGCCTAGCTACACCAGCAGGGATACCAACGTTGCGATGGTGGATGTCTTGCCTGGGGACACACGGGATACATCACTACCTGGCTTGGTTTACAGGCCCAGCTTCACCAGCAGGGATACCAACGTTGCGATGGTGGATGTCTTGCCTGGGGACACACAAGATACATCACTACCTGGCTTGGTTTACAGGCCCAGCTACACCAGCAGGGATACCAACGTTGCGATGGTGGATGTCTTGCCTGGGGACACACGGGATACATCACTACCTGGCTTGGTTTACAGGCCGAGCTACACCAGCAGGGATACCAACGTTGCGATGGTGGATGTCTTGCCTGGGGACACACGGGATACATCACTACCTGGCTTGGTTTACAGGCCGAGCTACACCAGCAGGGATACCAACGTTGCGATGGTGGATGTCTTGCCTGGGGACACACGGGATACATCACTACCTGGCTTGGTTTACAGGCCGAGCTACACCAGCAGGGATACCAACGTTGCGATGGTGGATGTCTTGCCTGGGGACACACGGGATACATCACTACCTGGCTTGGTTTACAGGCCGAGCTACACCAGCAGGGATACCAACGTTGCGATGGTGGATGTCTTGCCTGGGGACACACGGGATACATCACTACCTGGCTTGGTTTACAGGCCCAGCTACACCAGCAGGGATACCAACGTTGCGATGGTGGATGTCTTGCCTGGGGACACACGGGATACATCACTACCTGGCTTGGTTTACAGGCCGAGCTACACCAGCAGGGATACCAACGTTGTGATGGTGGATGTCTTGCCTGGGGACACACGGGATACATCACTACCTTGGTTTACAGGCCGAGCTACACCAGCAGGGATACCAACGTTGCGATGGTGGATGTCTTGCCTGGGGACACACGGGATACATCACTACCTGGCTTGGTTTACAGGCCCAGCTACACCAGCAGGGATACCAACGTTGCGATGGTGGATGTCTTGCCTGGGGACACACGGGATACATCACTACCTGGCTTGGTTTACAGGCCGAGCTACACCAGCAGGGATACCAACGTTGCGATGGTGGATGTCTTGCCTGGGGACACACGGGATACATCACTACCTGGCTTGGTTTACAGGCCCAGCTACACCAGCAGGGATACCAACGTTGCGATGGTGGATGTCTTGCCTGGGGACACACGGGATACATCACTACCTGGCTTGGTTTACAGGCCGAGCTTCACCAGCAGGGATACCAACGTTGTGATGGTGGATGTCTTGCCTGGGGACACACGGGATACATCACTACCTGGCTTGGTTTACAGGCCCAGCTACACCAGCAGGGATACCAACGTTGCGATGGTGGATGTCTTGCCTGGGGACACACGGGATACATCACTACCTTGGTTTACAGGCCCAGCTACACCAGCAGGGATACCAACGTTGCGATGGTGGATGTCTTGCCTGGGGACACACGGGATACATCACTACCTGGCTTGGTTTACAGGCCCAGCTACACCAGCAGGGATACCAACGTTGCGATGGTGGATGTCTTGCCTGGGGACACACGGGATACATCACTACCTGGCTTGGTTTACAGGCCGAGCTACACCAGCAGGGATACCAACGTTGCGATGGTGGATGTCTTGCCTGGGGACACACCGAATCAGGGTCGGGTAGGTATAATACTCGAAACTCTAATAATAATAACTAAAGTAATAACTAAACTCGAATACTCGAACACGAGTATTACTGTATACCTAAAGTTCGTCTCAAACTAATATCCATGCCGGTAAAGTGGACTCCTCAAAGGGAGGCTCATTCCCCGTTCACTGTGCTAGGTTGTAAACCTCAAGCTTGTCACCGGAAAGAATGCACAGCTTGAACAAAAGTGGCCATCAGCCAACGGACGTCATTACAATCTTATGCGAGTTGACGGGGCCAATATCAAAGGTCGCCCACTTTCCCGATACTTTGTCGTCGTGTGCCGACAAAGCAGAGCCCTTGGTCATTACAACCTTATGCAATATTTATTTTTCGTGGTGTTTGATTCTTTTACCCAGTTTAAAACCAGTTTTGGATTCGGTTACCTGGTTAAGCTATTTACTAATCATTGTAGGATCCAACAGCGTATTTATGCATATTGTGATGAATTTGAAAGACGATAGCCTAGTTGGCGTTGAAAATACATAATAGGCCAAAATAACGAGAGGTCACGACTTTCGACCGTCCAAGTTATCAACTTACTCGAAGGCAAGCTGTTTGACCCTATCCTAACACACAAGTTTCAGCCGATGGGCATCTACCTAACAACATAACCTACATATTATCCTTCACATTTCATGATATTTCACCGTATTTCCGACTTTCCAGCTGTACACCATTTACGACAATACAGGCTCATACCAGGATAGATAACACATACATTTCCAATTGTGAGATTATTTTCACGGCATTACATGAAAAATGAGGCGTCTTATATACTATTTTTTATGCTTTGATATAGATGGAGTTAGCCGCTAATATGCAGCTGTGGCTATAGCACATTTGTTGGATCTGCAGGTAGTAATTTTGAGGTTCGGGTCAAGTTCGGGTAGTAATTAAATAACTACGGGTACCGGGTCGAAAATTTTTCGACTAGTTTCAAAAGTGTTTTATTAATTATTTATAATATCCCCCCCCCCCCCTCCCCCAATCACACTAGACCTTGTGAGATAGGATATTACAGGTTGACCAAAAACAACTGGACAAGCGCAAAATTGATTTTTTTAGTTTTGTCAACATGCCAATAAACTCTCAACATTATACTATATTATATATTATAATGAGTTACTACTTGACACTTTTTTTAAGTACAGGAAATGAAAAAACGTGAATTTCTGGTATGTACAAACAAATACCCAAAACCACCCGATATTTTGGGTACCCGCAGACTCCTAGACATTTGTATGAGCAGAGTGACTGACGACTGACCTGTTCCCGGCATCCCCTTGATCAACAAGTAGTCATTACAGTAAAGGGCCTTCAGGACAGCGAGCTTTTGGTCACCGTTGAGTTGCGTGAGCGTATTCGCTGCCTCTTTTGCCACCTTGCTCGGCAATACCTCGGCAAACTTTGGAGGCACCCTGGAAACGATTACGTTATTAATGAGCAGTTACAACGTGCAGCACTATTAAATATTTACAAAATATTTTTGGTCTGTTTTTCTTGTCTACTAAGGCTAAATTTGAGACTTTTTTGGGAGGTTCAACATAATGGGACTCTACAGACTTTAAAAAGATGAGAAATGTTATATGAAATATGGTATAAATTTTAATGTAAAAATAGATTTTCAGAAAGAAACTGCACTGTCAACTTGTCATCTGTTGTACATAAAACATAAGAAACCCATTGTTATGTTGGGTGAAACTTAAGTATTACCATAAGTGGGGACTGACTAATGACTCGAGTCTACACTAGGAAAACGCTCGGCGTTGCCAGATGAGCGTTTTTTTTTTTTATATAAATTAAACAAATCTTTTGCACTCTTACAAAAAAAAACTTTATAGTAAACAAAATTTTTGTTTACAAGATGGCGGTTTAAGTTACAACCTTAGAATTTTTGTAAATTATTTCTCAAAATGTTGCTAATAATTGCACGAAATATTATTTACATCCGTTAAGAAGTTTTCTTTAAATAAATTAAAACCTTCAAGTTGATTTTTCAATGGATTTCCGCATAATTTCATTCCACCGTGGTCTACTCAAAAGGCTCTAATTCATAAACTATTAAACCTATCAGTGTATGGTAAGTTCCATAATGTAGATAAAGACTATATCTAAAATGTAATATTGTTTAAGCATGCAATAACTGCATTTAAATCATAATAAAAGCTTTTTAATTTGTCTACAAAGTTCGTTGTTAACATTAGCATTTTTGCCGTGAAAGTCATAAAACATAACACGTCATTGTAGCCATTCTATGACAGCTATCAAAATTCCAAATACATAATGAGAAAGATCTGACTGTGCACGCCATTGGTGTTGCATACTATGTGCATCTAACTTCAATGGTCCGCAAATGCGAATCATATCGGTGGAACACTGTAAAAATGAAGAAAACTTTTTCCGTAAATAAACAATATTTTTTTATAACATGGCGGTTAAAGCTAAAATTTTGAAACTATTGTTGAGTGTTAGTACTATTGATGTGGACCTACATGCAAAAAATCATTTATATCGGTGCGCAAATTTTAATTTAATTCAATAAATTAAAAAACATGTTTTTCAGTTACTAATTTTTTGTAGGTTGGCATCTTATGTCATTGTAGCTATTTTATGACAGCTATCGAGATTCCAAATAATAGTGAGAAAGGTATAATTGCGTACGCTATTTTGGGTGTATACTATGTGCATCTAATTGCAATAGTCTGCAAATGCGAATCATATCGGCGGAACACTGAAAAAATGAAGAAATTATCGCTGTAAATAAACAATTTATTTTTTTATAACATGGCGGATAAACGTACAATTTTGAAATTATTGTCAAGTGTTGGTACTGTTGATATGAACCTACATGTGAAACATTATTTAAATCCATGTGTTACTTTAAATTTAGGTAATTAAATAAACCAACACATTTTATTTTTCAGTAATTAATTTTTTGTAGGTTGGCATCTTTACGAATTTTGCTGGTTATGTAAACAGCATCGAGTTTAGTGGTCACGGAAGGTTACCGAAAATTTCAGCCAAATCCGTCAAGCCGTTTGACCTGTGCGCGACGAACAAAATTTGGCGAACACACACACACACACACACACAGACAAAGCGCCGATCGAGTTGTATGGAGAGATTCACTCCACTTCGCTACGCTCATCTAACAACATACTATATAGGCCTATTAAGGCTGAAACTCAGCTGGGAGACGATACTTACGACATTAATTTCACCTGCTAGGCCTATATGTGTTTGATACACTAGCTTGGTAGGCAAGTTTTAATTTATTACCCATTTTGCCCTTATAGCTCTTCGGGCATGTGGACAACACTAAACACACTACACCACAACAGACTAACACACACACACAACATTAACACTACCACAACACAAACACAACATAAACCTGTAGTTGGGCCAATCATTATGCATGTGTTGTCATCAGTGAGACCAGTTTACACAACATGTAATCATTATCCATGTTGTCATCATCAGTGAAACCAGTTCACACAACATGCAATCGCTAGTCCTGTGGGCATCCATCATTCTTAAAGCTAAGGTCATGTACCGTAATTCAACCAAAACGACCAATGACTACATGATGAACAATGATAACAACTTTCAATCTACCAGTTTGGTCGGCCTGGTCGCAATCACGGTACGCACCCTAAATAAATCCTAGGCAGCACGGCTACAAGCATCTAGACATAACCTTTTTCCATGAGAAATTAATGACAGGTCAAAGTAATAACACTTGAAAAGTGACTGTAAAATCTCAATTTATAATGTAGCTGGTTGGTACACTGTACTCCTTTCACAAATAAAAGTAACTCACTTCAAATAACTGGACATGACATCCTCTGATACTTTCTACATAGCCCTAGCTAGATGTAGGTTTTGTTTTGCTTTAGTACCTTTCTCAACTTCTAAAATAAAATAGTAGAAAAACTCTAGGCTCTAAAGTACCATACATAGGTATGTTGTTTGCCTTACTTGTCAATAACAGTTTTTCTAAGCTTCTCTGCTTTCTCAGAGTCCTCCATTAAAAGGCTGAGAAACGTCATATTGAGGGCAGAGTTGCGATAACTGGAGAGAGAATCCACGTGAAAAGTACATTTTTCAAAATCTTTGGTCACATTTCTGTCCAACATGATTGACACTGTACTAGGAGTAATGTCCATTATTGTGCCTGGAAATAAAAAACATACTGTTGATAACATTTATTACATGTAAAAGTGTAACATAGTGGACTAGGTATAAGTAAGGTAGGATTTATTACTATGGTTATATGTACAAGGAAAACGCTCAGCGTTGACAGACGAGCATGGTTGAGAAAAATTAAAAACACATTTAAAAAAAAACGTGATTTCTTATAGGCCTATGACTTTCTAAAGTTAAATAAATATAAATAAATATAAATCTTAGTCCACTGGGTAAATGTCGATGTCAATTGAAAAACATACTACAACACAATACACACAATATAGTCGAAATAAAATCAAAAATGGTTTAATGGTTTTGAGGTTTAATGGTTTTAAATAGGGATGCACATCGATAAAATTAAAATTATCGATAATCGAAAAGGTGACTGCATTATCGATCGATAATATTGAACGATAATGTCGGCAGAACAGACGCAATTCTTGACGGAGAGTTGATAGTGACACCCGAGTGACGAGGCAACTGCACGGCTGCGAGGCCCTGAGGCTGAGGCGCGCTAACTCACTCGCTCTTACGCTCATACCCATTCGCGCGCTCTCTCACCGCTCGGCCGCTGCTGGTCCGACCCTATGCCTACGAGGCGCGCTATCTCACTCGCTCTTTAGCTCAAAGCTATCCGTGCGCTCTCTCAACTCGATGTACTCCCTCACACACGTAAATCCCAGCCGTGAGCCGACGACAAGAGTCTCGGTTGGATCGAGGCAGTTTGTTGATTGCTGATACAACAAACATAACATTCAATGAAATGGTATACCACGAGCGGGAAATTAAACAGTACGGCCATTTGGCGTTTAATATTCACTGATTATTAATTAATAGCACCAATACCAAAATGGAACACAAAACAACTTTTACTTGTCTACGCGATCTTTTTTTCTGCCACTTACCACGATGAATGAATGGAAAGGACTAAAAGGAAAACACAGCAGGTGGCTTGCCGTGGCTACAAAACGTAGCGCTGTCTCAGTCCCTCTTTAGCTCATAGACATTTGCGCGCTCTCTCACTCCTTGACTCGCTGGCCAGCAACCCCGGCTGTCGCCGACAACAAGTCTGCGAGGCAGTGAGGTTCCGTCGAGCCGTGCCAGCGCGGGATAAATGAAAAATACCGATACTATTCTATTATCGATTATCGGCGCAGTATTGATTATCGTATAAATAATTCGATAGTATTTTCTTTATCGATTATCGAAATTTTATTGATTATCGAATATCGATCGATAATATCGATTATCGTGTGCATCCCTAGTTTTAAGAAAGGATGTCACAGAGTGAATGTGATCTATGAAGAGAGCACTGAGAGCTTACCGGTGTGTACGGCCACTCTGGTATCGGTGCTCAAGGCTACATAGTCCCCGGGACTCAGAGTGAATGTCCGTAGATCTCGCGCGGTCGACGAGACGTGTTGAAACGTGTACTCCCATCGGTCAGCCGCGTTCTCCAGCTTGCTCGTGATAGACAGGTCATGCAGGCAGGTTCCACGGGCTGATCTGTTGGCAGAGATACCAACTGTTAGACTTAGCACCGTACCGTTGACACATAACATAGGCCAGACAGCTTGCTGGTGATAGACAGGTCACGCAGGCAGGTATCACGGGCTGATCTGTTGGCAGAGATACCAACTGTTAGACTTAGCACCGTACCGTTGACACATAACAGAGGCCAGACAGCTTGCTGGTGATAGACAGGTCATGGAGGCAGGTATCACGGACTGATCTGTTGGCAGAGATACCAACTGTTAGACTTAGCACCGTACCGTTGACACATAACAGAGGCCAGACAGCTTGCTGGTGATAGACAGGTCATGGAGGCAGGTTCCACGGGCTGATCTGTTGGCAGAGATACCAACTGTTAGACTTAGCACCGTACCGTTGACACATAACATAGGCCAGACAGCTTGCTGGTGATAGACAGGTCATGCAGGCAGGTATCACGGGCTGATCTGTTGGCAGAGATACCAACTGTTAGACTTAGCACCGTACCGTTGACACATAACATAGGCCAGACAGCTTGCTGGTGATAGACAGGTCATGCAGGCAGGTATCACGGGCTGATCTGTTGGCAGAGATACCAACTGTTAGACTTAGCACCGTACCGTTGACACATAACATAGGCCAGACAGCTTGCTGGTGATAGACAGGTCATGAAGGCAGGTATCACGAGCTGATCTGTTGGCAGAGATACCAACTGTTAGACTTAGCACCGTACCGTTGACACATAACATAGGCCAGACAGCTTGCTGGTGATAGACAGGTCATGCAGGCAGGTATCACGGGCTGATCTGTTGGCAGAGATACCAACTGTTAGACTTAGCACCGTACCGTTGACACATAACAGAGGCCAGACAGCTAGCTGGTGATAGACAGGTCATGCAGACAGGTATCACGGGCTGATCTGTTGGCAGAGATACCAACTGTTAGACTTAGCACCGTACCGTTGACACATAACATAGGCCAGACAGCTTGCTGGTGATAGACAGGTCATGCAGGCAGGTATCACAGGCTGATCTGTTGGCAGAGATACCAACTGTTAGACTTAGCACCGTACCGTTGACACATAACATAGGCCAGACAGCTTGCTGGTGATAGACAGGTCATGCAGGCAGGTATCACGGGCTGATCTGTTGGCAGAGATACCAACTGTTAGACTTAGCACCGTACCGTTGACACATAACATAGGCCAGACAGCTTGCTGGTGATAGACAGGTCATGCAGGCAGGTATCACGGGCTGATCTGTTGGCAGAGATACCAACTGTTAGACTTAGCACCGTACCGTTGACACATAACATAGGCCAGACAGCTTGCTGGTGATAGACAGGTCATGAAGGCAGGTATCACGAGCTGATCTGTTGGCAGAGATACCAACTGTTAGACTTAGCACCGTACCGTTGACACATAACATAGGCCAGACAGCTTGCTGGTGATAGACAGGTCATGCTGGCAGGTATCACGGGCTGATCTGTTGGCAGAGATACCAACTGTTAGACTTAGCACCGTACCGTTGACACATAACATAGGCCAGACAGCTTGCTGGTGATAGACAGGTCATGCTGGCAGGTATCACGAGCTGATCTGTTGGCAGAGATACCAACTGTTAGACTTAGCACCGTACCGTTGACACATAACATAGGCCAGACAGCTTGCTGGTGATAGACAGGTCAGTCAGGCAGGTATCACGGGCTGATCTGTTGGCAGAGATACCAACTGTTAGACTCAGCACCGTACCGTTGACACATAACATAGGCCAGACAGCTTGCTGGTGATAGACAGGTCATGAAGGCAGGTATCACGAGCTGATCTGTTGGCAGAGATACCAACTGTTAGACTTAGCACCGTACCGTTGACACATAACATAGGCCAGACAGCTTGCTGGTGATAGACAGGTCATGCTGGCAGGTATCACGGGCTGATCTGTTGGCAGAGATACCAACTGTTAGACTTAGCACCGTACCGTTGACACATAACATAGGCCAGACAGCTTGCTGGTGATAGACAGGTCATGCAGGCAGGTATCACGGGCTGATCTGTTGGCAGAGATACCAACTGTTAGACTTAGCACCGTACCGTTGACACATAACATAGGCCAGACAGCTTGCTGGTGATAGACAGGTCAGTCAGGCAGGTATCACGGGCTGATCTGTTGGCAGAGATACCAACTGTTAGACTCAGCACCGTACCGTTGACACATAACATAGGCCAGACAGCTTGCTGGTGATAGACAGGTCATGCAGGCAGGTATCACGGGCTGATCTGTTGGCAGAGATACCAACTGTTAGACTTAGCACCGTACCGTTGACACATAACATAGGCCAGACAGCTTGCTGGTGATAGACAGGTCATGCAGGCAGGTATCACGGGCTGATCTGTTGGCAGAGATACCAACTGTTAGACTTAGCACCGTACCGTTGACACATAACATAGGCCAGACAGCTTGCTGGTGATAGACAGGTCATGCAGGCAGGTATCACGGGCTGATCTGTTGGCAGAGATACCAACTGTTAGACTTAGCACCGTACCGTTGACACATAACATAGGCCAGACAGCTTGCTGGTGATAGACAGGTCATGCAGGCATGTTCCACGGGCTGATCTGTTGGCAGAGATACCAACTGTTAGACTTAGCACCGTACCGTTGACACATAACATAGGCCAGACAGCTTGCTGGTGATAGACAGGTCATGCAGGCAGGTATCATGGGCTGATCTGTTGGCAGAGATACCAACTGTTAGACTTAGCACCGTACCGTTGACACATAACATAGGCCAGACAGCTTGCTGGTGATAGACAGGTCATGCAGGCAGGTATCACGGGCTGATCTGTTGGCAGAGATACCAACTGTTAGACTTAGCACCGTACCGTTGACACATAACATAGGCCAGACAGCTTGCTGGTGATAGACAGGTCATGCAGGCAGGTATCACGGGCTGATCTGTTGGCAGAGATACCAACTGTTAGACTTAGCACCGTACCGTTGACACATAACATAGGCCAGACAGCTTGCTGGTGATAGACAGGTCATGCAGGCATGTTCCACGGGCTGATCTGTTGGCAGAGATACCAACTGTTAGACTTAGCACCGTACCGTTGACACATAACATAGGCCAGACAGCTTGCTGGTGATAGACAGGTCAGTCAGGCAGGTATCACGGGCTGATCTGTTGGCAGAGATACCAACTGTTAGACTTAGCACCGTACCGTTGACACATAACATAGGCCAGACAGCTTGCTGGTGATAGACAGGTCACTCATGCAGGCAGGTATCACGGGCTGATCTGTTGGCAGAGATACCAACTGTTAGACTTAGCACCGTACCGTTGACACATAACATAGGCCAGACAGCTTGCTGGTGATAGACAGGTCATGGAGGCAGGTATCACGGGCTGATCTGTTGGCAGAGATACCAACTGTTAGACTTAGCACCGTACCGTTGACACATAACATAGGCCAGACAGCTTGCTGGTGATAGACAGGTCATGCAGGCAGGTATCACGGGCTGATCTGTTGGCAGAGATACCAACTGTTAGACTTAGCACCGTACCGTTGACACATAACATAGGCCAGACAGCTTGCTGGTGATAGACAGGTCATGCAGGCAGGTATCACGGGCTGATCTGTTGGCAGAGATACCAACTGTTAGACTTAGCACCGTACCGTTGACACATAACATAGGCCAGACAGCTTGCTGGTGATAGACAGGTCATGCAGGCATGTTCCACGGGCTGATCTGTTGGCAGAGATACCAACTGTTAGACTTAGCACCGTACCGTTGACACATAACATAGGCCAGACAGCTTGCTGGTGATAGACAGGTCATGCAGGCAGGTATCACGGGCTGATCTGTTGGCAGAGATACCAACTGTTAGACTTAGCACCGTACCGTTGACACATAACATAGGCCAGACAGCTTGCTGGTGATAGACAGGTCATGCAGGCAGGTATCACGGGCTGATCTGTTGGCAGAGATACCAACTGTTAGACTTAGCACCGTACCGTTGACACATAACATAGGCCAGACAGCTTGCTGGTGATAGACAGGTCATGGAGGCAGGTATCACGGGCTGATCTGTTGGCAGAGATACCAACTGTTAGACTTAGCACCGTACCGTTGACACATAACATAGGCCAGACAGCTTGCTGGTGATAGACAGGTCATGCAGACAGGTATCACGGGCTGATCTGTTGGCAGAGATACCAACTGTTAGACTTAGCACCGTACCGTTGACACATAACATAGGCCAGACAGCTTGCTGGTGATAGACAGGTCATGCAGGCAGGTATCACGGGCTGATCTGTTGGCAGAGATACCAACTGTTAGACTTAGCACCGTACCGTTGACACATAACATAGGCCAGACAGCTTGCTGGTGATAGACAGGTCATGCAGGCAGGTATCACGGGCTGATCTGTTGGCAGAGATACCAACTGTTAGACTTAGCCTGGTACCGTTGACACATAACATAGGCCAGACAGCTTGCTGGTGATAGACAGGTCATGCAGGCAGGTATCACGGGCTGATCTGTTGGCCGAGATACCAACTGTTAGACTTAGCACCGTACCGTTGACACATAACATAGGCCAGACAGCTTGCTGGTGATAGACAGGTCATGCAGGCAGGTATCACGGGCTGATCTGTTGGCAGAGATACCAACTGTTAGACTTAGCACCGTACCGTTGACACATAACATAGGCCAGACAGCTTGCTGGTGATAGACAGGTCATGCAGGCAGGTTCCACGGGCTGATCTGTTGGCAGAGATACCAACTGTTAGACTTAGCACCGTACCGTTGACACATAACATAGGCCAGACAGCTTGCTGGTGATAGACAGGTCATGCAGGCAGGTATCACGGGCTGATCTGTTGGCAGAGATACCAACTGTTAGACTTAGCACCGTACCGTTGACACATAACATAGGCCAGACAGCTTGCTGGTGATAGACAGGTCATGGAGGCAGGTATCACGGGCTGATCTGTTGGCAGAGATACCAACTGTTAGACTTAGCACCGTACCGTTGACACATAACATAGGCCAGACAGCTTGCTGGTGATAGACAGGTCATGCAGGCAGGTATCACGGGCTGATCTGTTGGCAGAGATACCAACTGTTAGACTTAGCACCGTACCGTTGACACATAACATAGGCCAGACAGCTTGCTGGTGATAGACAGGTCATGCAGGCAGGTATCACGGGCTGATCTGTTGGCAGAGATACCAACTGTTAGACTTAGCACCGTACCGTTGACACATAACATAGGCCAGACAGCTTGCTGGTGATAGACAGGTCATGGAGGCAGGTATCACGGGCTGATCTGTTGGCAGAGATACCAACTGTTAGACTTAGCACCGTACCGTTGACACATAACATAGGCCAGACAGCTTGCTGGTGATAGACAGGTCATGGAGGCAGGTATCACGGGCTGATCTGTTGGCAGAGATACCAACTGTTAGACTTAGCACCGTACCGTTGACACATAACATAGGCCAGACAGCTTGCTGGTGATAGACAGGTCATGCAGGCAGGTATCACGGGCTGATCTGTTGGCAGAGATACCAACTGTTAGACTTAGCACCGTACCGTTGACACATAACATAGGCCAGACAGCTTGCTGGTGATAGACAGGTCATGCAGGCAGGTATCACGGGCTGATCTGTTGGCAGAGATACCAACTGTTAGACATAGCACCGTACCGTTGACACATAACATAGGCC
Organism: Isoperla grammatica; assembly: GCA_945910005.1. NCBI lineage: Eukaryota > Metazoa > Arthropoda > Insecta > Plecoptera > Perlodidae > Isoperla > Isoperla grammatica. The sequence continues at coordinate 12,795,652 of OX246742.1, read as the reverse complement.
AGACAGCTTGCTGGTGATAGACAGGTCATGCAGGCAGGTATCACGGGCTGATCTGTTGGCAGAGATACCAACTGTTAGACTTAGCACCGTACCGTTGACACATAACATAGGCCAGACAGCTTGCTGGTGATAGACAGGTCATGCAGGCAGTCATGGGCTGATCTGTTGGCAGAGATACCAACTGTTAGACTTAGCACCGTACCGTTGACACATAACATAGGCCAGACAGCTTGCTGGTGATAGACAGGTCATGCAGGCAGGTATCACGGGCTGATCTGTTGGCAGAGATACCAACTGTTAGACTTAGCACCGTACCGTTGACACATAACATAGGCCAGACAGCTTGCTGGTGATAGACAGGTCATGCAGGCAGGTATCACGGGCTGATCTACAGGTCAGAGGTCACACTGCCCCCCCAGTCAGCCAAGCTGTCTTCAAGCAGCAGCAGCCGACTGAAGTACTGGGCAGTTAGCTCACTCATCTCACTGACCTTTGCTGCGGGGAGAGTGTCCACAGGTCAGAGGTCACGCTGCCCCCTGAGTCAGCGACGCTGTCTTCAAGCAGCAGCAGCCGACTGAAGTATTGGACAGTTAGATCACTCATCTCACTGACCTTTGCTGCGGGGAGAGAGTCCACAGGTCAGAGGTCACGCTGCCCCCCAGTCAGCCACGCTGTCTTCAAGCAGCAGCCGACTGAAGTATTGGACAGTTAGCTCACTCGTCTCACTGACCTTTGCTGCGGGGAGAGGGTCCACAGGTCAGAGGTCACGCTGCCCCCCAGTCAGCCACGCTGTCTTCAAGCAGCAGCCGACTGAAGTACTGGACAGTTAGCTCACTCATCTCACTGACCTTTGCTGCGGGGAGAGTGTCCACAGGTCAGAGGTCATGATGTCTTCAAGCAGCAGCAGCCGACTGAAGTACTGGACAGTTAGCTCACTCATCTCACTGACCTTTGCTGCGGGGAGAGAGTCCACAGGTCAGAGGTCATGCTGTCTTCAAGCAGCAGCAGCCGACTGAAGTACTGGACAGTTAGCTCACTCATCTCACTGACCTTTGCTGCGGGGAGAGTGTCCACAGGTCAGAGGTCACGCTGTCTTCAAGCAGCAGCAGCCGACTGAAGTACTGGACAGTTAGCTCACTCATCTCACTGACCTTTGCTGCGGGGAGAGTGTCCACAGGTCAGAGGTCACGCTGCCCCCCCAGTCAGCCACGCTATCTTCAAGTAGCAGCAGCCGACTGAAGTACTGGGCAGTTAGCTCACTCATCTCACTAACCTTTGCTGCGGGGAGAGAGTCCACAGGTCAGAGGTCATGCTGCCCCCCGAGTCAGCCACGCTCTCTTCAAGCAGCAGCAGCCGACTGAAGTACGGGACAGTTAGCTCACTCATCTCACTGACCTTTGCTGCGGGGAGAGAGTCCACAGGTCAGAGGTCACGCTGTCTTCAAGCAGCAGCAGCCGACTGAAGTACTGGACAGTTAGCTCACTCATCTCACTGACCTTTGCTGCGGGGAGAGAGTCCACAGGTCAGAGGTCACGCTGCCCCCTGAGTCAGCCACGCTGTCTTCAAGCAGCAGCAGCCAACTGAAGTACTGGACAGTTAGCTCACTCATCTCACTGACCTTTGCTGCGGGGAGAGAGTCCACAGGTCAGAGGTCACGCTGTCTTCAAGCAGCAGCAGCCGACTGAAGAACTGGACAGTTAGCTCACTCATCTCACTGACCTTTGCTGCGGGGAGTGTCCACAGGTCAGAGGTCACGCTGACTTCAAGCAGCAGCAGCCGACTGAAGTACTGGACAGTTAGCTCACTCATCTCACTGACCTTTGCTGCGGGGAGAGTGTCCACAGGTCAGAGGTCACGCTGCCCCCTAGTCAGCCACGCTGTCTTCAAGCAGCAGCAGCCGACTGAAGTACTGGACAGTTAGCTCACTCATCTCACTGACCTTTGCTGCGGGGAGAGTGTCCACAGGTCAGAGGTCACGCTGCCCCCTAGTCAGCCACGCTGTCTTCAAGCAGCAGCAGCCGACTGAAGTACTAGACAGTTAGCTCACTCATCTCACTGACCTTTGCTGCGGGGAGAGTGTCCACAGGTCAGAGGTCACGCTGCCCCCACAGTCAGCCACGCTGTCTTCAAGCAGCAGCAGCCGACTGAAGTACTGGACAGTTAGCTCACTCATCTCACTGACCTTTGCTGCGGGGAGAGTGTCCACAGGTCAGAGGTCACGCTGTCTTCAAGCAGCAGCAGCCGACTGAAGTACTGGACAGTTAGCTCACTCATCTCACTGACCTTTGCTGCGGGGAGAGTGTCCACAGGTCAGAGGTCATGCTGCCCCCACAGTCAGCCACGCTGTCTTCAAGCAGCAGCAGCCGACTTAAGTACTGGACAGTTAGCTCACTCATCTCACTGACCTTTGCTGCGGGGAGAGTGTCCACAGGTCAGAGGTCACGCTGTCTTCAAGCAGCAGCAGCCGACTGAAGTACTGGACAGTTAGCTCACTCATCTCACTGACCTTTGCTGCGGGGAGAGTGTCCACAGGTCAGAGGTCACGCTGCCCCCCGAGTCAGCCACGCTGTCTTCAAGCAGCAGCAGCCGACTGAAGTACTGGACAGTTAGCTCACTCATCTCACTGACCTTTGCTGCGGGGAGAGTGTCCACAGGTCAGAGGTCACGCTGCCCCCTAGTCAGCCACGCTGTCTTCAAGCAGCAGCAGCCGACTGAAGTACTGGACAGTTAGCTCACTCATCTCACTGACCTTTGCTGCGGGGAGAGTGTCCACAGGTCAGAGGTCACGCTGCCCCCACAGTCAGCCACGCTGTCTTCAAGCAGCAGCAGCCGACTGAAGTACTGGACAGTTAGCTCACTCATCTCACTGACCTTTGCTGCGGGGAGAGTGTCCACAGGTCAGAGGTCACGCTGTCTTCAAGCAGCAGCAGCCGACTGAAGTACTGGACAGTTAGCTCACTCATCTCACTGACCTTTGCTGCGGGGAGAGTGTCCACAGGTCAGAGGTCATGCTGCCCCCACAGTCAGCCACGCTGTCTTCAAGCAGCAGCAGCCGACTGAAGTACTGGACAGTTAGCTCACTCATCTCACTGACCTTTGCTGCGGGGAGAGTGTCCACAGGTCAGAGGTCACGCTGTCTTCAAGCAGCAGCAGCCGACTGAAGTATTGGACAGTTAGCTCACTCATCTCACTGACCTTTGCTGCGGGGAGAGGGTCCACAGGTCAGAGGTCACGCTGCCCCCCGAGTCAGCCACGCTGTCTTCAAGCAGCAGCAGCCGACTGAAGTACTGGACAGTTAGCTCACTCATCTCACTGACCTTTGCTGCGGGGAGAGAGTCCACAGGTCAGAGGTCACGCTGCCCCCCGTGTCAGCCACGCTGTCTTCAAGCAGCAGCAGCCGACTGAAGAGCATGAAGTAGTCGACATGTTGCGGGGCCAGGTGGGAGGTTGCCGGACCAATCAGCTGCTTCAGAGGGTTGTTGTCGGCCACTTGCTCCAGCCCGTCACGCCTGCCATAGACATTCACAAGCAGCATTTCAAGATACAGTAAATAAACCAATTGGTATTTATAGTCCACTCACTCGGTTACAAGAACCGATTTTCAATGGGGGACATTTAAGTCACTGTTTACATACCAACATCCAATTGAAAAAACTTAAGTTCTAAAGTTGAAAAACCCATGCCGAACCAGAATTTGAACCCTGGACCTTCGGCATGGGAAGCAGGAGTACACCCAAAGTAATGTATTGCATTGTAGGGTTGAATCGTGTAAACGTTTAAATGTATAAACGCCCGCGCGAAAATATACGTGTACAAACATGCATGCAGGTTTAACTGTGTCTTATACCCCGCCTGACAATCCCCCTCCCCCGCCACCCCCACCCCTATCCAAAACCCAAACTCGCAGATTTGTTCGATGTCACAGCTCTTCGACGAGCCGACAAGGCATAGCTTAGTGTGTGGAGTCAAAATGACTGTGGACTGTTGGACACAAAGGTGGGGAATATAATCAACAATGATTATAACATTCTTTTTCGCGAATATTTCAACTAATTTTTTTTTTTATTCAGTGAACAGGAAGAGTGTTACGTTTCAATGCAAAAGACTTTGAAAAAAGAAATGTTTACAAAATTAAACTAATTAATTATTAATTATTATTATTATTAATTTATTAATTTTTAATTTTAAACGTTTTATCCCAGCCCTATTGCTTTGTTTTATTTGTCGCTTGATTACATGTCGTACTAATGAATTGTCGATAATTATTGCAAATAACAGAAAACCAAGTTCAATTCCATTACTTCTGGCTTAGGAATAAGTAAACGGTGACTTTGGAGACGTCCTAGCAACGAAGCACTCAATAAATTCAAAGTTGTTCTGAATCGGCCTTGTTGATTCTGGCATTTGACCGCAGGTGTTACTGTTCGCACTGTCCTTTCACTGATTTATATGTTTCGTATTTAAAATATCGATCTTTGAATGGTTATCGCTCATTTGTCGATGATGTTCGAAGCCTACAGGATTGGTTTAGTCACTTTAAATTAAAGTTCCCCACTGCAAATCAGTTGAGTTACTGAGTGGGTAGACTCTATATGTGAATTTATTTAATTATGTATTTTTATTTAATTGTAACTATAATAAATGGACTTTGTTATATTTAAAGTAAAGTCAACGTAGATAATAAATACTGGTAATAATACACTTAATATATTGAGCAGAATGTATATAGACTAATGATATGGGTATAGATAGCGGGGCCTAAACACAAGAATCCCCTAGTTGTACAAAAGATAGTAAACTATAGCGACACCAGTGTGTAGGCCTATTGCACCCATAATGCTGTTGAATATAACCGCATCCATAGGGGTAACGCAACCCTTGGATACAGTATATAGAGGGCACAAGATATAGCACAATAGATACCTAGGTTGGTGGTTCATTGTAGACTACATGTCCACCCTTAACCAAACACGAGTTTTTGCAATGACCTGTTATGATACAGTATTCAAAAAATTTAAAAAAATTATTGTTTTAGAATTTATTGTACATCATGGTCAATTCAAAAGCTCAATCAATTACGAAGAAATTGTTTTGCAGCGTACTCACTGTAGATAGGCCGAGCACAGTGTCAAGTAGGGACACTTCCCACAGGCAGCGTGGTGGTTGATTGGTTCAGGCAGCAGCATTGATCCGGCCTTGGAGCGTTTGTTGGGGCCGAGGTAAGTGGACAGCTCGTTGCGCAGGTTTATCAGCCCCGCTCTCTCTGCGTGTCCCTCCTCCACAGGGCCCATCTCACCAGACCTGGGGTCAACAACAATACACTTAGATATCACTCTATCTCCCTATCTCTGTCTCCCTAGGACGTGCTAGAGCCTACCTGATGTACAGCAGCAGCCCGGTATGGACCGGTGTTCCAGTCTCCCCCATCATCATCTTGTAGAGTATGACTTGGCCCCTGTGTTGCGCGTCCCAGCTGGCCCGACCCGTCTTGATCTCTATGGGAACGATCCGCCTGCGGTCGTGTAGTCGCACCTCGGCAGTGATGTCGATCTTCCCCTTGAGACCGAGCTGAGGAGCCCAGACGTTCTCTTCTATGTCGCGCACGGTCTCTATCGTGCCTGGACAACACACAACCACCCTCAGCCTCGTAGCTTACACAACACAACCTCTCTATAACTGAGAGGGTAGACCAGTGTTTCTAAAGCCTACATACAGTAGACATGTGGCACCCCACCCCCACCCCCTCCCTCCACTAACGCTAAAGACCAATAATTTTAAAAATATGTATGAATTTTATTGATCTTTTTGCAAATGTCTTTGATTTGTGGCCGGATAGTGGTCAAACATACTATTTCCTCTTCAAATGACATGCCGTTCTCTTTTGTTTCTCGTTAATTTGCTGAAACCCCTAACCCACACAGCCGACATGGCGTTGAAAACGGCAGTAGAAATCTGATCTCGTTTTCTGAATTGTTTCTGAATCTGTTGTATTCTGTACTTTTATTCGTGTGACACCTCTTTGATGGGGGTGGAGGGTGAGTGTGTTAATCTGCAGTACAAAACGTTCCATCCAAAACGTTGCATCATGCTGTAGAGCGAGGGAGAGAGAGAGAAAGAGAATGAGCTTCGCCGACCGAAAGAATTCTAATGGGGGGGGGGGGGGGGGGAATGAAGTAGAGACACGAGTTCGGGGTAACATAATGTTTATAAACAGCGTCACAGTTATAGAAATGCCCCGACAAACACGACGACGAATGACTCACTTTGTCGCAGAGCCTAATAATTTGATGCCAGGTTCGAACATAACACCCGTAAACCCAGGAATTTTTTTTTTCACTTACGAAAATAAGCTGCATGGTGGTTTTGAGAGACACAAAATAAGAAAAAAAAGCGCGGCTTATATGCATGTAAATACAGTATTGGTTGGGCCAAATTTGACCTTTATATTTAGGAAGTTTGCAAAAAACTAACTTACCGTTCCAATTCGACTTCGATAAAGCCTGTGGTTTAGGCAAACCCGTTTCGTCTTTTATGTAGCGACTGACGAAATTCACAATTTGAGGGACGAAAGACGAAATTTCCTTCAGAGTTTCTGGAAGTGACAGTCCTGAAGAATACAGCATGCGTGTTGAATCTGGAGTTGTTACGAGATCTTCCGCGAGCTTCTTTATGTCCGACGCCTGTGATAAGTTCTGTTTCAAAACCTAGACAGAAAATACTTTGTTAATGCACGCAGTAAAAACTTAAATCTACGTAGGGCCTAGGTCTAGCTAGGTACATACGTAGCAAGGTCCGTCAATCCCCTGGCGAAGGTTCGGTAAACCTCAAAGTAAGATCTTCTCATGGGCACGAAAATCGCCATTCTCGTGCCCACCACAAAAACTGGTTTATTACTTAAATCTACTAATTTATTAAATGTAAAAATTGATTTCAGAATTCTTCACTTAAAAATGTAGATGGACTACAAGGAAGTATAATTAAATTAATTCAAATAGATACAATGCGGTTTTGAGCCAGAATTGGTTTTGACAGATCAATTCATTTGTTTATCTGAATGATTCTCCCATTTGAATAACATATTGTGATTTTTAACATTGTGGAAATGGATAGGATGACCCGACTTGGGAGTTCGACGAGCAGCAAGAGGATTTACGGACCTTGGGTACGTATAGCCTTTAACATGTACAGCAAAAGCATAGTTCTACGTAGAGCCTAGGTCTAGCTAGGTACGTATAGCTAACACACACAGCAAAAGCTTAGTTCTACTTAGAGCCTAGGTCTAGCTAGGTACGTATAGCTAACACACACAGCAAAAGCTTAGTTCTACTTAGAGCCTAGGTCTAGCTAGGCACACAAAGCCTAACATGTACAGCAAAAGCTTAGTTCTACGTAGAGCCTAGGTCTAGCTAGACACACATAGCCTAACATGTACAGCAAAAGCTTAGTTCTACGTAGAGCCTAGGTCTAGCTAGGTACGCATCTCCTAACATGCACAGCAAAAGCTTAGTTCTACGTAGAGCCTAGGTCTAGCTAGGTACGCATATCCTAACATGCACAGCAAAAGCTTAGTTCTACGTAGAGCCTCGGTCTAGCTAGGCACACAAAGCCTAACATATACAGCAAAAGCTTAGTTCTACGTAGAGCCTAGGTCTAGCTAGGCACACATAGCCTAACATGCACAGCAAAAGCTTAGTAGCCCTGGCTCCTAGATTTGAAAATATTTTTCCACCCATTTTAAAGTATTTTAAGCCGACAAAAGTCGCGAGGGTGTTCCAGAGCGTAGGTGAACTCACCCCCTGCAGCAGACTGTGCACTAGGATGCCGACCACCATGACACGTGACTCGGAGTCAACCCCCTGGTAGTGCGTTGACAGAACGGCGCGGCGCTTGCAGAACAGAGACCCGACCACGGCCGTGCCCGATATCAACAGGTCCGGGTTGAGTACGACGAGCCCCCCCGCAGTGTCCACCCTCCAGGGGGCGGGGCTACTCGGTGCAGCCGCACTCGCCATGACGCTGATCACGCTGCCGGCACTCAGCTCGTACTCACGCCTGGAGACAGAGATGGCATCCGTCATGACTCATGCACCGTCCTCATGTGTACCACCTCACGCACCGTCCTCGTGTGTACCGCCTCATGCACCGTCCTCGTGTGTACCGCCTCATGCACCGTCCCCGTGTGTACCCCCTCATGCACCGTCCTGATGCACCGTCCTCATGTGTACCACCTCATGCACCGTCCTCATGTGTACCGCCTCATGCACCGTCCTGATGTGTACCGCCTCATGCACCGTCCTCATGTGTACCGCCTCACGCACCGTCCTCATGCGTACCACCTCATGCACTGTCCTTGTGTGCACTGCCTCATGCACCGTCCTGATGTGTACCGCCTCATGCACCGTCCTCATGTGTACCGCCTCACGCACCGTCCTCATGCGTACCGCCTCATGCACCGTCCTCGTGTGTACCACCTCATGCACCGTCCTCGTGTGTACCGCCTCATGCACCGTCCTCGTGTGTACCACCTCATGCACCGTCCTCGTGTGTACCGCCTCATGCACCATCCTCATGTGTACCGCCTCATGCACCGTCCTCATGTGTACCGCCTCATGCACCATCCTCATGTGTACCCCCTCATGCACCGTCCTCATGTGAACCGCCTCATGCACCGTCCTCATGTGTACCGCCTCATGCACTGTCCTTGTGTGCACTGCCTCATGCACCGTCCTCATAGAATAATTTGGTGAGCTCCTTGATTCGTTGAATATTTAAGTACTTTCCCTACAGAAGAGTTAGACCTATACAAATACATTGCATCTGTCAAAGCGAATAAAGAACATTGAAACAAGCAAGACTTTTTCAAACTTGATCTGAGTTGAAAACTATCCCATGCAAGCGTACTCACTGCAAGTATTTCCCGTTACGAGTTTCTCAGTCATCTAGATCGAGATTTATAAAATCACACCATGTCCAAAACAAACCCTACGCCAACTCCAAGTCGTGAGACAATTTTAATTTACCAAAATCCTTGTAGTAAACAGGTGGTTGTCGATCCATCCACTGTAGACTGCAGTTGCAGAACTTTGTCGTGTTTTCCAGGAACTCGATCGACGCTCAACACGTTACAGCGGTGTAATTTGTCGAGGCACAGCGTATTGGATGGAGCTGTTGGTTGTGAATGAAGATCCCAATCATCTAGTAGCAACCCATCCAGAAGTCCTTCCATATCATTATCACACTTATCTGTGTTCACTAGGCACACAGTTTTGTGTGGCGAGCATTTAGATAACGCGGATAGGGTTTGTACTTTTGGAATATCCCTGCATTCTTCTTGATTCACAAGTTGTAATTTTGATATTCCAATAGACTCAACCTCATCTATTGGGTCTAGAGATCTCGCATTGTCAGATGTCGAAGGAAGTTCACCTTTTGCCATGCTAGTGTTTTCAATAGCATGAAGTGTTCTTACGTCTCGTATTGGCCTTGAAGGGTCTAAACACTTTAATGATGATTTAGGTGATGATTTAGGTGATATGGCAACATTATCTTCCACAGAAATATTAATAGGCTTAGGCACGTTCTGTGTTGCAGTGCATGCCTCTGCTTCAATACTGACCACGCTGGAAAGCAGTTCAGCCGAAGGCATCACGCATTTTGTCCGTGAAAGTTTTGGCCGCAACACCTTGTCAAACTTGTGAGATACACCACTTTCTAAGATTTTAGTACTAGTTTCTACAGAAACCTTTTTAAGAGAATTGTAGAACTTTGTTTTAGTCTGTTTTTGGTGCAAACTGTGAGACTGCTGGCTTAAAGACTGTGATCTATATGAAACAGTTTCTTTAGGTATTTTTTTGTGCTTTGGTGTAATACAAGGTGAAATGTCCTTCCTTGCACGCTTATCAGTATTATTTGAGACTTTACTACATTTCACAGAATCTGAGTTATACCTAGGCTTAACCTGTTGACCTAATTTCCGTTTCCGGGAAAGCCTAGGTCGAGATTTAACAGGGGTTAGTTCTATGAAGTCAGCATCACTGTCACTTTCTAGAACTTTAGACTCATCAATAGGCTTGTTTTGAAGATCATCTTCATGATGAGCCTGCAAACTATTAATACTAGATTTACTAGGCGTGCTAATTATTGACGTTTTGTCTACCGTAGATTCTGCGCAAACAATAATGCAATCATCATCATTTTCTATGGATTTGGGGATGGAATGTTCTGGTTCACGACCGGTTGTACGGTTGGTCCCTTCTCCTAATGTCGAGGGTACAGGCCTAAGCCTGGCTGAATCAGAAACTGAATCATTAGGTTGATCTCCAAAGCCTAAATCCACGCTTTTGGTAAAGAAATTAGATATTTTCAACTGGCCTTTGGTTTGAGTTTGAGTGCGTGCAAGCCCAGACTTAACCTAAAAACATATAAACAAACATTAGGGTTAACAAGATTAGTATACTAATACCTAATCTTACAGTTCAAATTAGTGTCATACAACTAGGGCCTAGGCCTAGTACGTACGTTTCTTTTTGGTTTACCCATTTAATTTGCCAAGTTATTATAGAGAACTTAAATAAATAAAATTTGCAGCACAATCCACCGATTCCCGCCAACTAGCGAGCGACCATTGCTCGCAGTTCGCAGCTCGCGGCTCGCCTCGCAGCCAGAAGAGCAATGTCGCCAACCTTGGTCGCCAACGGAATATAATGACATAAAAAATAAACAAGGAAAATTAGGATTTTATTTAAGTATAAAGTACATTTAGAACTTTTATTTTCAATCATTCTTAACACTAATAACGTTATAAGAGGTAATAATGGTTCTACTAACCTATGTACTTAATATGCTGTTTAAGATTCTAATTTACAATATTTACAACAACCACAACAACTACTTTTTGGCGGGAAAACAAATTTGAAGGCCGACACCCACAGCCTTTTCGATGGGTCAATCCGCGGATTGAACCGACGTTCGAAAAGGCTGTTCATCCACCATTTTAAAAATCAAAAGTTCAACCAGTGTTGCCAATTTAGCGGTTTCGCCGCTAGATCTGGAGGTTTTGAGATTCAATTCGCGGTCAAAAATAAAAAGGCAAAGCCTATCCTCACGGTACGTGAGAATAGCATCAACCGCTACCTTCACGGTACGTGAGGGTAGGCAATATGGCTATTCTCACGGTGGTAAATTAACATGGGACGTGTGGAGTTTGTAATTGACACGGAAATGTTCTTGTATTGTTGTATGTAGCCATTTAAATATGATTAAATTGTATTGTGTATAATTATAGTGTGTTAATATGTTATTTAAGTGATTATTTACCTGTTTGTTTAAGATTTATAGTGTTAAATCAATGGAAATCTGTTGGCCTAGTGATGGGCCTAGGCCTATGGGCTACAAGTAGGCCTAGGCCTACACTATTTCTTACTCTCAAGGCTCAAAACTTCGAAAAATACTGCAAATAATCGTTTTTTTATTACAATATTGTATGTATTGTTAAATGTCAGTAACAAATTGTGACAACTAGTCGTGTTCATGCCTAAAAACAAACCTACGTGTAGGCCTAACCCCAAAAATCAATGGCTATTCTCACGTAGGTATGTATCACAGAAAACGTATTTTTAGTGTTTTTTTTGCAGTTTCTAATTACACCCACGCATAAATGATGGTTTTTTGTTTAATTAACCTACTCTAAACAACCGCTGAATATTATATTCTTTCGTTATAGTAGAGTTATCGACGCCTACAAAGTCATCCGGTGCGCCTACATCCAAACCCCCGTGAAACGTCAAATCTGAATGGCTATCCTCACGTAGGTTTCACAAAAACTTAATTCTAGGGTCTTAATTGCAGTTTTTATTTACTTTTGGCTATGAATTACAGTGAATTGTTTATTTAAGCAACTATATACAATAGCAGAATATGTTTAGTTTCATTATTTTGTTATTATCGACGTCTAAAGTGGTCCCGTGCGTGTACGGTACGTGAGGATAGGCATGGAAGCTATTCTCACGGTGGTAAAATAACATGGGAAATGCGTTGCAGCCCAAAAACTTAATTCTAGGGTCTTAATTGCAGTTTTTATTTACTTTTGGCTATGAATTACAGTGAATTGTTTATTTAAGCAACTATATACAATAGCAGAATATGTTTAGTTTCATTATTTTGTTATTATCGACGTCTAAAGTGGTCCCGTGCGTGTACGGTACGTGAGGATAGGCATGGAAGCTATTCTCACGGTGGTAAAATAACATGGGAAATGCGTTGCAGGGAAATTTGCCAGATTCGGTAACACTTTTTAGTTATTAATTACTCCTGGCAATGAATTATGGTTAATTGTTTATTAAAGCAACTATATACATCATATTATTGTATTTTATTTGATAATATTTCGTATTATCTGCGTTTGAAGTCTATTGAAAGAGCGCGGGACGTTCAAACTACTTAATACAAGAAACGTTCAGTGGACTACTCTGTTGCAGTTTATAATTACACACCTGACACTAAATTATTGTTTATTGTTTATTTAACCTACTCTAAACAACCGCTGAATATTATATTCTTTCGTTATAGTAGAGTTATCGACGCCTACAAAGTCATCCGGTGCGCCTACATCCAAACCCCCGTGAAACATCAAATCTGAATGGCTATCCTCACGTAGGTTTCACGAAAAATTAACTCTAGAGTCTTAATTGGTTTTTAATTACTTTTGGCTATGAATTATAGTGAATTGTTTATTTACTCAACTATCTACAATAGCAGAATATGTTTAGTTTCATTATTTTGTTATTATCGACGTCTAAAGTGGTCCCGTGCGTGTACGGTACGTGAGGATAGGCATGGAAGCTATTCTCACGGTGGTAAAATAACATGGGAAATGCGTTGCAGGGAAATTTGCCAGATTCGGTAATACTTTTTAGTTATTAATTACTCCTGGCAATGAATTATGGTTAATTGTTTATTAAAGCAACTATATACATCATATTATTGTATTTTATGATGATATTTCGTATTATCTGCGTTTAAAGTCTATTGAAAGAGCGCGGGACGTTCAAACTACTTAATACAAGAAACGTTCAGTGGACTACTCTGTTGCAGTTTATAATTACACACCTGACACTAAATTATTGTTTATTGTTTATTTAAGGTACTCTCGACATACGCTGAAAATATTTTTCGTTATATTAGAGTTATCGACGCCTACACTGTCATCCGATGCGCCTACATCCAAACCCCCGTGAAACATCAAATCTGAATGGCTATCCTCACGTAGGTTTCACGAAAAATTAACTCTAGAGTCTTAATTGGTTTTTAATTACTTTTGGCTATGAATTATAGTGAATTGTTTATTTAATCAACTATATACACTAGCAGAATATGTTTAGTTTCATTATTTTGTTATTATTGACGTCTAAAATGGTCCCGTGCGTGTACGGTACGTGAGGATAGGCATGGAAGCTATTCTCACGGAGGTAAAATAACATGGGAAATGCGTTGCAGGGAAATTTGCCAGATTCGGTAATACTTTTTAGTTATTAATTACTCCTGGCAATGAATTATGGTTAATTGTTTATTAAAGCAACTATATACATCATATTATTGTATTTTATTTGATGATATTTCGTATTATCTGCGTTTAAAGTCTATTGAAAGAGCGCGGGACGTTCAAACTACTTAATACAAGAAACGTTCAGTGGACTACTCTGTTGCAGTTTATAATTACACACCTGACACTAAATTATTGTTTATTGTTTATTTAAGGTACTCTCGACATACGCTGAAAATATTTTTCGTTATATTAGAGTTATCGACGCCTACACTGTCATCCGATGCGCCTACATCCAAACCCCCGTGAAACATCAAATCTGAATGGCTATCCTCACGTAGGTTTCACGAAAAATTAACTCTAGAGTCTTAATTGGTTTTTAATTACTTTTGGCTATGAATTATAGTGAATTGTTTATTTAAGCAACTATATACAATAGCAGAATATGTTTAGTTTCATTATTTTGTTATTATCGACGTCTAAAGTGGTCCCGTGCGTGTACGGTACGTGAGGACATGCATGGAAGCTATTCTCACGGTGGTAAAATAACATGGGAGATGAAATGCATGGAAGTTTGCCTAATTCAGTAAAAATCCTTAGTAATTAAATACTGCTGGCAGTGAATTACGGTTGATTGTTTATTTAAGCAACTATACACATCATCAGATTATATTTTATTTGATAATATTTAGTATTATCTGCGTTTAAAGTCTATGGAAATAGCGCGGGACGTTCAAACTACCCAATACAAGAAACAATCATTGCACTACTCTGTTTCTGTTTTTAATTACACACCTGACACTAACTTATTGTTATTGTTATTGTTTATTTAAGGTACACTAGACACGCTGAATATATTTTATTTTGTTATATTAGAGTTATCGACGGCTAGAAAGCCCTCTGGTGCGCCTACATCCAAACCCCCGTGAAACATCAAATCTGAGTGGCTATCCTCACGTAGGTTTCACGCAAGATTAATTGTAGAGTCTTATTTCTAGTTTTAATTACACTTGTCTATGAATTATTGTAAATTGTTTATAAGTGCAACTATATACCCAAGCAGAATTAGTTTAGTTACATTAAATTTGGTATTATCGACGTCCAAAGTAATCCCGTGCGTGTACGGTAAGGGAGGGTAGGCATGGTGGCTATTCTCACGTTGGTAAAATAACATTGGAAATGCGTTGCAGGGAAGTTTGCCTAATTTGGTAATACTTCTTACTGATTTATTACTCCTGGTAGTTAATTATGGTTAATTGTTTATTAAAGCAACTCTATACAACACCAGAATATATTTCATTCTTATTATCTACGCCTCAATTCTATTGAAATATCGCGGGACGTTCAAACTACTCAATAGAAGAAACTTTAATTCTACTACGCTGTTGCACACCTGACGTTGAGTAGTGGTTAGTAACAGATTCAACCTACTCTAGAAAAACGCTAAACATATGTTTTAGATTCGGGATATCTACCCCTACAATATCATCCGGTGCGCCTAAATCCAAATTACGTGAACTGATATCTGAATGGCTATCCTCACCTAGATTTCACGGATAATTAATTCTATAGCCTTATTTGTAGTTTTTTGTTACACCTGGCTATAATTTATAATATTTTATTGGATAATGCCTGCAAATGTTTTTAATTTAGTTTCGAGCAATTGAGTAGTTTTGAGTGTAAATAACTGAATTTTTAATTGTATTACGTTAGTGATCAAGGGCATCAAGTAGGAGTGTGGTATAAAATGTACGTTATAAACATGTATGCACTAACTACTGTAAAGAAACCCTAATAAATACATACATTTTAGGGTTATCTACACCTAGAATATTATCCTATATACCTAAACTTCCGTAAATCCCGAATTCTAAAATGCACATGTACACAAATTCATTATTCTCACGTACCTTTCAAGGAAAATTAGTTCTAGAGTCTGTGTAACATTTTTTATTTGCACCCGGCAGTGAATTCTGGTTTATTATATATTTATGCTGTTCTCTACATATGCACAATATATTTGATTTTATTAAAGTTAGTACTATCTGGGGCTAAAGACTTGAAAAAAGCGCGGGAATTTCAAACTACTCCATACAAGTAAAAGTTTCAGTGGAACGTACCCTTTCTTGCAGTATTTAACTACACCGTTCAAGAGAGTTATTGTTAATTGTTTATTAAAACTGCAATATACATAAGCAATATATGTTTTATCAAGCGAGCGGTGCGAGCGTCTCCATTAGACTTTTATGGCACTTCTGTTTTATTTTGTTTTTTCACACAGAGCTTTTTCCTAGTAAGATTATATTTGGCATTACCGACGTCTAAACTGATTCCGTACTAGCCAATATTAAACCCCACGAAATTAACGTCTTTTCGTCATATCTCAATAACGCCACACAATATCGAAAAAGTGACAAGTATGCACAATTTGGGTTCCTAAGAGCTCAATATTATATGAAAAAGATTTATTAGTTTGCACTAATTATAATTATTATTTCGAATTTAATTAATTGACAAGTTAATTACAAATTACAACTATAATTACTACGATCCACACAATCTTTTTCATGAAATATTGAGCTCTCACGAACCCAAATTGTGCATACTTGTCACTTTTTCGATATTGTGTGGCGTTATTGAGATATGACGAAAATACGTTAATTTCGCGATTTTAATATTGGCGAGTAGTCCTTCCTCTTAAGGGGAGACATGGAGGCTGGAATGTCTACAGTAGGTGAAAATACCATACTTTTTTGCGAATGCCATGTGTAATTAATAATTGCAATATTTCAGTGAAACGTACCTGAAACCAGTTTTACGTGGTAATTCTCACGTTGCTTGACCCCCCCCCCCCCCCCCCCCCCCCACCAAACAACCTGGAGGGTGACCAAATTAATAAGGATTTTGGGAGTTATTAAGCTGTTATTAGTCTACAAGAGGGGAGTATTGCGTTGAGAAGAATAGGGAAATGTTATCGTTCGTGTATAGCTTTATAATAAATAATAAATCACTAATCTTTTCGTTTTGGTAGTAATTGTTGATTGTTGTTTTTTAAACAAATATGAACGTTAAAATATTAATGATGATGAAAAGCTTTCAATACACCGGCGCTAGAGCAACAAGATCTTTTGCGACACTTTTATCTTTATTTTTTATATTGAACAATAAAGACAGCTTTGAAATGTTTTCACCTCAAATTTCGAGAACATAGACGCGCTCGCTTACCAACATGTCAAACAGAGCGTTTTCCTAATTATAACCATAATTCAATTCAAAGTGCAATTTAAAAGTGGAACATAGAGTAGTCTACTTAAACGGAAGCTTAACTCTAGTATTGAGCAGGTTGAAGTTTTGAACGTCCCGCGCTATTTCAAAAGATTTGCACGTAAAGCCGCGTTCACATAAATGACTAGTGACTATTGACTATTGACTATTGACTATTGATTAGTGACTAAGCGAATTGAACCATAGGCGATACGTGCTGACGTTCACACAACTTTACTTTTGACTTATGACTATTGACTAGTGACTAACGAATTGAAGATATCTGGAAGTCATAGTTACAACCAATCACAACGTTCGCGTTCAGCCAATGAATGTGGAGCAACGGAAGTCAATACCACTATTCAATTGGACGTAGTTATGCAGAAAGGAACCAACCCACACATATCTGAAAAATAGTTACAGCGGTTCTAGTATTACTTCTTATCATAAAATCTGCATTAACTCCACGATATCTACAAAATCATGTTAAATACACTAGTTATATGTAAATTTAAGGAGAAGAAAATATTTCCAAAAATATTTGTATTTTGGTTGCTAATACGAAAAATGTTGGTTGGTTCCTTTCTGCTTACTAGGATAAGTCAACAACATAAAATAAAATGTGGGTTGGTTCCTTTGCTTTTACTATATTTGATGAAATAAAGTTTGACAAAAAGTGAAATATTAGGATTTTAAATGAATAGGTAGTAGTTTTTATATATGTGGATTAATTTAACTTTCAATCCCGCCATGCTTCCATTTTTGTTACATTAACCTCAATAATTGCAACGGCTTTTCCTACTCTGCTTTCAACATAAACATCCGGCCGAACTTTGGGTTTATAGATAGATATGGGATTCTTCTTTTTATCCTTAAAATCACATTTAAAAAATACAAATGTTCTGAAAACAACAATAACAAAATATAATGATCAGAATGGAAAGAAACATAAAATGTTGCATTTTCAATCTTACATTAAGCAGAAAAGAACCAAGTGGGTTGGTTCCTTTCTGCAAAATACGAACTGTAGGATTTCTTGTGTAGCCTACCGGTAGCAGAAAAGAACCAAGTGGGTTGGTTCCTTTCTGCAAAATACGAAATGTTGAATTTTCTTGTGTGGGTTGGTTCTGGTGCGTATAGAAGGCAGCACATATATAATACTAAGTTGGGAATTAACACATACTTGGAGGCCTCTATTGTCGATGCTTGGAACTATTTTTCTTAAAAAAAAAATATTTGTGGGTTGGTTCCTTTCTGCATAACTACGTCCAATTACTGTCAAGTGTATATTTGTTTTTGACTATTTCCGGCGAATATTATTTATTTATTATTTTTATGAAGCTGTCATACAATAAAATATTCTTATTTTGAAAACAAATCTTCAAAACAAACAAGAAACATACAAAACCTTCACAACTTGGTTAAGCCCATCATTAAACGTTTTAACTGGTGAACAGTTACTATCGCCATACCTCGTTTTCTTCATAATGTTGCAATTTTATTATTTTGACAGCTCGTTGTTTGTCAATCAGTTTGATTCATTTGTTCTAGGTGGCAGATCATACGTGGCAAAGAACTTAGTTGTGTAGTGTTCATATCTTTCTTTGGGTAGTCAATAATCACTAGTCAATAGTCAATAGTCAGTAATCAATAGTCATTTATGTGAATGCGGCTTAAGCCGCATTCACATAAATGACTATTGATTACTGACTATTGACTATTGACTAGTGATTATTGACTACCCAAAGAAAGATATGAACACTACACAACTAAGTTCTTTGCCACGTATGATCTGCCACCTAGAACAAATGAATCAAACTGATTGACAAACAACGAGCTGTCAAAATAATAAAATTGCAACATTATGAAGAAAACGAGGTATGGCGATAGTAACTGTTCACCAGTTAAAACGTTTAATGATGGGCTTAACCAAGTTGTGTAGGTTTTGTATGTTTCTTGTTTGTTTTGAAGATTTGTTTTCAAAATAAGAATATTTTATTGTATGACAGCTTCATAAAAATAATAAATAAATAATATTCGCCGGAAATAGTCAAAAACAAATATACACTTGACAGTAATTGAATAGTGGTATTGACTTCCGTTGCTCCACATTCATTGGCTGAACGCGAACGTTGTGATTGGTTGTAACTATGACTTCCAGATATCTTCAATTCGTTAGTCAATAGTCAATAGTCATAAGTCAAAAGTAAAGTTGTGTGAACGTCAGCACGTATCGCCTATGGTTCAATTCGCTTAGTCACTAATCAATAGTCAATAGTCAATAGTCAATAGTCACTAGTCATTTATGTGAACGCGGCTTTACCTAATAAAATATAAACTGTTGATGTATATAGTTGGTTAATAAACAATTCACCAAAATCCATATCCAAGTGTAATTCAAAACTGCATTTAAAGTCTAGAATTAGTTTTCCGTGAAACCTAGGTGAGGATAGCCATTCATCGCAGATATCATTTCACGTCATTTGGATTTAGGCGCACCGGATGATATTGTAGGGGTAGATAACCATAATCTAATAAAATATGTTAAGCGTCTGTCTAGAGTAGGTTAAATATGTAACTAACCACAATTCAATGTCAGGTGTGTTATTAAATAACTGCAACAGAGTATAGTAGAATGAACATTTCTTCTATTGAGTAGTTTGAACGTCCCGCGATATTTCAATAGAATTGAGGCGTAGATAAAACTAAATATTATAAAATAAAATATATTCTGGTGTTGTATATAGTTGCTTTAATAAACAATTAACCATAATTAACTACCAGGAGTAATAAATCAGTAAGAAGTATTACCAAATTAGGCAAACTTCCCTGCAACGCATTTCCAATGTTATTTTACCACCGTGAGAATAGCTACCATGCCTACCTTCACGTACCGTACACGCACGGGATTACTTTGGACGTCAATAATAACAAAAATAATGTAACTAAACTAATTCTGCTTGGGTATATAGTTGCACTTATTAACAATTTACCATAATTCATAGACAAGTGTAATTAAAACTAGAAATAAGACTCTACAATTAATCTTGCGTGAAACCTACGTGAGGATAGCCATTCAGATTTGATGTTTCACGGGGGTTTGGATGTAGGCGCACCAGAGGGCTTTCTAGCTGTCGATAACTCTAATATAACAAAATAAAATATATTCAGCGTATGTCTAGTGTACCTTAAATAAACAATAACAATAACAATAAGTTAGTGTCAGGTGTGTAATTAAAAACAGAAACAGAGTAGTGCAATGAACGTTTCTTGTATTGGGTAGTTTGAACGTCCCGCGCTATTTCAATAGACTTTAAACGCAGATAATACTAAATATTATCAAATAAAATATAATCTGATGATGTGTATAGTTGCTTAAATAAACAATCAACCGTAATTCACTGCCAGCAGTATTTAATTACTAAGGATTTTTACTGAATTAGGCAAACTTCCATGCATTTCATCTCCCATGTTATTTTACCACCGTGAGAATAGCTTCCATGCCTGTCCTCACGTACCGGTACCGTACACGCACGGGACCACTTTAGACGTCAATAATAACAAAATAATGAAACTAAACATATTCTGCTAGTGTATATAGTTGATTAAATAAACAATTCACTATAATTCATAGCCAAAAGTAATTAAAAACCAATTAAGACTCTAGAGTTAATTTTTTGTGAAACCTACGTGAGGATAGCCATTCAGATTTGATGTTTCACGGGGGTTTGGATGTAGGCGCATCGGATGACAGTGTAGGCGTCGATAACTCTAATATAACGAAAAATATTTTCAGCGTATGTCGAGAGTACCTTAAATAAACAATAAACAATAATTTAGTGTCAGGTGTGTAATTATAAACTGCAACAGAGTAGTCCACTGAACGTTTCTTGTATTAAGTAGTTTGAACGTCCCGCGCTCTTTCAATAGACTTTAAACGCAGATAATACGAAATATTATCAAATAAAATACAATAATATGATGTATATAGTTGCTTTAATAAACAATTAACCATAATTCATTGCCAGGAGTAATTAATAACTAAAAAGTATTACCGAATCTGGCAAATTTCCCTGCAACGCATTTCCCATGTTATTTTACCACCGTGAGAATAGCTTCCATGCCTATCCTCACGTACCGGTACCGTACACGCACGGGACCACTTTAGACGTCGATAATAACAAAATAATGAAACTAAACATATTCTGCTATTGTATATAGTTGATTAAATAAACAATTCACTATAATTCATAGCCAAAAGTAATTAAAACCCAATTAAGACTCTAGAGTTAATTTTTCGTGAAACCTACGTGAGGATAGCCATTCAGATTTGATGTTTCACGGGGGTTTGGATGTAGGCGCATCGGATGACAGTGTAGGCGTCGATAACTCTAATATAACGAAAAATATTTTCAGCGTATGTCGAGAGTACCTTAAATAAACAATAAACAATAATTTAGTGTCAGGTGTGTAATTATAAACTGCAACAGAGTAGTCCACTGAACGTTTCTTGTATTAAGTAGTTTGAACGTCCCGCGCTCTTAAAATAGACTTTAAACGCAGATAATACGAAATATTATCAAATAAAATACAATAAAATGATGTATATAGTTGCTTTAATAAACAATTAACCATAATTCATTGCCAGGAGTAATTAATAACTAAAAAGTATTACCGAATCTGGCAAATTTCCCTGCAACGCATTTCCCATGTTATTTTACCACCGTGAGAATAGCTTCCATGCCTATCCTCACGTACCGGTACCGTACACGCACGGGACCACTTTAGACGTCGATAATAACAAAATAATGAAACTAAACATATTCTGCTATTGTATATAGTTGATTAAATAAACAATTCACTATAATTCATAGCCAAAAGTAATTAAAACCCAATTAAGACTCTAGAGTTAATTTTTCGTGAAACCTACGTGAGGATAGCCATTCAGATTTGATGTTTCACGGGGGTTTGGATGTAGGCGCATCGGATGACAGTGTAGGCGTCGATAACTCTAATATAACGAAAAATATTTTCAGCGTATGTCGAGAGTACCTTAAATAAACAATAAACAATAATTTAGTGTCAGGTGTGTAATTATAAACTGCAACAGAGTAGTCCACTGAACGTTTCTTGTATTAAGTAGTTTGAACGTCCCGCGCTCTTTCAATAGACTTTAAACGCAGATAATACGAAATATTATCAAATAAAATACAATAATATGATGTATATAGTTGCTTTAATAAACAATTAACCATAATTCATTGCCAGGAGTAATTAATAACTAAAAAGTATTACCGAATCTGGCAAATTTCCCTGCAACGCATTTCCCATGTTATTTTACCACCGTGAGAATAGCTTCCATGCCTATCCTCACGTACCGTACACGCACGGGACCACTTTAGACGTCGATAATAACAAAATAATGAAACTAAACATATTCTGCTATTGTATATAGTTGCTTAAATAAACAATTCACTGTAATTCATAGCCAAAAGTAAATAAAAACTGCAATTAAGACCCTAGAATTAAGTTTTTGTGAAACCTACGTGAGGATAGCCATTCAGATTTGACGTTTCACGGGGGTTTGGATGTAGGCGCACTGGATGACTTTGTAGGCGTCGATAACTCTACTATAACGAAAGAATATAATATTCAGCGGTTGTTTAGAGTAGGTTAAATAAACAAAAAACCATCATTTATGCGTGGGTGTAATTAGAAACTGCAAAAAAACATTAGAAATACGTTTTCTGTGATACATACCTACGTGAGTATAGCCATTGATTTTTGGGGTTAGGCCTACACGTAGGTTTGTTTGTAGGCATGAACACGACTAGTTGTCACAATTTATTACTGACATTTAACAATAGATACAATATTGTAATAAAAAAACAATTATTTGCAGTATTTTTCGAAGTTTTGAGCCTTGAGAGTAAGAAATAGTGTAGGCCTAGGCCTACTTGTAGCCCATAGGCCTAGGCCCATCACTAGGCCAACAGATTTCCATTGATTTAACACTATAAATCTTAAACAAACAGGTAAATAATCACTTAAATAACATATTAACACACTGTAATTATACACAATACAATTTAATCATATTTAAATGGCTACATACAACAATACAAGAACATTTCCGTGTCTATTACAAGTTCCACACGTCCCATGTTAATTTACCACCGTGAGGATAGCCATATTGCCTACCCTCACGTACCGTGAAGGTAGCGGTTGATGCTATTCTCACGTACCGTGAGGATAGCCACTCCCAAATAAAAATCGCGGCTAGCGGCAAAACCTGGAGGTATGTGATTTGCAAACTGGCGGTTAAAACAAAAGTAGCGGAATTGTAGGTAAAACTCAATTTTACCTCATAAATGTAAAAAAAAGGCCAATCATACGCCCATCCATCAACCTCTGGCCCTAAGGTAGGAGCCAGAATTAGAATGATTGTGTAATTTTCTAACAATTTATTTAAAAGTGTATTGTTTTATTATATTTTGTATTATTGTGATCATGTTTAAACATTTTTTTCCCCTGCATAAGAAGATTGCCATTATTTTGAATACCTAACGTGTGATCAAACAATATTTACTTTCTTTGAATTTAAGGTTTTACGAAGTTGTATGGAAATAAAATCGATAAAAACAATATTTCACCCCTGTGTGGAGAATATTGTATGTTTTTTGTTGCTTTGATGACATTTTGTAAATCTAGCGGTTTGAAGGTGAAATCTGGCGGATATTTAGAAACTTTTAGCGGGCACGTTGCCACATCAGTTGGCAACACTGAGTTCAACCAAGTTCAACGTTGCCTACGTGTTGCCTACTTGTTGCGACGCATTGTCAACTGTCAACCGTCAACTCATTTCCTTCTGTATGAAATCAGTGTTCTGTAGTCTGTGTTCTGTAGAGACATGGCTCCATTTGAGTTCTATCTTTTTCCAGGACCATATCGAGATTTCCTTATTTATCTTATTGAGGTAAGAAAATAATGATTGACCTAGGCCTACGTGGTTACTGTTTAGCTCTGCTGCTGTTAGCCCATATGGGCCGGTAGGGGTAAACTAGGGACGTGTCTGAATACCATTACCATTCTTGGTCTTGGTTGGAATTCATAGTCGGCCCCTACACCTAGGGGCGCCCATTGTTACCAAGGTAACAATTGTTTGCATGTTATTTCCCATAAACAAAACAAATCCATAGCAACA
The DNA here is from genome assembly GCA_945910005.1 of Isoperla grammatica. Taxonomy (NCBI): domain Eukaryota; kingdom Metazoa; phylum Arthropoda; class Insecta; order Plecoptera; family Perlodidae; genus Isoperla; species Isoperla grammatica. The sequence continues at coordinate 12,771,644 of OX246742.1, read as the reverse complement.
ATGGGTGCCCCTAGGTGTAGGGGCCGACTATGAATTGACCAGTTTCCTTAACAGCGCTGCGGCGAGTTTTGGAAGCTCGCATATGACATAGTTAACATTGAAGACATAGGCGAAAAACCACTTATCTCGCTCTAGCTACGAAAATAATTTTTTTAGCGGGAGACTTATTTGAAAGCGTTTATGGGAATTACAATTCTACGTATTTTGAAAGTATTACGAAAAATCTACATGCAGCAATGAGGGAGTTATTGATCGTAAATGATCTTCTTGCGTGTGGCTGCTGCGCGAATCTCGCCTCTAAGGCGTGACCTTCTGTCGTATACGCAGGCTGAGCCGTCGCTGGTGTGCGTAAGGTCTACTAGCGAGATTTGAGTGAGATGCACATTTCAAACGAACAAGCCGCGCCAAGAAACCGTTGTACAACTAGCAAATATGAAAATAGAACCACGCTCATTGGATCTGACAGATCGGCGCGTCAAGTTGACTTAAACGTGCAATATTAGGTTCGGGATTTGTAAATCATATACAAAGGAAGTGTAATTATTTATTATTTTTAAACTTCTCACAAACGTCTGGTAGGCTATGTATACAGCATTTGTTAAAAAATGAATTATACAAATAAGTGATAAACATATCGAGGCGGAATGTTAAATTCAGTGCTATATTACCAGTTTGTCATATTAAGAAATCAACCGTAAGAAAAAAATACACTTGCTTGGTGATGTACACTATTCGCCGATCTATCAGATCCAATGAGCGTGTTGATAGGTTCTATTTTCATATTTGCTAGTTGTACAACGGTTTCTTGGCGCGGCTTGTTCGTTTCTAATGTGCATCTCACTCAAATCTCGCTAGTAGACCTTACGCACACCAGCGACGGCTCAGCCTGCGTATACGACAGAAGGTCACGCCTTAGAGGCGAGATTCGCGCAGCAGCCACACGCAAGAAGATCATTTACGATCAATAACTCCCTCATTGCTGCATGTAGATTTTTCGTAATACTTTCAAAATACGTAGAATTGTAGTTCCTATAAACGCCTTCAAATAAGTCTCCCGCTAAAAAAATTATTTTCGTAGCTAGAGCGAGATAAGTGGGTTTTCGCCTATGCCTTCAATGTTATCTATGTCATATGCGAGCTTCCAAAACTCGCCGCAGCGCTGTTAAGGAAACTGGTCAATTCCAACCAGTTGCACGTATTCGGACGAGAGCTGGACATCACCATTGAGTTTAAAATGACATCACTTGATTAAAGTAGGGTTAGGGTCGTAACGCGTCATCCGATCCCAATTGCCTAGACTAGGACGTGTCCGAATACCATTCTTGATTTCATTCTTATTCTTATTCTTAGTCTTGTTCTTGGTCTTGTTCTTATTCTCGCTCCAGTTGCACGTATTCGGACGAGAGCCGGACATTACTTGATTTAAGTAGGGTTAGGGTCGTAACGAGTCATCAGATCCACATTTTTTTTTTTAATCAACATCTATAACCAAAATGTACGATCAAATATGCATTGTGTTTAATAATAATTACATTGTAGTAACTTTTGAAGGCAACAGGCTTTAAATACTTAATAATTAACTGAGATATGTTCTGACCCATCGTCCGCCATCTTCCGGAATGAAATCTAGTGTGCACTACAACAACAACAACAAAGCATCTAGGTGGGGGGTTTGCGTGCGAGCTTAGGCGCACCCCCTTGAATGCGTCGGTGCCTGACACGAAGTGCCAATAATCCAACCAAAATTGCGATTGTTATTAGAAGCGGCTAATAATAGGGCGAAGGCAACTGGGAGTTGCGAAAATATGAGGCGACTGACAAGACCGCAGGACGGTCGGTTAGTTCGCACACTGGTCACCGGGCGCGCGCCAAGCGCCAACGAGCGAGGCGCACTTTTGGCGCTGGCTTCGAGTCACACGAACGCACACGCGCACATGTAGATAGATATTATTGTGTATTGTAGCTAGCAGCTATCTACAGTACATTAATTGTAATATCCGTGCCAACGTGGATAGGGGACGGCAGTCGCGGCCTTAAATGCGCGGCAGAACCGACGGAGAAGCACAGGGGACCCGCGGCGGGGCGAGCGCCCCCGGCAGAGGCGACTTGGCGACGGCGGGTGGCGGGATATCCCGGGGTCCCGCGGTCGGCGGCAGCGGAGAGGGCAGCACGCACTCGCGCCCCCTTCGAGGGTGGCTCGCATGGAGGCGGGTAGTCGGGCCGGCGCGGGGCGGGAGGCGGAGCAGACGCCGCAGCGAGGGCGCGAATGAGAGGGTTGCCGCTATCGGCGAGGCGAGCGAAGTAGTGCGACGCGAGAGTGGTGAGGTATTCCCCGACCAAGGGGACTCCCAGGTCATTGTGCACGTCGGCCATTCGAGTGGACCGCGGAACCTCCGCAACAAGGCGGAGCACCTTGTTTTGGAGGACTTGCAGCCCGCGGATGTGCGACGCGGCACAAGAGGACCAAACGGGAGAGGCGTACGTCAGTGCGGGCCGCACAACTGACGTGTATAGGCGCAGTTTCGTCGCCGGTGACATCGAGGCGCTGCGGAGGAGCGGATACAAAGAGGCCAGCTTGCCCGTCCCCTTGGCGACGGCGGCGGCGACGTGCGGCCCGAAGGTGAGGCGGCGGTCGAGCAGGACACCGAGGCACTTGGAGACGCTAGACCAGATGATGTCCTCGCCGTGGAGGCGGAACGGTGCCGGCTCCGGCCCATGGGAACGGTGGAACAGGGTAGCGCATGTCTTGGAGGCGTTGAGGCCCATGCGCCACAAGGTGTACCAGTCCGCGGCGCCGTCGAGAGCAGCTTGGCCACGCGCCACGGCCACTTCGGGAAGGGAGGCGGTGGCTACCGCCGAGACGTCATCCGCGAAGAAGAAGTATGTGACACCAGGGGGAGGGGGGGGGAAATCATGGGTGTAGACATTGAAGTAGAAGGGCGCCAGAACGGAGCCCTGGGGCACCCCAGCCCCGATGGGCCGCGCGGAGGAGGTGGATCCCCCCCGCTGGACGAAGAAGGAGCGGCCGCGGAGGTAAGAGCTCGTGAGCCGCACCAGGTAGTCCGGGAAGTCCAAGGCGATGAGTTTGTGGAGAAGGCCCTCGTGCCAGACGCGGTCAAACGCCTTGGAGACATCAAGGAAAACACCGACAGCCGCCTGTTGTTCAGCCCACGCAGCGCGGATCGTTGCAACGACGCGGGCGACCTGGTGGACAGCTGAGTGGCCCGCGCGGAAGCCGAATTGGGCGGGCGGGAGAAAGTCACGGTCGTCAGCGTGACGTTGGAGCCGCGCAAGTATCACTCTCTCGAACATCTTCGAGAGAATGGAGAGAAGGCTGATAGGGCGGTAGTTGCCCGGGTCTCGGGGGGACTTCCCCGGCTTGAGGAAGGTGATGACCTTCGCAACCTTCCACGCCGCCGGGAAATGCTGCAGGCGGAGGCAGGCGTTGAAGATTGCGAGGAGGTGGTGGGCGGCGTTGTCAGGCAAGGCAGTGATCATTTGCCCCGTGACGCGGTCTGGTCCCGGAGCCTTGCGGGGCGGAAGTTCTCGCGCGATAGCCGCCATCTCCGCCATCGTGCACAGGGCGCCAGCAGGGACGGCGCTCGGGGCCGGGAGCGCTCCAAGGTGGGACGCGACGGCGTCAGCGATGGCTGGAGAATCCACGGTGGGGCAGTTAGGCTGGAAGGAGTCCTCCAGAGCGTCGGCGAGCGCGGTGGCTTTCTCGTCAGGTCCGCAAGCAAGCCCACGGCGGCCCGCGATGGGCGGATCGGGGTGGGGCTGGCGCTGCAGGGTGCGCGCCATCCGCCAGACAGAGTTGCCTTCGAAGGAAAGGGCGGCCACAGCGTCATCCCATTTGTCGGCACGATACGCGGAAATGTCAAGCCGTAGCTGCGAGCAGGCCCTGTTGAGCGCCCGCCGGAGATCGGGAGTGCGCGAGCGCTGCCAACGGCGGCGAAGGGCATTTTTGGCGGCGACCGCACGTTGCAAGCGAACCGGAAGATCGAAGATCGTCACCCGTTTGGCCGTGCGCGTGGGCATGGCCGTCTCGACGCCTCGATGGATGGCGACTGTGAGGCTGCGGAGGGCCGAGTCAACCGCCGCTTCCGTGGGAAGGGGGGGGTGGGGCGGACGGGAGCGCGGTCTGGACCGAGGAGGTGAAGGTACTCCAGTTCGCCGCCTAAAAGTCGAGGAATGTCCGAGGGGGTGACGAGAGAAGTTTGTCTCCGACGCGGATGAGGAGGGGGTTGTGGTCGGAGGTCAGCGCAGGGACCGACGCGACGTCGTATGAGCAGCGGACACGGGAGAGGAGGACAACGTCCAGGACATCAGGCATGTGGGGCGGCACAAATGGGAAGTGAGTGGGGTCAAGGGGACCAGCCACCACGTAGTCGTGGAGTTGGGCGTGGGCGAAGAGGGCGTCACCTCGGCGGTTGGAGACCGCGGAGTGCCACGATGGGTGTTTGGCGTTGAGGTCGCCCGCCACGATGGTAGGGGTAGGGCTGGAAGTCAGGGCGTTGAGGCCCCCGTCCGTGAGCGTCCCAGATGGAGGTCTGTAGACTGAGAAGAGGCGGAGAGGTCCGCTAGGGAGGCGAACTTCGATGGCGGTTGCCTCGACGTGGCGCAGCGGTGGGACCGGCACCTCAACGTGTTGGACCCGAGAGTCGACCAGGATCGCCGTCCCCCCGCCGCAGTGACGTTGCGCCCCAGGTCGGTCGGTGCGGTAGACGGCATGGTTGGCCACCTTCCAAACAATGCCTGGGTGAAGATGGGTCTCGGAGAGGAGGGCAATGGAGGCCCCGTGCTCGCGCATGAAGAGCAAGAGTTCCGGAGTTTTTGCCTTAACACCGCCATTGGCATTCCAGGCAATGATGCGGAGGCCAGGTCCCTTTCTAGGGGGCATGGCTGAGTAGGTGGTGTTGAGCAAGGGCCTGAAGCATGCCCGCCATGTGGTAGACCGCGTGGTCGGTCGGGAGAAGGCGAGCAATCGCCTGCGCGAAGGTGATCACCACCCCCCAGGGGGAATCGCCCATCTCGGCGGCGTGGGTGGGCGGAGCCTGGGGGGCCGTGGGGCTGGCTGGGGCGGTGGCCGGGGGCGGAGCCGGAGACGGAGCACCGAGGATCGTTGAGGGCCCTGCGACGGGCAGCGCCGGGAAGGCAGCGTCGCGATAAGAGAAGCCAGCGCGTCGTGTTGACGAGCCAGCAGGCCGGGGGCGGCAGCGGGGGCGGAGGGGCGCTGGGCGCCGGACCCGCGCTGGCGTTCGAGAGCTCGGGCGTAATGGGGGCACGCCCGGGAGCACGAGGGGTGCGGCCCAGAGCAGTTGGCACAAGTGGCCGGCTGGTCGCGCGGCTTTGGGCACGTCTGGCCCTGGTGAGAGCCGGCGCACTTGTAGCACCGTGGATTATGGTCGCAGAAGGCGGCCGCGTGACCGAAGCGCTGGCAATTGTAGCACATGGGGACCCCTTTTTGTCCCCGGTAGTGCTCCACTGTGACGACAACGTGGCCGAGCCTCGTGAGGTCCGACAACGGTTTGTTCTCCGGGCTGATAACCATCGTAACGACGAAGAGTGGGGTGCGAGCGCGCGGGGCCTCGGGGGAGGCACCGGGCTTTGTGAGCTGGGTCACATGCTTAACATTGAAGCCGGCCTCCGCCAGGTCAGCCCGAACATCGGCAACCTCGTGGGTGCTGCTGAGGCCACGGATTACGAACTTACGGGTGTGGACGGCCCCCGTAGAGTACGAGTGCCACTGGGCGTGGTGAGCGCGCAGGGCGGCGGTGACAGCACTATAGTCGGCCGGCGTCGTCAGCGCCACTTTGAAGTGGCCGTTGTGCGGGGTTATTAAGAAGTCAGCGGCGACGAGCGGCTTGACACAGGCAAGCACGTCTACGTACCGCTCGAAGCCGTACACCATGATGGCAGGCACGCGGACCTTCCGGGGCGCAGTGGCCTCAACGCCCTCCATAGAGGCGTCGGGAGTCGAACCCTCACTGGCGGGTCCCGCTGGCTGCGTGTAGCCGTGATCGGCTAGCGGGGCGAAACAGTTTTCAAGTGGCAAGTCAGGCGCCTGGGGAGGGGATGGCTTGCGTCTGGCTGGAGGGCTGGCGCAATCGCCACGCGGGTGGTCTGTCTGCGACGCTGCAGCAGGACTCTCAGGGGTGTCACGAACCCTCTTCAGCTTCTTGGCCAGCTGCTGCTCGCGGGTCTCGACCCGGGACCAGCCAGGCTCGTCGGGCGAAGGGGTGGGGGCGTCGTCCATGTCGGACATCGGACTGGCAAGTGCCGTCGGGATGGGGGGCGGGAGGTGATAGATCAGATAAGGCAGGGGCGAGGGGCGAGAAGCGCAATGTTCGTCCACTCAAGGGACACCCCTGAGGGGCGACATGGAGGGCAATGGCGGGCAGGGCCCAAGCCCGTAGAAGAAAGTTTTGGCGTGTGTACGGGCGAGAGGCGGAACACACACACGCAAGGTAGAACGGAACGTAGCACGGTCCACGGGGGGACAAGCACACACAACGCACACACAGGTATCGTGACGCGACAGGTGTTAGGACGTTTGAAAGAAGCGCGACAAGTGAGCGAACAAGCGAGCGCGAAACCGGAACCGGACCCTTCTAGTGTGCACTTTTGATTCTCGTTCTTATTCTTATGACGTAGTTCACGCCGCGCGACAGTATTCGGACAGTACTAGATACGTCACGGATGATTGATGACGTAAAATCAAGAATCAGAATAAGAATGAACGTCGTTTTGGTACTATTCGGACACGTCCTTGGCCTAGGCCTAGGCCTAGCTACGTTTACCACGCGAGCCGAGCTCTAACACAGCGACAACAGCAGCATTCATCTGATAGATTCTCGCAAAGACATCTAGTTTCTGACTGGATGGACTAGAAACTGGATTTATAAGGCTAACTCTGCTAAAAATTATTTCAAAGATCTTTACAAGAACTTGTTAAAAAGTAAGATCTTGCCAAGAGTTTTTATGAAAAAAAAAAAAAAAAAAAAAACAAGATCCTGCCTAGTATTCTTATGAAAACAAGATTTTGTCAAGCTTTCTGAATAATACAAGATCTTGTCAAAACACATGATTTAGGGATTGGGTTAGGTTAGGTTAGGATAGGTTTAAATAGAAACTCAGCCAAGTCTATATTGAGCTTACACAGGCATGCAGCCTTCATTCAATTGATGTTATTTCCAATTCAGTTAAGAATTTAACCATAAGTCTTGAAACGTTCTTATCGATGAGTTTTTAGCCGGGCCTGCAGTTTTTATCATTTTCACTCTTCTTAACAAAAGACAGTCCTCATTTTGCTAATTTTACTGGTCAATTTCTTAGCAAGATTATAAAAATATTTTGACAAGATCATGGTAAGATCTTGAGAGCATATGTTGCCAAGAATTTCCGAAGATCTTGACAAGATTTTTCACCCAGGAAGGCTGGAAGTTATAAGTTAGTTATCTTTTCTTAGCCTTAGGTTGGAATTCATAGTCGGCCCCTACACTGGAAACTGATGGGCTGATGAAAACTCAGCATGGTTTTTACTTTTTTTTTAGACAAGGCTACTAGATTGTGAGTCTCAATTAGTTAGCTTAATTCAAGACCTTGCAGAGGTAGTTGATAAAAAGGGGGAAGTAGATGCATTAATGCTCGATTTCTCAAAGGCATTCGATATGGTACCTCATCATATTCTCATGGATAAAGTTAACAAATTAAATATTGATGAAAGAGTCATTAAATGGATAGATGAGTGGTTAACTGGTCGTATCCAAATGGTCAAGGTTGGGGATAAATTCTCAGAGGAAGTGAATGTTTCATCCGGAGTTCCACAAGGCAGTGTCCTAGGGCCATTATTATTCATTATTTTTTTTTAATGATATTGGAGATGGCCTTGATATAAAAATAAAAATAAGGTTATTTGCCGACAACTGCATAATTTATATGAAAATTCTTAATATTAATGATTGCCTTCTGTTCCAAAGAGCTATAGATACGATTCTTGAGTGGGTTAGGAAAAATGAAATGGGTCTAAATGCAGCTAAGAGCTAATTGATGAAATTTACACTCAAACAAAACACTTATCAATTCAAATATGTAATAAATGGGACTAGCCTTGAGTACCAAGACACCGGAAAATATTTGGGATTAACTTTAGATTCAAAACTGTCTTGGGGTGATCATGTAGGCCTAGCTGAGGTAGTAGCAAAGGGATATAGAGCACTCAATTTTGTTATGCGTAACTTAAGAGGCACAAGTAACAAGGTGCGAGAAAAGGCATATAAAGAAATAGTGAGGCCAACTCTTGAGTATGCAAGTTCAGTATGGGCTCCGCATACTACAACTCAGAGGGACAAGATAGAAAATGTGCAAAGAAAAGCTGCAAGAAGAGTTCTATGTAAATATGGTAGGCGTCATAGCCCTACAGAGATGATAGAGGAACTGGGGTGGCGATCTCTAGAAGAGCGAAGAGAAATTACTAGATTATGTGCATTGTATAAAACCATCTCAGGACATTCGGCATGGAGAGAAATTAACAGTAAGGTAGAGAAAGCCACATTCAAGGGGAAAAACGATCACACTGAAAAGCTGTTTGTGTGTGGTTTGTGAGTGTGATGTGGGTAAACATTCTTTTCTGGGATCTGCTATTAAACAGTGGAATGGTCTTCAGTAAAAGGGCTTCTCCCTTCCTTAATCAGTGGTTCTAATAATTACTTTATACTTATTTAGTGAGAAATTTATGTCAAATGTTTTGTAACTGAGTGAAAGAGCTCCAAACTAAACTAATAAAGAATACATACATACATACATACATACATACATACATACATACATACATACATACACCTAGCCACCAGCCCATTGTTACCAAGGTAACAATTGTTTGCATGTTATTTCCCATAAACAAAACAAATCCATAGCAACAATGGGTGCCCCTAGGTGTAGGGGCCGACTATGAATTCCAACCTTAGTGTTGGTCGTTAGCCTTGTCACTATCACAGGTTCAATCGTTGAGTGAGTAATATAGGGTAGAGTCGCAACGCAATCGGCAGTTTGTCTACCGCCTTATGCTGCCCAACATACTCGGGTACCCTAGTAGAAGTTCGCCAAGCAACGCGATGACGGAGTTTTCGGCTGTCTTTGTATATCTTCGGTGAAGTAGCCGACCAATCAGGCTCCATCATTGCGTCGTTTGGCGAACTCCTACTACCCGACTAAAGTACCTTGAAGAAAAGGCAAATGCAATAACATTCAAAATCGATGATTGGTTATTAGCAAAGAAACTAGGTTTAAATGGGAAAAAGACAAATTTCATTATTTTAGATTAGTTAAAAAGGAAGTCAAAGACAACTTAGTAGGCTAATTACTTTAATGAATCAAAGTAGAATGGGCAGTAAAAGGCGGTAGACAAACTGCCGATGGCGTGCGGCCTCTACCCTATATTACTCACTCAACGATTCAACTTTTAACCATAGTCCTTATGAGAACCCCTGGTGTGAGACTAGTCTAGGCCTAGTTTTGGGGTTTGTTTGTAGCTGTGTGTGGAACAGGGGAAAATCAACGGAAAAAGTAGAGAAAGTTTTATGAAATGGTTCAAGGCCAATCCACAATGAATATTAGCATTATTATTATTATTAGTATTATTAATTAAAATTATAACATTAGGCTTATTATATAATTAGCCTGTGTAACTTTCCTCATTTCAGTGGGGTGGTGGTAAAATATCTTCAACCTTGAGTGAGAAGACGCACAATATAACAGGTGGATTATTCGACTATCCACCGGATGTGCAATTTGATGTTTTGGGAGTAGACTACATCTTTACGAGTTTGAAAACCAAGCGCACACTGGATCCAGCTAATTTTGTGTAAGTATTTCTCTGTATCCTTCCTTGAAGAAAAGGCAAATGCAATAACATTTAAAATCAATGATTGGTTGTTAGCAAATAAACTAGGTTTAAATGGGAAAAATACAAATTTCATCCATTATAGATTAGTTGTTACCAGATTTTTTTAACGTGGCACCCACAATCGCGTGAGTCAAGCATCTTGCACAATCACTCACGACTTATTCCATTAAGTCCACACTCATGACACGCGCTCATCTCTAGTTTGGATGCCCCGCCCCCTTTCTGTCCGCCATTTTTAATGCCCTTCCAAGGTCATTGGGTATGTAAACATTAAACAATGAGGTCATTGACCTTGTATGTAAGCAATGAGGTCATTGAGCCTTGTATGTAAACAATACGGGTATTAAACCCAACAATAAGGTGTTTGACCCTTGTATGTAAACAATACGGTATTAAACCCAACAATTGGTCATCGACCCTTGTATGTAAACTAGAAGGTTTAACTGACCATTGTATGTAAACAATAGATCTCAGAATAAATATACTGTAATAGGTTGTTAGCAGGAAATAGAAACAAACAACAGAATAAAAGTCATTAGTCATTTTTTAAATTAGAAAATCTCCTAACACCATTGACGCGTAAGCGATAATCAATCAAAGATCTATATTTCACATATGAAACATACAACATATTACCGCAAGTTTTTAATTCAAACCAAACAAACTTTCAGGTTGTTATTTTACGAAGTAAAATTTAAATATTGAGTGAATCATAGACAAGTTTTTAATTCACTTAGACAAAGAAACAAAATTCACATTTGTTCATGATAAAAGATTTTTGAGAAGTGATAAATAAAAAAACTAACAAAAAGTTAAACATTTGTTTTAATCAATGAAATAACATTCTACTTAGGTCTACATGGTAGGTAATCTGTTGCTGTGTTGAGTACTGTGGGGATCTGTAAACGTCTGCTGCTGTGTGGTGGAAGAGACTGGTGCTCTCCTTGTTAGAACATCTACGTCTTTTATACAGAGCATTTTGCATAACAACGGTATAATACACCCTCTATTGCAATTGCAAGGTCTGGGCGTAGTTCCAATTTATAAATTGCATCCGATCAAGGGCAAAGTTGTTTTTGCATCTGTGATTATAAGGAAGTACACCTAGCAACTTAGGGTGGCTCGTTGGTCCAGTGGTTGGCATCCCTGCTTCCAATGCAGAAGGTCCGGGGTTCAAATCCCGCTTCAGGCACAAGTTTTTAACTTCTAATATGTTTTCAATTTCATCACTTCTTGGCTTAGAAATAAGTAAACGGTGACTTTGGAGCCGTCCTAGCAACGAAGCACTCAATAATTTTTAAGTTGTTCTGAATCGGCCTTGTTGATTCTGGCATCTATCTGCAGGTGTTTGCACTGTCCAATCGGCAATCACTGATTCATATGTTTCCTATGTGAAATATCTATCTTTGATTGAATGATTGGTTACTTATCGCTCACTCGTCGATGGTGTTCGGAGCCTGCGAGTTTGGTTTAGTCACTTTAAATTAAAGTCCCCCACTGTAAATCAGTTTAGTTACTGAGTGAGTAGACTCTAAATGTGAATTTATTTATTTATGCAATGCAATGCACCTAGTAAAAGGGAAAGTTATTTTCGCATGTGTACAAACACAGTCACTGTTGCTAGGCAGATTACCACAAACATGTCTATTTTTAAATTGTAATGAACACAATAATTAATTACTGATAAAATCAGTTATTGGTTTTATATAGAAAGTAAAAAATTGTAATAAAACAGGTAAAGGAATCATATTATAGCTTAACCAATTAAAATCAAGACAAACAGAATTGTAATTAATTGAATTGATCAAATTAATTAATGTAACTATTTACCAATACTTCGTCTACGTCTAAAGTGTATTTCACCGAATAAATTCACTGCCGTTTTTGCACGCAACTGCTATGCGCGCCAAGGGTCTTCCCCCACCACCCGGCCGCGCGCTCAGAGTGAGAGACTGCTCGTAAATTATACCTGTCCTGTCCTGTTGTAAATGTCCTCTATTCATACTGTAGTCACACATACAAAATCCACAGATTCATTATTTCGTAAGTTTTAACACGTTATTTGGATTCTTGAATAAAAACCAATACGTTTCCATGTTTGAATCGTCCTAATAGGCCAACAGCTTCATAAAGAAGAAACAGTCACTACTTTGCCGTATACTCTCAGTCACTATACAAATGCATTACTTAGGAGTTATTATAAATTATTGTAAATTACTAAATTATAAGTACAAATTTATTTTTATTTTATTTATTTTGTTTTATTATTTAAAACAGGAAATTCTGCGACATGTGTAAAGTTTTAACTCATTTTTTTATTGACTGACAGTTTCCGTCATGGTGTTTGTTATTTAACTTATGTTTTCACTCATTTGTTCATTTGTTTATATTTATCTTCAGTGCTTAATAAAACCATATTTGTATTATTCGTCATTTGTGGGTTCTGTATCTGTTGAGTGTTGATGTTATGCAATAAACAAATAGGCCTAAATAAATAACTAAACTTGGTATACATAACAATTCACAGATCATGCACGAAGGCATTCGCACACTAAAATAGAAACTTGTATTCACTTTATGGGCAATATAGTGTGAATACAAGTGTTCATAGTCGACCCCTACCCCATTAGAAGTCTGTATAAACTGTTGCTAATTATTTTATAAGTGATATTTTCCATACAAAAAACCCTAGCAAACAGTGTTGAGTTCTAGTGCAATTAATTATCGACTCTGAATTCGTACGGACCTCAGTCTTATGCACTCTGCTGATACACACCCACGCACGAGTAGATTATTATAATTTAGTTGTACAATAAACATTTAATCCGTCGTCTCACGTCGAAGACACGAAACCGTCGACTAATCTTTCCAACAAAAGGCGATTATTTAACAAAAGAGCATTGAAAATGTTGTTTCCCTGCCAGATGTCATTTTTCGATGTCGCCAAGTCAATGGTCTTACAGGTGTATCGCGGGGCATTCAACTTTCTTTCAAAATATACTAAGGGGTAGGACGAGTGACAAAAGAATGCGTTGATGACGAACGGTAATGTGACAATTGTGTAAGGAAGGGTTGGTCAGTTAGAGGTGACTGACCCGCTTATTCCGCACGTGCGATTTGGGATTTGCCGATGGTTCGCCGTTTTCGACTTTGAGAATTATTGGAATTAACGTATGTGTTGTGATTAATCGGTTACGTCATCTGAAGAAGTTATTCATACCGTATTGAAGTGTCAGTATTATCTTCTTGTGATGTAGTCGGTCTATTGGGACGTTTCAAACATAAAAACGTGTTGGTTTTTCCTCAAGAATCCAAATACATAATTGGTTAAAAGTTAAGAAATTTTGAATCTGTAGATTTTGTATGTGTTACTGAAGTGATTAACTGTATCAATAGAGACTGAATACAGGGCATCTTGACAGGAATAATTTACGGTCAGTCCCTCGAACTCGCCGCGCGGCCGAGTAGTGGGGGAAGACCCTTGGCGGGGTCGGAGGGGAAATGCGGCTACGTCAGTGAATTCTTTCAGTGGAATACACTTTAGAATTGTAATTGCAATAATGTTACTTTAGCAAGAAAAATTATATCTATTAAACTAAAGAGGGCTTAAAATAATAACGTTTTTTTTTCTTTTCAAGTATAATTAGTACAAGGAACATCAAATTGAAGGATATTTACTCTTGAATATAGCTTCATTGAAATGCTGCGTGTCTGGGTTCCTGAAATTAAGATGACCTTCATTGAACGGCTTGGAGGTACTATAAATACGAGATGTGTTGAGGTAGAATATTTCACTCAACTACAGACTGGAAAACAAGCAGCACCGATCTACCTCATAGTCTACAGAGAATTACAACATGTTTACATAATTGCATGCGTGTTACTTAAAACATGTTTATTGTTTACATATTATTCGTCTACGATTACAATAGATTCACTTGTCAAGGCAGATCAAGATAACAGCTGAAAAATTAAGACATTAAAAATTGGTTTGCAGCTGTTTCACTCAGACAGAACCGCATAATAGATTATGTATTTAAATATTATGATCATGGCTCGTTGGTCCAGTAGGTGGCTCGTTGGTCCAGTGGTTAGCATCCCTGCTTCCAATGCAGAAGGTCCCAGGTTCAAATATCGGTTCAGGCAAAAGTTTTTTAACTTCTAATAAGGATTCAGTTCCATTACTTCTTGTCTTAGAAATAAGTAAACCGTGGCTTTGGAGCCGTCCGAGCAACGAAGCACTCTAATTCAAAGCTTCGGCCGATGTATCCCCGAGGCCGCGGGGGGGGGGGGGGGGGATGTATGGCCGAGCTATCGTCGTTGGACTGAGGAGACGGTAGGTTCTCGCTACATGACAAATATGGTGGAGGCGCCGGGTCGGCCCGAATCGGCTTTGTTGATTCTGACATTTGTCCGCAGGTGTTCACACTGTCCAATCACTGATTCATATGTTTCGTATTTGAAATATCGATCTTTGATTGGTTATCGCTCACTTTTCGATGGTGTTTGGAGCCTACAGGGTTGGTTTAGTCACTTTAAATTAAAGTGATCAAATATCATCTGATGTTGCACCGCATTGTCTGATTGAATGAACAGTGTTTTACAACAACATTTTACAACAACAAAATTTACAAAAAAATAAAAAATACAACAACAAAATAGACATGTTTGTGGTAATTTGCTGTGACTGTTTCACATGCAAAAACAACTTTCCTCTCACTAGATGTACTTTGCCCTTGATCAAATGCATTTTTCATACTATACTGAAACAACGCCCTGACCTTGCAATACAGGATGCATTATACTGCTGTTACGCAAATGTTCTGTATAAAAGACGTGTGTTCGAACAAGCACAGCAATAGTGTCTTCCACAATACAGCAACTGTCTACAGACCTCTCTACAGTACTCAACACAGCAACAGATCACCTAGATACCAGGTAAGTAGTATGTTATTTTATTGTTTAAAACTTAAATGTGTACTTTTGTTGGTTTTTAATAATCTTTTCTCAAAAATGTTTTATTATAAACAAATGTGTATATTGTTTCTTTCAATTTCTTAAATGAATTAAAAAACTTGTCTATGATTCATCCAATATTTAGTTTTTTACTTCGTGAAATAATAGACCTTAAAAGTTTGTTTGATTTGAATTAAAAGCTTGTGGTAATATGTCATAATTATGTTTCATATTTGAAAATGAAATATAGATCTTTCATTGGTTATCGCTTACGCGTCAGTGGTGTTCAGAGCCTACAGGGTTGTTTTGTCGCTTTACATTAAATACCACCACTGATCATTTCATTGGTCTTGTTACTGATGGGTAAACTCTATAATTGTTTTATTTGTACCTTCATATGGGTGACATACAGCAAATAGTCATGTACTCTATTTTGTTGTTGCTGTTGATGAAATCGAGTTAAGAATGTCATTCAATCCCTGATTGAGTGAAATAAACTCACTCACTCTCACAGTCTTTGTCCGATTTTGGTAACAATGGCTGATATTTTATCACTAAGTAGGAATTCATACTTTGAAACCATTTTGTTCATAACTATAAAAATGGAGTTAGTGACTTTTTACTGTACGTCTATGACAATTTTGTATTTTAAAATGACTAATGATTTTTATTCTGTTGTTTGTTTCAGTACGATGGCTTCAACAATAATTGGAAACTTCAACCAGGAAAATAACGAGGTTATAGTAAAGAATTTGGTAGACTTAGTTAAAGACAAAAAATACAAGATAGAAGAAATGTCCAAAGTCGAGACTAAGTTCGGTGAGTCTTTACTAGTCAAGTGTATGGACGACATATCTGAACAAAGCTTCAAAATTTTCCCCCCGAAAAGATATGCCTCGGCATTGTCAGCCCAAGACATATTAACATTTAATAATCTAGAGAGAAAACCTTCCCTCATATTCGGAGGATGTGAGGAAGGCAGGAGTAATAAATTTAGTTTAGAAATGTACAAAATTGAAAATACATTCTATTTTTTTTTCTTCTTTTTTTAATTCTTTTGACAACAACAGCGAGAAAAAACGGAAAAGGAGAAGAATTCCTTTATCGTATCCTGACGGAGTATTAGAAGATCGGGACTCTCTATACTGCAAATGATGCATAAAAAAGATATGCATCTGTTATGTGACAGTCATAGATGATTCGGATAAAGAAGAGAGTCTCGTTATTTGTATTGAGGATGATGATGATGTTGTTTGTCTAAACTAATAAAAAAAAATCTATAATGGCCAACTATTGTTATTATTTAAACCTATACATAATCCTTTACCCTTGACTTTGACAAACAAAATTGCAAGGTCTTTAACCTATGGTACTATTTCCTGTGAACAACCTAATCTGAGATCTATTGTTTACATATGAGGGTCAATGACCTTATTGCTTACATAAATAAATAAATACAAAATTTGGAGGGTAGTTTTTATAGAATGAAAAAAGTGTGAAAGGTCAATGACCTTATTGTTTACATCTGAGGTTGATACACTTGACCTTATGGCTTGGGGTGAAATGGGATGAACCCCCCCCCCCCCCCCCCCCCCCCCATCACTCTAATCAATTAAACTCAAGTGTATTGAGGTGAACAAGCTAATGTCTTTGCTGTTAACTCTAAAGGTGCGTTCAGACAGAATGACTATGGACTAGGACTAACAACCAGTGACTAAGCCTTAGGAAAACAAAACTCCGCCCCCCATATCTTGCAAAGAAATACATGACGACTTTCAAAGATGGCAGTCTTCGAGTGCTTTGACAAGTGAGTAGCGCACTCTTCCCGTAAAAATTAGTACTATGGCGTGGGCGTGTAAAACAAAAACGGTTCCATGTTGTCCCGAAGTTGACAGCTGTTAAATTGTATTTGCTGAAAATGGATGATGATATGAATAATTCCCCCATATTCACTCATTATCGGAATTCATTTTTAAATAGTAACTGATATGGACTGATAACCTACAGGCTGCAGCAGACGACGTGAGACTTTGATTTAAAATTAGGTTAGTTTGATTTACCGTTACTTTGCACTTTTTGACATTTACCCCATGAAATAACATGGAGTGAGTGCAAAAAGTACAAAAGGTGTAGCCAAATCAAACGAACCTATTGTTTACATCGGTACCGGAAGCCGTGACCGGAAGCTGTCAAAACAAATTCTGCGTAAAAGTGAAAACCTAAACAACATTAAAACTTAACTTGACTCGGATGGTACGATTTTCATTGGCTGAAGTACTGTAATGTTCCACGCAGCGATTGGTTGTTACTAACGCTTAACAATCGTGAATAACAATAATGAACTTTCTTAATCACTCGGTCTTAAACACTAATCACTAGTAAAGGCGGGTTCACACAAAATGACTAAGACTAACGATTAGTGATTAAGAAAGTTGAAGTATACGATTTACATTGAAGCGTTCACATACTTCACTAGTGATTAGTGTTTAAGACCGAGTGATCAAGAAAGTTAATTATTGTTATTCACGATTGTTAAGCGTTAGTAACAACCAATCGCTGCGTGGAACGCCACAGACGTTCAACCAATGAAAATCGTACCATCCGAGTAAAGTAAAGTTTTAATGTTGTTTAGGTTTTCACTTTTACGCAGAGTTTGTTTTGACAGCTTCCGGTCACGGCGTCCGGTACCGATGTAAACAATGGGTTCGTTTGATTTGGCTACACCTTTTGTACTTTTTGCACTCACTCCATGTTATTAAGTACAAACTGACGGTAAATCAAACGAACCTAATTTTAAATCAAAGTTTCACGTCGTCTGCTGCAGCCTGTAGGTTATTAGTCCATATCAGTTACTATTTGAAAATGAATTCCGATAATGAGTGACTATGGCGATATCATTCATATCTTCATCCATTTTCAGCAAATATAATAACAGCTGTCAACTTCGGGACAACATGGAGCCGTTTTTGTTTTACACGCCCAGGTCATAGTACTAATTTTTACGGGAAGAGTGCGCTACTCACTTGGCAAAGCACTCGAAGACTGCCATCTTTCAAAGTCGTCATGTATTTCTTTGCAAGATATGGGTGGAGGATTTTTGTTTTCCTAAGGCTTAGTCACTGGTTGTTAGTCTTAGTCCATAGTCACTCTGTCTGAACGCGCCTTAAAGTATGTGAACGCTTCAATGTAAATCGTATACTTCAACTTTCTTAAACACTAATCGTTAGTCCTTAGTCATTTTGTGTGAACCCGCCTTAACTAGACAACAAAACAAATTTGATATTCTACATCCAGAAATAAAGACATTTTGTGAAACTGTAATGCCAAGTGATGTGTATGTAAGCCCAGTTAGCTATTGTAAATATATTGATTATGAATTGCTGACTGATGAATTAAATGCAACGAAATAAGTTTTCTAAATGATGTACGCTATATTATTAATAATATACAAATATATAAAATGGTCAATTCATGTACTCATTATAACCTAGATGTACTTGAAATGAATACATTCCTACTCCTTATCCTCTGTTATTGACTTTGTAAGGTCTTTAACCTTTGGTACTATCCCCTACTGTCTAATCTTTGGTACTATTTCCTGTAAAAACAACCTAATACATAATTATTCTGAGAACTATTGTTTACATACAAGGGTCAATTACCTTATTGTTTACATACAAGGGTCGATGACCTATTGTTGGGTTTAATACCCATATTGTTTACATACAAGGTCAATTACCTTATTGTTTACATACAAGGGTCAATGACCTATTGTTGGGTTTAATACCGTATTGTTTACATACAAGGATCAATGACCTCATTGTTAACATACAAGGTTAATGACCTCATTGTTTACATATAAGGTCAATGACCTCATTGTTTACATACCAGGTCAATTATCTCATTGTTTTCATACAAGGGTAAATGACCTCATTGTTTTCATACAAGGTCGATGACCTCTTTGTTTACATCCAAGGTCAATGCCCCCCATTGTTTTCATACAAGGTTGATGACCTCATTGTTTACATACAAGGTCAATTATCTCATTGTTTTCATACAAGGGTAAATGACCTCATTGTTTACATACCCAATGACCTTGCAAGGGCATTCAAAATGGCGGACAGAAAGGGGGCGGAGTGGTATATTACTATTGTACATTAATAAGATAGGTAGTTATAAAGTATTCAGAGCGTATCGAATCTGAAGTAGCCTGCCTATAAATAGCTCTACGTACATGCTCACTCATTTGTTAGTGTGTATGGGGCCAACATTCTGTAATGACCGTAGCCCATAGGTGGAGGCCTAATAGACCTAGGCCTATGTGGGGACTAGTATTTTTGGTGAATGCTTTTTAGTTTTACACAAAATTTCTCAAAAATCATATTTTTTTAATTTCTTTTAACTTTAATATTTGATTTGATCTTTAGTGACCATTTTATGCCAACGAAGTTATGACATTTTACCGTTTTATACAAAATTCTTCAATTTGATACTTATTCAAGAAAAATTAAACTCGAAACATCCCGTTTTTCGAAGAAAAAAAAAGTTTTAATTTAATTTTAAAGATTGTTTTATTTACTTCGTAATTTGACAATCTCAAGAAGAGCATCTGGATGATTTCAACACACATTAGGTTTGTTAATTTGTCCTGTACTGCTTGTACTAGTACAGGCAGTGTAGCACTAACATGTTTTTCTGTCCGGCTGGTGTTACACCCAGCGCGTTTATTTGTCCGATGCAGCCTGCACTGGTGGAGCTATACAGCACCTGGCTACCGAGGTGGTGTAGCAGTGCAGTGTAAGAAAATCTGGCAGTAACTTGAATTAACATGTGGTTGTTACTTTAAGTAGATACATCGACTGCTATTTACGTTAGGTAAGAATAATTATTTAGTTGAGATCCGAGGTTCCACATTTCAAACCATTGTGAAAGACGCTATCAAATTTAAATATTATTTCGCACATTAGCCGTTGCTACACGGAGGTGTTTTTTTGTCTTCCTCCAGTGCAATCTGCATGCCAAAACTTCCATATTCCCCGTTGCAATACAGCGCGGCTCCAGAAGGGGTCCTATGTCACTGGCATTACCTTTTACAATTCCCTACCCACACTGATCCGTGACGAAGTCGACTGCAATAAACAATTAACAAAAATTCACTCATACTTAACAGAAAATGCATTTTATTCAATTTCCAGTTTCAAGACTGGACCTACCTGACTGCCTTACTCTTACTACTTCTGACTGACAGGATTATAAACGACAGACGCTCATAAACGCTATATTGGTACCTAACGACATTAGTAATAGTAGTAGTAGGCATACAGGATATTTATTTGTAAATAGCTTTGCATATGTAAATTTTGATTGTATATTTTCTTCTTTTCCTTGTTTAAATCTAACTAAATCTCTGTACCTACCACCTGTAACCTGCACAATAACTCTGCCTATTACTCACTTTCTACCTAATTCTCTAGGTTATAATTTAGTTTTAAGAATTGACATGTATTATGCCCCAAGCATACTGTGTAAGGGGTCTACATTACGCAAATAAATACAAATACAAATACAAATACTTGCATTATTGCGTATTTCCGGCCTGCACCGTAAAGCTGCACCACAAGAAAGTGCAGGACAAAAAACAAACCTATTAGTTCATCTAATAGTGCAATAAAATGATTGTTATACACTACCTTAAATGCATATCTTTGGCAGTAATCATTTTAGCCTTGACTCAAATGAAATACCATCTGAAAAGATGCCATTTTTTTTATTTTCCACCGTTGTGAGATAACGATATATTTTTTTCCCACCGCCCACCGCTTTATTATTAATAAAATAAAATCACTATATTTCAGTGTTAAAATTTTACTTCAGCCCCCGCTGAACAAAAAATTGTCCATACCTATGTGCTTTAAAACATGGTAAAGAAACATCATACCTAATTTAAGGGGATAACAATTGAAATAATGTTGTGTAAAAGGATCTGGCTTCGATCCCCAGTCAGGGCAAATTTGTACTTAAATTGCTATAGTATCCCCATTCATTATATCCATGAAGCTCGATTTACCTTAAAAACTCATAAACTACCATCATTACAGTAATACCAGTTGTAAGTTTAACACTATGGGTCTACGCACGTTGCTACTGTAGGGTTTTCATCCTACATAATATTGCATATTTTCGCCAATTTTGTTTAGGCCTAGATTGTCCTGAAAGTGGCAAATACTGAAACCTGCACGGTTTTCATTCTAGAATGCACGGAGATTACGAGTACCCTAAGTCGTTTGTCAAAGACTTCCGATACTACTACACGATATACAAGAAGAAGTTCTGGGGGGAGAGGCCGCGAGCGAACGCGTCTCAGAACGGAACACCGCCGCGTCTCGCGGCCGACGTTGCAAACGCGTCTGGCAGCGTTTGTGCGGCGGGAACCAACAAGCCAACCGAGGACGGCAAGCCGGGCCCCGCGGAGACGGAGGAAGATGGCGGCAGCCCAACAGATCTGGCCGGGAGTGTTTCAAGAGAGACCGACGGAGAACACAGGAGTGACCGCGTTAGAGGCGAGGCAAAGTGCCCGAGTCCCGTTGAAGAGACTTACACGGACGGAGAACAAAGGAGTGACCGCGTTAGAGGCGAGGCAAAGTGCCCGAGTCCCGTTGAAGAGACTTACACCGATGGAGAGCAAAGGAGTGACCGCGTTAGAGGCGAGGCAAAGTGCCCGAGTCCCGTCGAAGAGACTTACACCGATGGAGAGCAAAGGAGTGACCGCGTTAGAGGCGAGGCAAAGTGCCTGAGTCCCGTTGAAGAGACTTACACCAAAGGAGGACAAAGGAGTGACCGCGTTAGAGGCGAGGCAAAGTGCCCGAGTCCCGTTGAAGAGACTAACGTGAACGGCCGCGGTACAAACGTGACTCGACATGATCGAGTCCCCACCAGGTCGGATAGTAGAACGGGTATGAAGCGGGGCAGGATGAAGGAATCGGCTCAAAACCCCATGGTTGTCGATCTTACGTAAGTACGCTGAATTGACCTATTCACTCGCATGTAAACTAGGGAGGTCAACGGGTACCCGTTACCCGCCCGATGGGTGCGGTGCGGGTATGGTTCCAGCTTTCCCTTGTCCGTTATTCGTCATTACCCGATTTTTTCCTTTGTCCAAAAAAACAATTGCGCCGTCTTCATGCCTCGTCCAGTGTGCGAGTGCGGACTACGACGTCATACAACCCACAGAAGCGACCAGTGTTGCTTGTAACTTGTAGTCGGCTTGCGCGACGTAGATTGAAGGCTGAACACTGAACACAGTGCAATCTGTTATGGTTTACCAATGCTTTCAGTATATCCACAATTTTCTGAATCATTTACACCCATGACAATAAAAATACATTATTGCTACCCGGGTAACGCGGGTACGAGAAATTCCGAGTATTGACATCCTTAGGCCTAATGTGAACGGGCCTTGTGTGTTGGCTGCACGCTGGTGGTAGACAACACAATGCAACATGTTTGAACGAAAGGTGTAGGCCTAGGTGTCTACTCTCATTCTCAAATCCAAACCAGATCAATGTGCTTCTGCAGATATGCAAGTACTAAATGTGATAAATGTGTGTCACACGCAGAAACTTATTGACCCGGAATAATGTTAAAAGTTAAAACTTAAAACCACACATACAATTGTAAAACGATACCAAGGTCACTTACTTTTAAAACCGGTGAATTTTTGGCAGTTGGCCTCGGTCTGAGGAAGGAGTAGGAACGAGTTACTCCGAAAATTCACCGGTTTTAAA
Source organism: Isoperla grammatica (assembly GCA_945910005.1). Taxonomy (NCBI): domain Eukaryota; kingdom Metazoa; phylum Arthropoda; class Insecta; order Plecoptera; family Perlodidae; genus Isoperla; species Isoperla grammatica. Next base: position 12,749,000 of record OX246742.1, on the reverse strand, counting down.
AGTAAGTGACCTTGGTATTGTTTTACAATTGTGTGTGTGGTTTTAAAATGATAAATGTATGTTATTTAGCTGTAACTAAATACGTATTTAGATAAGAGTAGAGCAGAGTAGCTTATTCACTAGTAGACTTCGTTTATAACTTTAGTCATGGTTAATTAATCAATTCAAAAGCATTTTATTCTCAGTTCTTCAGTACAGTATTGGAAAAACAGTATATGTTTGTAAGTAACGAGAAGCCCACAGAAGGCAAGCCTTGAGTGTGGGCAGAACATAGGTTAGAGACAAAAAAAAATACAGTGCAAGATGGCAGAACTAGACTAAAGTGATTTCAATCGTGTTCATGGTACCGGTATGTAAGCATAAATTTATAGATTTTAAATAGAGCGCCAAATAGTTCCCTGAAGAGGGGTAGTTTAGGTTAAGCAGGCGGTGAGAGTTGGCGAGGGTGCGTGATCAAGCGAGTAGCGGGCGTGCGTGTTGCTAAGGGTAGCGAGTAGCGGGCGTGCGTGTTGCCAAGGGTAGCGAGTAGCGGGCGTGTGTGTTGCCAAGCGTAGCGAGTAGCGTGCGTGCGTGTTGCCAAGCGTAGGAGTTAGTTTTGCAGTAGATCAGTATACCTAGTAAAATCTGTTTGTATTCCGACCATTTCATTCTTCAATAAACAATAGTATAAACTTTCATGATCAAATTCCGTGTTTCAATTTTTCAATTTCAACCCCTAACAACCACCTGTTACCGTCGAGGCCATCACCAACACAAGGAGCATCCGGGATCGAGATTCAAGATATGAACGACGAAATTATCAATAATAGTTAACAGCTGTAGGCCTATTGCTGCTGTCACTCGGTTACTCCCCAAGCAGACAAGATATTTTGTATGTACTGTATGTGATGTATGTATGTGTGCATTCTCCGGCAGTGTGTGAATTCTTTGTATGCAATACAGTCATTTCTTTGTCTACAACAATGACTCAGTGTACGGGATGATGGCCGCTATGTGTAGGAACTGCAATATCTCATGTACGGGATAATGGCCGCCAACAATGTCCGTCACGTCACGTGAATATAACCTATAGTGGCAATGGGGAAGTGCTTGAGTTGGAGCCAACTTGAGAAATTGAATAAACCATACCTAGTAGGGATGGGAAAAACTAGCTATTTTCCTTAACATATAAACCCATAAATTAATCACGATTAACCGGTTAACTCGCTCCCCCCCTCGAAAAAATCTGTTTTTAATTCTGATTTAGGCCTAGTAGTCCTAACATTTCTTAAATGGTCCCCTGTACTCCCTCACAGCTGCAAAGAAGACACTTACAAACACTTGAAGTCTTGTTGATACTACAGAGCTGTGATGAATGCATGAGGGTCATTTACACCCCCCCCCCCCCTTCATGCGCCAACCCAATCAAAATATTTTGAATATTAACAGTACTAGTTTGTGGATCAAGCAGATGTCAAAACCTAAATTTTTATGATATTCCTCTTTATTTATTTAAACTTGATTAACAGATGCTAACCCTGTGACAAATTTAATAACCTCTAACCCACCACTACACGTTTAAACGGTTAAACGTTTAACCTTCCCATCCCTAATACCCACAGTTGAAATTCTGACTTTCTTAACAACAAAGAACATTGGGCTCCACTTTATTTTTTTTATTTATTTTTTTAACTCAAAAACTTACTGTCGCGTTTAAACGACCCTTCCCTAGTGTGTGCCTGTGTGTTTGATAGAAACATAATAAGAAATGTAACCACATCTAGCATACTTAAATTGTTTATCTTTGCAAACTTCTTTAATTTATAAACTGCAATGAATAAGCCTATGTAGCCTATATGATACATACATTGTTGCCACATTTCACATCGGGTTGGGGATCAGCGACCGTGTGTTACTGGGTTGCCGGCCAGGTAAGCCTGACGATGATATTTGGGTTTAACGTCCCAGATCTTTGCAGCTTGGCTAATCAAAACGATGAGTGTGTGAAATATGAAGATAAAGGTGTTTGGAGGAACGGGGCAAGTAGGAAAAATGGATGAAAAATGAAAGGGAAAAAAACACCTCTTTCATCTTCTATAGTTCTCCCTCCTCTGCATTTGTGACCGGAGTGGAGGTGTGGACTACTATTAGAGGATTATTAAAAAATAGTCAAATGATAAATTTTAATTTTGAATGAAGGTACTGCAGAAGGTACGGTGAAGAATAAGTTTCTGATAGTCCAAGTTTCTGCTAGATATGTTTTGACTGGCACAAAGCAAGTCTTATGTACCGTACTCTATACAATGTCATCTTACACCTAATCTCATCTCTGTTTATACACATTTTTTCTGTAGCTCATCGTTCATCCTCTGCCTGTCATTATGTTCATTTATAAATAGTTCCCAGTTAATCACAAGCTGGCCCCTTGGAAGCTATATGGCCCCCAACATGTAATGCAACATGAAATCTGCTTCCAGCGAAAGCCCTACCTTAGACTCCGAGACGTCTAGTGACAAAAGACGGCGTTCGCAGGCTGAGAGTCCAAAGAAGAAGAGGCGACCGTTTGGTTCTGGTGGGAAACCTGTCCCCATGTCCGATTCTGACACGGAGTTCGCGGAGGAGTCGAAGGACAAGTTTCCATTGGCGTGAGTGTGACTGCATATTTTCTCTTTCGTCATCTTTACCGGCATAACATGTTCGTTGCAGATTTAAAACTCATCATTATGGTGTCTTTTATAAAATGTAATAAATTAAACTATTGTCTTTGTTTAATAATTCAGTTAACATTTGGGCCTACTGAATAAACTACCAGGTTCAACTAAACGACAGAGGCCGTTGCCAGTCTCAGAAATGACATGTTTTATTTAGTACATTTTAGAGTTGTGCGAACCGGTTCAAAAATTGGTCGAACCGAACCTTTCACGATCTGCTAGGCCTATGCTAGGCTATTGTTCTAGTTTACAACCTGGTTAACCACCACCTGGTAGTTAACCACTGGACCAACAAGCCAAATAAATCAAATAAAGCTATATATTGCTGATAGCAATAATAGCGGTCTGTGCAGCCAAAGCCAATTGACACAGAAAAATACACCAAAATATATGTAAACGAAAACCGAAACAAATTATGCAGAGTAATGAATTTGAATGTATAACCATGAACTACCCCACTCCCCCTTACTCTTAAGCTAACTACCCCTGCATATATAAAAACAAAATTAAGTCAACAAATGAATGTCTGGTTATGTTCTCCTTTTTAGCTCTGTATAAATTTTCATTTTCATTCTAAAAATATTTTGTCTCCATCTTTTTCAGGTGTAATAAGAAGAGATCAGCCAGGTAGGAATTTTTGTGTGTTTCATTTGACATAGTTTCTTGACCCTATGAGTGCACTAGCAGGGACATTTCTAACTTAACGTAATTGCTCGATTCTAGGTCGCACGAAGAATTGAAAATTGAAAGCCAATAAAACTGGTGTGACAATTTGCATGCAAACCAGCTTTTCGATTTTCGGCATCTTAAAACAGGGGTGCGACCTACATTCGTGTGTGACTTACATTCAAGTATATATGTATTTGAACTTGGAAACACGTAAAAACCATTTACTTTTCAATGGAAGCACCAAACAAAAAGCACATGGACCCCATTGATATGCTTTTATCTTCATTATGGTATCAAGCACCATGGACAATGCATCTACACGGTCCAAATAAATAATCTTTGTTTGTAAATTGCAGGTTACAATATAGTAGGCAAGAGCAAGTTTGCATCCTGACCTTCATCAAAGACCATGACTTGTATAGTTGTGTGAAGGGCACATACATTTGGAAACTCATGGAAAAGAAACGTGTTCTAAGTCGCAGAAGTTGGCAATCGATGTCTGAACAATTCAGGAAGAAAATCTTGCCAAACGTAGTTTTGTTTGATGACATTCTTAGCCAAAACGAAATCGCAAAGTTTGAGAAGTGAGTACGGCAGTTATTTTGAACAGCGTTGTTATTCTTGTTATTAAATAGATCTTCGTTACTATATTCAAATGGTGCATGGGGCACCTGAAAATTAAAAGCTTGTCACACACACGCACACACACACATGCACGCAAACACAAACACACATACATACATACATACATACATAGGCCTACATACATACATACATACATACATACATAATACATACTGTTAGGTAGCTTCTTAGGAGTTTATTATAGCCAATTAAACACATGATTGAGCTGGGTAACTTTTATTACAGCTTGTCACTCTGACAGCTTGTACATAACTGAATCACAGTATAAGGAGTATACAGTAAACTCAGTGAAACATGCATCGACAACATTATTACTAATGCCAGCCAGAACTCATATGACTGTGACAGCCTTATCTGACCATACAGCCCAAATAATAACTATAAAGGCAAATGTATTTAAGATGCCTAAACATAATCATACTTTTATCAATAGAAGGTCTTTTGATTTAGAAAGTGTTTGGATATTTAACGAAATCATATCCAAAGAGACAAACAAACAAACAAGTGCTATGCCTGGCACAGCAGACTTGCGGCACGGAAGCGGATGGCGTTCGTAGCGGTGGGTTAGACCAAACTCAACGAGACCATGGACGAGACCTGGGGGGAGGGGGAGAGGGATACCTCCTTGCCACGCTCTTCGCCAACAATATGAGCTAACTCGGATAACTCGCCGCCAGGGCGACCGTAGCTGCGCGCGCAGGAGTTTGCCGATTGAATATCGCCCAAGTCTCGCTACTGTATCCTCCTTATACTGTGACTGAATCAGAAGTGGGCTACACAGCCTGCCCAAGGTGTACACTCAAACTGCAGTGCACAGAAACAACATATATATAAAGTTGGCAGTGAGATTACCAAGTCTCAGCTGTAGGTTAGGTTAGGTTAGGTTAGATTACAAGTACAACATAATACATAATAGCACACATACATAAATACATACAATATCATATAATACAACAGCAGTACAAATACATTTTCACATAGACGTGCGCAGCGTCTAACATTAGACCCAGTACAAGGTGGCGTGGTACAGCTGAGGGCGAAGCCCCAGCCGTCAGAGGCAATTTCGCCATTGGCGAAACATTTTTCAGTTGATGCACTAACTTTTAGGCCTAAAACGCGATATTAAGACGCGACGCTTTCCGCTGCCATAGGATCTTGTGGCCCCTATATAGAGCTATGTTTTGTTTCATTTAAATAAAAGATAAATTATTTGCACAGACCCAGGTGAAGTGTGCCTTTGCGTAAAAACGCGCAATGACAGTGCATTTTAATTTAAAGACTAATTTAAAGTTAAGTTAAAGACTAAAGTTCAACTGCTCTCGGCCCAGGCCGGGTCTAAAGGAATTGGAGTCCAGCGCGGCCCGACCGCCAAGTTGACACATTAGGTCCGGCCTGGGCCGAATAGGCCTGGGCCGTGCGCACGCCTATGCATATTCATACACACACACACAAATATAGGCCTACTACTCATTCATTGGAAGATTGGATTGATGGTCTTACGATACATTTCAATATTCAAAAATATTAAACAAATGATTGATAATCAATAATAATTAGGGTTGCCGTTCGATATGAATTTCAGTATCTATCGATAATCGGGCCAGTAAAATCGATTATTTATCGTGATAATCGACAAAAAATATCGATCGATATTCGATTCAAAATGAATGTTATTTCTCGCATAGGAGGCGGACCATTTGCGAGTACATTGTTTAATTCCGTGTATCATACATATACCTTCATGTTTTCTAGGGGAAATCTATAATATTCATATTGTAAAGAAGGCCACAAGATGTAGGCCTAGTCTGTCCGGGCGACCTCACACAAGATTGAAGATGAAACTGAACCCCAGCCATTCGATTATCGGAACAATGAATCGATTATCGGTCGTTTCAGCGAATAATTGTATCGATCGATATATTGATTGTCCAGCGGCAACCCTAACAATAATCAATGATAAAAAATAATCGAAGTTTAAAAAGCTAAGACACAATTTCTATTTATCATTATCAAAATTGCTTCTGTTTATCATTAACATAAGATTTTTTTTTTAGAATCTTTTGTCCGAATAACAAACCTGTCCACACATCAGTCGAAGGAAAGAAAAGCAAAGGCATCGTTCTTGACGAGAGGACGACGGCTTCACAGGACGAGCTGGTTGTGTCTCCGTTGGGCTCCAGGGGGGCCGGCCGAGCTTTGAGGTCTGATACGCGAGCCTCAACTCCTGCCGCCCATTCCTCCCCTCGGGACGATTCGGATCCCCCCCCTTCCACACTGAGAGCACGTCGGAGACTTCGGGACGATTCGGATCCCCCCACCTCCACACCGAAGACACGTCGGAAACTTCGGGACGATTCGGATCCCCCCACCTCCACACCGAAGACACGTCGGAGACTTCGGGACGATTCGGATACCCCCACCTCCACACCGAAGGCACGTCGGAGACTTCGGGACGATTCGGATACCTCCACCTCCACACCGAAGACACGTCGGAGACTTCGGGACGATTCGGATACCTCCACCTCCACACCGAAGACACGTCGGAGACTTCGGGACGATTCGGATACCCCCACCTCCACACCAAAGACATTTAGGAGACTTCGGGACCGTTCAGATACCTCAGATACCTCCACACCGAAGACATCTCACGGACGTTACCATTCTGATGGGTCCACAGCCAGTCCTTCTCTACCTAACTCGAAGCACAAGTCCCCACAGTTCAATTACTGTCAAAGATTAAGGTCTTCCGGGTTTGGGGCTTACCTAGAAAAGATTATAAATGAGTAGCATACATCTAGTATATAGTCATTAGTGCCATCTTTGGGTACATTCCGAAACTAGCTGAATATGCTATTTTCGTGCTGAGGCCATTCCATAACCTGCTGGAAATCATTGGCCAAGCGTTCCGTTACTTCCTGAGCCAGCATCGTGAAAAGCATCATGAAAACGCCAGCCGGTTCGATCAAGGGCATCTGCCAGCATTCACAAACCATGGCGGCGTTTTCAAAATGCAATTATTTAAAAGCTCATCAAATTTTCAGGAATTATATAATTTCACCGTTATTTACACAATGCTTTGCAGGATTTCATGATTTTTTATTTCGTATTCGTTATTATTGGAAAACGAATATAATATTGTTTTGTTAATTAAATAACACATATTTCTAGTGTGCATTTCCTTCATCTTTTCGCTTGTAGGTGTTCCGAAACACTTGACAAAATGTAACGCTAGGACGTGCTAGCTGATGCTAGAACAACATTTACAGGAGGTTTGGGAATGTACCCTTTAGTGGTTCATGCGACTCGGGCCCAGGTCCTAAGTGTACTACACATAGAGGCGTGGATTTGAATCATGCATTTAGGTAGAAATGGGTTTTTTTAGTTAAAACTATGAATGCTAGATATGAGAAAATTGGATTTAGAGTTAATTTGTTAAACTTTTGATAGGTAGGCCTAGTGTGTGTTTTCTGTTTTCATAACCCTTTTTATTTTTGCTAGTTCAATCTTAAATGTGGCACTACAGTACAACTTTGAAGCCTGGCTCTTACGGGGCTATATGAAACCTGGCATATTTTAGCTGTTTTTAAATGCTTATAGGCCTAATACAAATCAAAGCAAAAGTAAACACGTGCGTAAAACAGCTGACAACGCTGACAGAAAAAGCATTGCCTGCCTTCACAAATGACAGATTACAACAATTGGGATTACTTGATTTAGTGTATGGAAGATGGCAGCACTAGCTGCTCATCACATTGCCAAAGTCGAGAAAACAGTCCTACAAACTTTCAACTCGACCATAGATCGTGTAGCCTATAACATGCAGTGAAATGCAGCAGCCCGAGTCGTACCCGGGCGCAGGCCGCTCGCAAGTCTCAGACTCAGGCTTAATACGTACTAAAATAGGTTTTTGAACCTTTCCACTAGAGGGGGCTAATTTGTGCCAATTCTTTATAACAATAGATATTAAAATAAATTTTAAAAATTATATTTTGGAAAATTTGATACATTTATTTATTATTCATATTATTAATAATTGATGTTTAAAGGCACAAGGCGACCTTGATAATTAGGGTTACCATATTTCAAAACAACAATGTGGGACAAATTAAAAACATACAATAATATAATTGTGTACTTACACTTGAACAGTACACGTACGCTACGGTACAGTACGTTATGTTAGATAGAAACAAAAATCAAAATTAGAAGCAACCAGGGATTTCTAATTGGCTGGGAGTAAAATACCAAAAAAAATTGGATAAAATGCATAAAATGGATGTGATGATTAAAAGTAAACCGGTAAATCTGTTAATTGTTTGCCGTTTTGTTGCTTCACTATTCCGGAGTTATTTTTAAACAGTTTATGTTCTCTTTGCAAATCAACACAGAACTCAATCGGTTACTTATCAAAATAAGTTTAAATTTCTGAAGAAACTTATATAACATTCACAGTCACAATGTTTGTTTTGATTTTAAAAAAGGAGCATTTGTAAATCGGCTGTAAAATTGTTTTTATTTTTTGGTAATGATTGTATTATTTTTTAATTAACACAGAAAGTTTATAGGTTTTGTGTGTGTACCATACACAAAGTTGAAACAGATTTACTCAAGAATGGCTACATCATTTTATTTTATGCAACACCCACTGTAAAAGTGAGAGTTGAATACCAAACAGTAATAAATTACTAAAACAAATAACATATTAAGAACAAACACCTCAAGCAGCAATCGAATCGCACTTCTTGCTTTTTTACACAACTTAATTCCGGGACATTTATACATCCCGAAAGCTAGCTTTCGGGACGCTAGGACATTACCCAGAAATACTGTACAGTCTCGGAAAACCCGGAACATATGGTCACTCTATATTTCGTAAGTTATTTTTTAGTAGAACATGAGTAACTATTAATTTTTTTTTACTGTTTAACTGATAAATGTTCATATTTAGAAAAATAATGCCAAGTTAATGTGTTTTTAATTCTAATTGGCATGCTTGTAATTGTAATTATCCTTCAATGTACATAACATCTAAATAAATAATAATGAGCATGAATGGAAATTATAATGATCTTTGTAGACCCCCCCCCCAATCATCTTGAATTGAATAACATGACTGCAGTAGTGGAGATGTAAAGCGCAATAATCGAAGAAAGGGCCAGACAAAGACTGGTCGAGAAAGACGGCCACCGCCCAGTTCCGGCTTGCAACCGGTCATGGCGTCTTGCCATAGGCGCCGACTACGGGGGGGCTTGAGGTCTAGCGCCCCCCCTGACAAATCCGAGGGGGGGCTGAGCCCCCCCTGAGATTTGAAGTTTGTACTTTTTGTTTGAAGAAAAAGTTCATAATAATAATAAAAATAAATAAAAACGATTTAGTCATCAGGTCATAACTCTCTCAATTTAAATTAAATTTTTTGTTATTGTTTTTCTGAATTTAAATTTAAAAAATATTGTGATTTCTAGCTTGAAATATCAGATACTTGCAGACCACAACGTTCTCAGGTATCAAAATCCAAAAGCAAATTAGGTTTAAGTATTTAAAAAACTGATATTGAAGGCAAGCATTATCTTGTAGAATCCCTTACTTACTAATTTTTGCTGGTGGTTTTTTGGTTTTTGCACTACAAAAACGACAGTATTTCGGTATTGCATTTAGTACGGTATTTTTTTCTAAAACGCTCAGAACGCGCTCTAAAGGCCTGATTTTTTTTAATTTTGCCTGCGGCGCTGTTATTGGGAACCTATGCCCCCCAAACCACCCGTGTTTTTTCTCCTCGATAGATAATATGAATTAAAATAATATTAATATGAATTTTGAAATATGGTAACCCTAGTTTTTATGCGAGTCCTTTCTGAGCCCCCCCTGAAATGTTAACAAGTCGGCGCCTATGCGTCTTGCAACTCCACCTGCATCGCTTCAACATCACCAACGAACCGGCCACCTGTAGACTATGTAAGTTGGAAGATCAAGACAGAGCGCACCTATTTAGATGCGCCGCCCTCAAGAAGGACATTGACTCCCTGCCCGATTCAATGAGCAGGACAGAGAAGGAGGCAGTCTTGTATTGGATAGCAAGAAAGAAGAATGGTTGAAGAGGCCAACTCTGCACAGGAAAAAAAAAAAAATAATCGATTTAAAAAAATATCGATCGAGAATTGAATCAAAATCGTTATATTCCGCGTAGGCGTACGAGGCGGACGTTTTACTAGAACATGTCCGAACGCCTGTCAATCGTTTTTAATTCCAAGTCTAGGTCCGGATTTACGTCATTAATGACCGCATAGCTCAACAATGACGTAGGTAGTACTGTCCAAAAGCCTTAGGTCTAGTTCCAAAATCGCATTTGGACCTAGCAATTGAAAGTGTACACTCGGTTAGGTCCAGATGAAAATAATTGACCTTTAGTGGCTCACCTGATAGAAATTATTTGTCGTGTTGCTGGCAAATACTACCTTTGCTTTTAAAGGCTTCTTGCAAGCTTGCTTTACAACAATGAAACAAATGAAATGAATCGATGGACAAACAACAAGCTGTCAAACAATAAAATATTCTGATTTTGAAAACAAATCTTCAAAACAAACAAGAAACATACAAAACTTTTTCAACTTGGTAGCCCATCATTAAACGTTTTAACTGGTGAGCAGTTACTATCGCCATATGCCTACCTCGTTTTCTTCATAATGTTGAATTTTATTATTTTGACAGCTCGTTGTTTGTCCATCAGTTCAATTCATTTATTACATTGTTGTAGTTCGGCTGCGACGTCAGTTGCAAGTTCCCTAAAGCATTTAAATCCATGCAGATTTAGGCCTAGAGACTTTTATGGGGAGGCGTACAACAAACGACTACATTGCAGCGCTGCGAGCGTTCCGGCCACTTAGCTCTGCCTGCTAGAATAGAAATTAGTGCAGCAAGTGCACTAATTATTATTGCGAAAATATCCATCGATTCCAAAGAAGTCAAGTAATCTTTCCAACGACTTAGAAATTTGTATTGTTGAAATTGTGTGTATCCAATAATCAGTGACTGGTGGCTGAATCACTTGCAACGCTCTCTGTGCACTTGTTTCGCCTCCCCATACACCACATGATAAATTCTAGTGTCATAACTTCACTCCAAAATGACAACAATGCACTGTGGCTTGATCGCCAGCTCCACGGCCATCTGACATGAACGTTAACGAACCAGTTGTTGCTGTTGTTGTATTACACATTATAGACATTTTAATAGCACAAGACTCAATTGAGGGGGCTGTGACATCACAGGCACACAAACAATGTTGCTAAGCAACTCCATTTTTGTATCTTTCTTTGATTGGTGCATATTGAATGTTTGTCCGAAACAAAACACAGCAACACGGCTATTTTTAGAATTGAGTCTTGTGCTTTGACAAGGTATTTTCGGATTTCGTGTAAAATCAATTCAAAAGAAAACATAAATATAGCTCCATTTCCATTCAGTTTTGTCAGGACATAGGCCTACTGTGTTTATACAAATTGCAGCTACTATTTTTTGCCAAAAGTTGGTGCATTGTGATACCATTTGTGGTACAATGGCAGCAGCAACATCTGACACAATAACAACTACGTGTAACTCGCAGGAGATTAAAGTTTTTTCGATAGGTATTGCCAGTATAGGCTAGTATTTTCCGAAAGCTACTGTTGATTTGGAATTAGCAATGCTAGTCTATTCTATTTTGTATTTTCCCTATCAACTTGCACAGCGGCAAATTTTGGGTTCAATCGCGGCTGGTTTATTGCTCTCTTTGTACGAGGTTGTAAACTTGTAACACGTTGACAGCTGTTTCTCCGACCATCAAGAAGGGTAGATGCGGAGCTTCGAAAATCAAGTGACCTCCGATTATTTTGTCCTTGAAATGAATAACCTAAAATCTAAATTGACATCACGTACCGAATTTGAGGATCGCTTAAGTTAATTTTTTTTTTATATCTGCACCCTGTGTCCAACAATGAAGTCGGGTAGGGGATAGGAAATTAATCCCATCATATTCTGGCCCCTAGGTACATCGAAGTCATCGGGTGAAGAATTTGGACTTGGACCATCATTTGGACACGTCCTGTTTTGTGATAAATTGGGTTTGGTGATAGATTTAATTTCATACAAACTGAAGGATGTGCAAGGCATGACATGTCGTGGCTGTCTGGCATCAGACAATAACGAGCGATAAATTCTAAATCTCGGGCGGGCGGGCGAGCTGTTCGATTATCGATCGTTTTGAAAAAACATCCTATTAATCGATATGTCGATTATCAAAACAGCAACTCTAGGCCCTACTGTTTACATAGTTATATCGACTTTTGCAAAATAATGTTACATGTACACATTATACTTCTTTGCACATCAATCTAAAAAGGATGAGTGTGGAGAGGATCCCAAAGAGACAATTTGAAGATGCTGGGGACAAACTGAGAAAGCCAGGAAGACCAAGGCCAAGGTGGGAAGACCAAGGCCAAGATGGGAAGAGGCGATTGAAACGGACGTGCAAAAACAAAAAGAATCGTGGGTAGAAGTACAGCAGGAAAAGTGGTGGGAAGACAGAAAACTATGGAGAGACCAGAAGACATTAGAGTAGAGATGTCAGAGGGACAAGTGCTAGGGGAAGATAAAGGAGAAAGGGGGGAAGCATCAGGCAGGCTAGTCGGGCTTAGGTAGACCCTGGGCCTAAGTGTGGTGGGAACCTCCCACCCCCTGCCCTACTTCATAGTTGGAAACAGATGTTGCTTGTTCAATCTAGTATGTAGTTTTATAATTTACACTTTTGGTTTGAATTGAAGTAGGGATGTCAACGGGTACCCGTTACCCGCCCGGTACACACGGGTAAGGTTCCAACTTTTCAATACCCGTTACCCGGTACTACCCGTTCCCTTCTTCTGTTCAAAACGAAATTAATTCAACATTGCGATATTTCCCTACTGGCGTCTTTGTGCGAGCATACGAGCCGCTCTTTTCAATTTGCCGGCATTTAACTTGACCCCCCCCCCCCCCCTCAACAGCGCCACTGACGAATGAGACGTAAAGCCCAATTAGTATCATCTTCTGTAGGCCTATGGAAGAATGCTGCGGAACGGTTGCGAGTCCGAGGGAGCGCACTCGCCCCTCGTAGCTTTACCACGATCATGTTCTCGTGTTCGAGCTCGGACTATGATGTCATCGCTTTGACGCGGCCGACCACCGCCTACCGTAACGGAGACGCAAGCTTTGAAGCTTTGTTGTATACTTCCGCGATCGTTTTGCATTGAAGACAATGCAACCTGATACCGTTTAACAATATAATGTCTCTTTCCACAACTTTGCGAATCATTTGACACCCATGACGATAAAACGCCTATTTAGTATTATTTACTACCCGGGTAGTCCGGGTACGGCGCGAGGGTACCCGGGTACAACTATTTCCGGGTATTGACATCCCTAAATTGAAGTTCCTTAGTTTTAATGAACAAAATGATGTGTATGGAAAACATTTCCCCCATTCATCCAAAGTTGGGCGACTCAAAACTTCCTTTCTGTCGGGAGTCAGATCGCTGTGAGTAGGATCTCATTACTTTGCACGAGATTGTCTAGCTGCAGAAATACGTAGGTGCAAGGGCGGGATTGTACTGCAAGTAGCGCATTATATAAAACATTACATACGGTATTTAGTATGCCATTTATCATTCACTATTGAAGAGGTAGGTACAGTATTAAGTATTAGTGATGACATCGAGTCCAAAAATTTCGTACCGGTTCCTCCGCTCCGGAGCGGGAAAAAGTTGGTCCAAGTAATCTTAATTTTTTTTTTTTTTTTTTTTAAGTTACAATTTAGAATCAGCAGGTCAAAAGTGCCCTTTATTATAATTCTTCAAAGCTGGAACAATGCGCGCGTCCTTGGACACGCGTCGCCTATTGTGCGAACTGCTAATGGGATGGGCCTAGTACAGTAGTCCCCGGAAAATTCGAACTCGCTTACTTCGAAAACTCATGTAGATTGAAGAGGTTTCCATGTCCCAGAAAAACTACATGTTATTTTCATCTGTTAATTCGAAATTCAGCTATTTCGTAATTCGAAGTGAATTTCAGAACGAAGGTACTGACATTCTTTCATTTGAAGTCGTTTATTTCGAAATAAATGACGGAGACTGTAGTGCAGCTTGAGCCATTTCCCGGTAATTCCAGTTTTTGTAAACAACGCAACGACAATAGCGAGCGGTCGCCCCGAGATGCGTTGCCTGCCTGCAACATTCCACCCCCCTCCCCCTCCCCAATCCTAATAGCTGTTGCCGACCGACCACAGATGGGCAGCCTCGAAGCAAGTCGGCCGGACGGACGCCTGCGCATGCGCTGGCATAGACTCATCACTTGTTGTTGTTCGAGTGAGCTGGTAGCACGTGTGGTCGAGTGTGTTGTTTGGAGCATATCAGTGTATCAAGTCTGTGATAGTGAACATCGAACTGTGTGAAAAATGTCGGCAACCAAACGAAAGTACAACGAGACTACAATATCAAGTATTACAATATACAATATCGAGTATTTCAGTCGCGCCCGTGTTGCGAATATACCCTTGACTGGTGTAATTTTAAAACAACAAGCGGACATGATCGCGCTCAAATTAAAGATCGATGGGTTTCAATGTTCAAGTGGGTGGTTATGGCGTTTCCAGCGGCGATACAACATAGGTTCTTTGGTGATATGCGGCGAGGAAATTTATATATTTCGAATTTTTATATTTCGAAGTTGGTATTTTGAGGGCCCCTGAATTTCGAATTAAAGGGGGACTACTGTATATAGCTGACTGAGTGAGAAAAGAAGAAGGTGCTGATATATATTTACACAGAATCGGTGTGAAAAGTCGGAACCGGTTCTGTAAGGAACCGGTTTCCGGGTACCCGACGTCATCACTATTAAGTATTTTTAAATAGTTTATGTACGGTACTAGTGATGGTGGCGACAGTTGAAGAGTCATCCTCAAGAATAAAAGTCAGAACTTGTGTTTTTGCTCCAAATAAGGTATAAATGCAATTTTACTCATTGCAATGGAACCTTTGTTTTTAATTTAAACCCCCATCACATCCAGTGTTGGAAAGAAGCGCGCTAAAAGTAGCGCGCTACCAGTAACATGCTACTTTTCTTCAGTAGCGGGATGGTAGCGTAGCTAGTAGCATGCTACATTTTTCAAGTAGCATTAGCGGAAATTGCCGCTACTTTATTTTCCTTCCCTGGCTCAAGTTTTTTAAACACTGACTGACCGTCACCTAACATACCAAGCTCATAAAACCTACCCCAACTTGACATGGTCGTAAATATCTACGTGGGTCAATGGTTGATGAGTATTGAGTACTTCGGACGGCCGACTACGGTCGGGCGGATGGTCCCGAGTTTTTTCTATTTATTTTACAATGTCTGTTTACCTTCTACATAATTTGTTAATATTTACAGATATAACTATTATAACGCACTGCTTTTGTAAACTAGGTTGATCTATCTACATTCTACACAGTCAGCAATAATAAATTACTATAATATGAGCATAAACTTTGTTGCATACAATTATTTTTAGAATAGTGTGATACTCCCAGAAACTTGAAACCACGGTGTTTATTTGGTTTGTAGCTTTGCGTGATATGTCATACTTGTTGTTTTTGAAAAGAAGCGCGAAAAGTAGCGCGCTACTTTTTTAAAAAAGTAGCGTGAACGGTAGCGCGCTACTTTTTAAGCGGAAGTAGCGGTAGCGTTAGCATGCTACTTTAAAACAGTAGCGTTTACAATACTGATCACATCCAACTCTGCATTGGATCGGCATTGAAGATAGGCCTCTCCATCGTCAAATATCTTTCCACCACATTCCAATTACATCCAACATATTTCTGCCTACGTATGACTGATGCTTAACTTAGTGAAAACCAAACAACAATATTCCCAAGTTTCTTTATTGTTGCAACAACAGAACTACAATACTGAATTATAATTAAAATTAACAGGTATATTATATTACATGGAAGTTACAATCACAGCATCATCCAGCCCTAACATGGCAAAGCTGTTGTACCACCTGTAGGCTGCCCATCCTTGAGTCACGTGACTGAAGTTGACTGGCGATCCTATGGTGAAGTCTCAGCACGGGAGGAAACGATCTCATTCCGTTTGTATTTGAGAAACAAACTGTCTAAACCTGAGCAAAACATTAATGTTACGTCCACAGATAGTGATGACTGAAAAGTTCAAGGCGTTGACTTGACTTTAACTGAGCATTCAGCATCACTTATTCTTGAGAGAGAGAACAATATAAGATTATTTTTCTGGTCAGTCTTCCAAATGGTAACTTTGGCTGTCCAACTTGGATTTGGTCAAAATTGTATTCTTGAACATCCACACACTGCATTCCAATTCCACAACATATTATTTATAATGCCGGTCAGTCTTGCAATTATATACGATCAAGTCTTTGCATAAAATATGCTTTCACCTCTCCAACGAAACAATACGTATACACCCACCGGTATTTTTGTCGTAGGTACTTAAAAATAAGAATAAAAGAACGATATGGAATATATGTGTATCTAGGAACTGGCTTCGAAAGGCGTGCCTGATTTTGGTGGCACCTGCTGTGATAGGTCTGCGAGCCTATCGGTGGCCTGAGAGGGCGATGGCTGCAGTGTCGCCTGCTGCGATATGTCTCCGAGTCTGCCGGTGACATGAGAGGGCGATGGCTGCAGTGTCGCCTGCTGCGATATGTCTCCGAGTCTGCCGGTGACATGAGAGGGCGATGGCTGCAGTGTCGCCTGCTGCGATATGTCTCCGAGTCTGCCGGTGACATGAGAGGGCGATGGCTGCAGTGTCGCCTGCTGCGATATGTCTCCGAGTCTGCCGGTGACATGAGAGGGCGATGGCTGCAGTGTCGCCTGCTGCGATATGTCTCCGAGTCTGCCGGTGGCCTGAGAGGGCGATGGCTGCAGTGCCGCCTGCTGCGACATGTCTCCGAGTCTGCCGGTGACATGAGAGGGCGATGGCTGCAGTGTCGCCTGCTGCGATATGTCTCCGAGTCTGCCGGTGGCCTGAGAGGGCGATGGCTGCAGTGTTGCCTGCTGCGACATGTCTCCGAGTCTGCCGGTGGCCTGAGAGGGAGATGGCTGCAGTGCTGTGCTGGCTTCAGGTCTCCACGAGCCCACGTCCGGTGTGGACCGGGGCTCCACGTTCGGGACCCACTGGTCTTGGACCTTGGCGGCCATGCTGTCCGGCACGACCGGGAGCTGATTGGTGGAGACCCGCGCTGCCATCTCTGGGGACAGCCCGGGACTTGCGGGCTGCTCGGGCGGCTTGGCCGTTACAGCACCTGCAATTGAAACGTGTTACGATTAGGGGTCTGCGGGTAGGACGTTTCAGGGTCGGGTCGGGTAATGACATTAATAAAAATAACGAAAATATGTATAAAAAATAAAAAAAGGGGGGATGGTTGTTTTTGGCAAATTAAATTTGACAACATTCACTTGCATGTCTCAAAAGTATTTTATTTCTAATATGTGCTCCCTCTTTCCCCCCATCACACAACACCTTGTGAGATGCTATGCAGCACGTTGACCAAAAACAACCGGGCAAGTAAAAAATTGATCTTTTTAATTTTCTGAATTGTCAGACATAGTAGTAAACTCACAAATTATTAACGCTCCTTGTTAAGTTACTACGTGGCACTTTTTCGAGTAGTTAAGTAGCCGAGAAAGCCTGATTATTTTGGTTACTAAAAAACCCGAATTTTTGTCTGTACAAACAACTACCCGAACAACGGAAACTTTGGGGCCCTGCAGACCCCTAGTTATGAATGATGCAACTGAATGCAATACAATAGTGTAAGAAAAAGTAAAGCTGTGTAACGTAACTTCTCACAAATTTAAATGAGGCATAGACATACAATAGTCAATTTTATGTTTATACTTTATAACCATATAAGACAGTTTTTAATTTTTTAATCCAAACATTGGATATGTTTTTCTTTTTTCCCCAAATAGTAGTTATCTACCCAGATATCTGCATCTGATCATATTCAGTTTTGTTACCTAATTTAACTAGGTGCTAGGTGTACATTCTTGGTTAAAGGTTGTTGATTATCATTTTACACTGTTGTAGTATACTGTTTCAAGGCCCGCTGGTAAACACAAGTGGCACAGCAGAAAAATAGAGACGGCCCAATTCTGGCTCCAGACTGGACACAACCTGCTTGCCAAGCACCTGCATAGGTTTGGGGTTTTGGAATCCAGTAGGCCTATATGTAGGAGGTGTGGGGTAGGAGGAGAGGACAGGAGCCATCTCTTTGAATGGTCGTATCTGAAGGATGAACAGGACAAAATGCCGCATGGCCTGGATCGAAGGGAACAGGAGTCTTATCTCTACTGGCTGACCAGAAAACGTGATGGCATGACAAGTGTCCATTATAGGCAAAGGCCTAAGAAAAGAAACAGAAGAATTTTGAATAAATGCAGATTCTTATTATAGAACAATGGTGGCAATATTGATAACTTTTGGGTCAGAATGTTCGTGAGCGTGGATGCTTGTTTATTAACGTGTCACACAGAGCTTATTCCTAAAGCCTTGTTACACGGTAAACTTATTGACACAATGTTGACTCAACTTGTCCGTGAGCGTGGACATGCTTGTTTATTAACGTGTCACACAGAGCTTATTCCTAAAGCCTTGTTACACGGTAAACTTATTGACACAATGTTGACTCAACTTGTCCGTGAGCGTGGACATGCCTGTTTATAAACGTGTCACACAGAGCTTATTCCTAAAGCCTTGTTACACGGTAAACTAATTGACACAATGTTGACTCAACTTGTCCGTGAGCGTGGACATGCTTGTTTATTAACGTGTCACACAGAGCTTATTCCTAAAGCCTTGTTACACGGTAAACTTATTGACACAATGTTGACTCAACTTGTCCGTGAGCGTGGACATGCTTGTTTATTAACGTGTCACACAGAGCTTATTCCTAAAGCCTTGTTACACGGTAAACTTATTGACACTGTTGACTCAACTTGTCCGTGAGCGTGGACATGCTTGTTTGTTAACGTGTCACACAGAGCTTATTCCTAAAGCCTTGTTTCACGGTAAACTTATTGACACAATGTTGACTCAACTTGTCCGTGAGCGTGGACATGCTTGTTTGTTAACGTGTCACACAGAGCTTATTCCTAAAGCCTTGTTTCACGGTAAACTTATTGACACAATGTTGACTCAACTTGTCCGTGAGCGTGGACATGCTTGTTTGTTAACGTGTCACACAGAGCTTATTCCTAAAGCCTTGTTACACGGTAAACTTATTGACACGATGTTGACTCAACTTGTCCGTGAGCGTGGACATGCTTGTTTATTAACGTGTCACACAGAGCTTATTCCTAAAGCCTTGTTACACGGTAAACTTATTGACACAATGTTGACTCAACTTGTCCGTGAGCGTGGACATGCTTGTTTATTAACGTGTCACACAGAGCTTATTCCTAAAGCCTTGTTACACGGTAAACTTATTGACACAATGTTGACTCAACTTGTCCGTGAGCGTGGACATGCTTGTTTATTAACGTGTCACACAGAGCTTATTCCTAAAGCCTTGTTACACGGTAAACTTATTGACACAATGTTGACTCAACTTGTTCGTGAGCGAGGACATGCTTGTTTATTAACGTGTCACACAGAGCTTATTCCTAAAGCCTTGTTACACGGTAAACTTATTGACACAATGTTGACTCAACTTGTTCGTGAGCGAGGACATGCTTGTTTATTAACGTGTCACACAGAGCTTATTCCTAAAGCCTTGTTACACGGTAAACTTATTGACACAATGTTGACTCAACTTGTCCGTGAGCGTGGACATGCTTGTTTATTAACGTGTCACACAGAGCTTATTCCTGTGGAAGTACTAACTAGGTGGCTTTAACGCCAATGATAAATGTCAATGAGAAAGATTCATTTTTATTTGGAACCGTGTCAATCGAGCTTCACACCAAGCAATGTTTTTTTTTCCGTCCCTAGCGACGGGTTTCTTTTGTCTTGCCCAATTGCCACCGCCTTCTGACAAGTAGTGCACCACAGTACCCCCCTGCCAGTGAACGAGCACAGCGAGGCGAACGAAAGTCTATACGCCTAGTCGCGCTGGTACATACACTTGACGTCCTGCTCTCGTCGTGACCAAAGGCTGAGCAGCGGCAACGGCAGCGTATGATCGAACCATAGACGGAGTGCTGGAGTTCGGACGAACACTGGAGTGATTAACAGCTGGGGGCGCTGTCCCAGACAGATGTGATGAGCGTGATTCTGCATTCGGCATCGTCGATGGTTGAGTGGTGTCTGGGGCCGCATCAGCAAGAATGAAGGCGGGCTTCAAACGATCAATGGATACAACGACCTTCTTCCCAGTACGCAAAATTGTAAAGTGTTTCTCATTCCTCGTGAGTACCTCGTAAGGCCCATCGTACGGTTGCTGAAGGGGTGTTCGTACAGCATCATGTCGCACAAAAACGTGGGAACATGTCGCGAGGTCCTTAAACACAAAACAGCGTTGTTCTCCGTGTCGAATAGGGCGGGACGGCCGGAGCTTCTGGAGACGTTGGCGGAGGTGCCTGACGTACTCAGAGGTGCTGTCCAGTGTTGTTGCAGCTGACAGGTATTCTCCTGGAAGTCTGAGAGTAGTTCCATAAACCAATTCAGCCGGTGTTGCCTTAATATCGTCCTTCCAAGCTGATCGGATACCCAGCATAACCCACGGTAGGGTGTCAGTCCAGCGATTCTCTTCATGGCACATAAGTGCAGCCTTGAGCTGTCGGTGGAGACGCTCTACCATTCCGTTGGCGGCGGGATGATATGACGTAGTGTGGATTAGGGTCGTACCTAACAGGTGATTGAGAGACCTAAAAAGAGACGACTCGAACTGTCGACCTTGATCGGAAGTGATCCGAAGGGGCGTCCCAAAACGAGATATCCACCCGGTGACGAGGGCAGAGGCGACTGTATCTGCAGTTATATCGGCAAGAGGCAGCGCCTCAGGCCAGCGAGTAAACCGGTCGACGCATGTAAGTAGGTAGCGGAATCCCGCTGACTCGGGGAGAGGACCAACAAGATCAATGTGGACATGGTCAAACCGAGCGTCGGGGACGTCAAAATGCTCAACGGGCGCAGAGACGTGGCGAGTGACCTTCGATCGCTGACAAGTTATGCATGCCCGGGCCCACTCTCTGCAGTCTCTTCTCATTGACGGCCAGACGTAGCTCCTGGAGACAAGGCGAACGGAGGCCGCAACACCTGGATGGGACAGGCTGTGAAGGCTGTCAAACACCCGACGTCGAAGGTTCGCTGGCACGAAGGGCCGTTCTACCGGCGTGGACGTGTCACAATGGATCGTGAGGTTTGTCCCAGCGAGGCTCCTACATTTTAGTTGAAGTGCAGTGTCGGAGAGAAGAAGTGCCCGAAGGTCAGAATCGGTCTTCTGTTCTCGAGCAATTGCCACGTAATCCACTGGAGCCGAGATCGCCTCCACTCTGGACAGAGCGTCTGCGACGACATTCTCCTTGCCAGGAACATGACGAATGTCGGTAGAAAATTGGCCAATGTAGTCGAGATACCGAAACTGTCGCGGTGAACACTTCTCAGCCTTCTGCTTAAAAGCGAATGTCAAAGGCTTGTGGTCTGTGTAGACTGAGAACGTTCTGGCTTCCACCATATGACGGAAATAACGTATAGCCTCGTAGATGGCAAGGAGTTCGCGATCGTATGCTCCGTACTTGCGCTGCGCCGCATTCAGCTTACGTGAGAAGAATGCTAGCGGTTGCCAACCTAAACAAGTTCTCTGCTGAAGGGCGGCTCCAATACTATTGTCGGAGGCATCGGCTACGATCGCCAGCTCCCCACTTGAGTCTGGGTGCGCCAGAAGCGCCGCCTGCGAGAGACTACTCTTACATTCTTCAAACGTCTGCAACAACTCCGGAGTCCAAACGATAGGCGTCTTACCCGATGTGTCAGCACCGACAAGAAGGTCGTTGAGGGGTGCCTGAAGTCGGGCGGCAGATGGTAGGAAACGACGATAGAAATTTATCATACCCAATACCTGACGCAGTTGCTTGATATTACTGGGTGGTGGCAAAGAGATGATTGCCTCAACCTTGTCTTCAAGAGGCCGTGTCCCGAAGGCATTGACAGTGTGGCCTAAGAACTTTACCTCGGAAACACCAAACACGTAAGTATTCCGTACTCCGACAACCGCGCAAAGAGCAGGCGGAGGTGTTCCTCATGTTCTGCCTGAGATGTCGATGCTATGAGGATATCATCGATGTATGCGTAGGCGAAATCCAGATCACGAATTGCTTCGTCGATGAACCTCTGAAACGTTTGGGCTGCGTTTCGTAAACCAAAACTCATGAATGGAAATTCGAAAAGACCAAATGGTGTGGTTATAGCTGTCTTTGCGATATCATCTGGAGCAACAGGGATCTGGTTGTACGCTTTAACCAAGTCAATCGTCGAGAATACAGACTTCCCAGTGAGCGACTGAGCAAAATCTTGTATATGAGGTACAGGATATCGGTCTGGAATCGTCCGATCGTTCAGCGCCCTGTAGTCGCCGCACGGCCTCCACTGATTTTCCTTCTTGGGAACTAGGTGAAGGGCGGCAGACCAGTTACTGGAAGAACGCCTGGCGATACCAGTCTTTAGCATCGTATCGAACTCAGCCTTAGCGATTTGCAGACGGTCCGGCGCCAGGCGGCGAGGTTTACATGACACTGGATGCCCAGGCGTCGTGTGGATATGGTGCATAGTTCCATGTTTAATGATGCGCGTTATACCAGCTGGCCGTGTGATGGCGGGAAACTCAGCCAGGAGAGCGTGATATCGTGAACCTCCACTGACTGCCTTAACGTGTTGTTGTACGTTCATGGTCCACTTACCAGTGACGGCAGTCGATGTGGCGCTATCTATTAAGCGTCGATTTCGTGCATTAACGAGTAAGCCGTAGAACGACAAGAAATCGACTCCGACGATTGGTCTGGATACGTCAGCAACGACGAAACGCCAGACAAACTCGCGTTTAAACCCCAAATCGAGGTTGAGGCTAATAGCACCATAAGTCGATATAACTGTTCCGTTGGCAGCAAACAGCTCGTACGTTGACCGTTCGCGAGGTCCATTGACCAGTGCGCGCGGGTATACGCACAGATCAGACCCTGTGTCAACAAGGAATTGACGTCGAGTCGTAATGTCTGTCACAAAAAGGCGGCGTGAGCTCGGACAGTCGTGAGCCGCGTCTACTGACTGCCCATGGAGTTTTTTGACACGAAACTGCATGGTTGTCGACACAGTTTCGCCTTCGCACCGTACTTCTGATGATACCAGCACATTCCATTTGCTGGAGCACCTTGCGTCGTGTATCGTGGGTTCGATGAAGAAAAGTCGCGACGACGATCCCTCGAACGTTCTCGAGATGACACCGCTCGACGATTGCTAGATAGTGTCTCGACTTGTTGTGACAACTCTTCTAACTGTGTTTGAAAATTGTTGACTACTGCTAAACGAGAAGGAATCGGTGTGATCTCGTGTATCCGGTCAGCGATCACTGCAAGTGCGTCGAGGTCGTCAGGCGGTGATGATGCGAGTATGTCGCGCATCCTGATCGGTAAACGTTCAAGCCACAACGATCGTAATACCTTGTCTGTCACTTCAGACGCAGCCAACATGCGCAGTTGAAACAATAATTCGGAGGGTTTGCGATCCCCCAACTCTTCATGTTGTAAAAGTCGTTTAAAACGCGCCTCTTGTGAGGGGGAAAAACGTCGAATGAGCTCTGCTTTCAAATGCTCATATTTGCCAACGATCGGGGGTTTGACGATAATGTCACGCACTGCAGTCGCGTATCGTTGTTCGAGGGCGCTTGTTGCATGATTAAATTTAGTGGAATCATACGTTATTCCTGCTAAATCGA
Organism: Isoperla grammatica; assembly: GCA_945910005.1. Lineage (NCBI taxonomy): Eukaryota > Metazoa > Arthropoda > Insecta > Plecoptera > Perlodidae > Isoperla > Isoperla grammatica. Next base: position 12,725,042 of record OX246742.1, on the reverse strand, counting down.
ACTGATTTTCGATTTGTGCAAACCACAATACCGGATCATCCGCCCAAAACGGTGGCACCTTTACGCTAACCCTATCTACCGAGACGAGGGCTACGTTTTCAGGTAATGCCATGTTCCTGAATTCGTCGTTATACAAAAACAAACGGTAGAAACAATCAACATCTACACGAAAACTCGACACTTCCACAAGAAATAATTTGTAAGTTGTTCATTGTCCTACCTCGTTGGTAGAATCACGTCGGGGTCACCAATGTGGAAGTACTAACTAGGTGGCTTTAACGCCAATGATAAATGTCAATGAGAAAGATTCATTTTTATTTGGAACCGTGTCAATCGAGCTTCACACCAAGCAATGTTTTTTTTTCCGTCCCTAGCGACGGGTTTCTTTTGTCTTGCCCAAATGCCACCGCCTTCTGACAAGTAGTGCACCACATTCCTAAAGCCTTGTTTCACGGTAAACTTATTGACACAATGTTGACTCAACTTGTTCGTGAGCGTGGACATGCTTGTTTATTAATGTGTTACACAGAGCTTATTCCTAAAGCCTTGTTTCACGGTAAACTTATTGACACAATGTTGACTCAACTTGTCCTTGAGCGTGGACATGCTTGTTTATTAACGTGTCACACAGAGCTTATTCCTAAAGCCTTGTTTCACGGTAAACTTATTGACACAATGTTGACTCAACTTGTCCGTGAGCGAGGACATGCTTGTTTATTAACGTGTCACACAGAGCTTATTCCTAAAGCCTTGTTACACGGTAAACTTATTGACACAATGTTGACTCAACTTGTCCGTGAGCGTGGACATGCTTGTTTATTAACGTGTCACACAGAGCTTATTCCTAAAGCCTTGTTACACGGTAAACTTATTGACACAATGTTGACTCAACTTGTCCGTGAGCAAGGACATGCTTGTTTATTAACGTGTCACACAGAGCTTATTCCTAAAGCCTTGTTACACGGTAAACTTATTGACACAATGTTGACTCAACTTGTCCGTGAGCGTGGACATGCTTGTTTATTAACGTGTCACACAGCTTACTCCTAAAGCCTTGTTACACGGTAAACTTATTGACACAATGTTGACTCAACTTGTCCGTGAGCGAGGACATGCTTGTTTATTAACGTGTCACACAGAGCTTATTCCTAAAGCCTTGTTACACGGTAAACTTATTGACACAATGTTGACTCAACTTGTTCGTGAGCGAGGACATGCTTGTTTATTAACGTGTCACACAGAGCTTATTCCTAAAGCCTTGTTACACGGTAAACTTATTGACACAATGTTGACTCAACTTGTTTGTGAGCGAGGACATGCTTGTTTATTAACGTGTCACACAGAGCTTATTCCTAAAGCCTTGTTACACGGTAAACTTATTGACACAATGTTGACTCAACTTGTTCGTGAGCGTGGACATGCTTGTTTATTAACGTGTCACACAGAGCTTATTCCTAAAGCCTTGTTTCACGGTAAACTTATTGACACAATGTTGACTCAACTTGTCCGTGAGCGTGGACATGCTTGTTTATTAACGTGTCACACAGAGCTTATTCCTAAAGCCTTGTTTCACGGTAAACTTATTGACACAATGTTGACTCAACTTGTCCGTGAGCGTGGACATGCTTGTTTATTAACGTGTCACACAGAGCTTATTCCTAAAGCCTTGTTTCACGGTAAACTTATTGACACAATGTTGATCAACTTGTTCGTGAGCGTGGACATGCTTGTTTATTAACGTGTCACACAGAGCTTATTCCTAAAGCCTTGTTTCACGGTAAACTTATTGACACAATGTTGACTCAACTTGTTCGTGAGCGTGGACATGGTTGTTTATTAACGTGTCACACAGAGCTTATTCCTAAAGCCTTGTTTCACGGTAAACTTATTGACACAATGTTGACTCAACTTGTCCGTGAGCGAGGACATGCTTGTTTATTAACGTGTCACACAGCTTATTCCTAAAGCCTTGTTTCACGGTAAACTTATTGACACAATGTTGACTCAACTTGTTCGTGAGCGTGGACATGCTTGTTTATTAACGTGTCACACAGAGCTTATTCCTAAAGCCTTGTTTCACGGTAAACTTATTGACACAATGTTGATCAACTTGTCCGTGAGCGTGGACATGCTTGTTTATTAACGTGTCACACAGAGCTTATTCCTAAAGCCTTGTTTCACGGTAAACTTATTGACACAATGTTGACTCAACTTGTTCGTGAGCGAGGACATGCTTGTTTATTAACGTGTCACACAGAGCTTATTCCTAAAGCCTTGTTACACGGTAAACTTATTGACACAATGTTGACTCAACTTGTCCGTGAGCGTGGACATGCTTGTTTACTAACGTGTTACACAGCTTATTCCTAAAGCCTTGTTTCACGGTAAACTTATTGACACGATGTTGACTCAACTTGTTGATGGCAATTAGTATTTTACGTGTATCACCTCTAGCAACAGGTGACGAGAACAGTAACGCTACCTATTGGCGTCTGTACTGAACGTACAGACGCCAATAGGTAGCCATTAGTAGAGGTCAACATGTTTTAGTGTGTGACTGCAGTATCCCAGTTCCGTGCTATTTAAATGTGGTCAATAACTTGAGTCAACAAGTTGACCATGTAACAAGGCTTTCAGTGCTATTTCATTACACAACTTACCTTGCTTGGACTTGGGCTTGAGGTACTTCCGATGCTCAACCACTTGAATGAAGTTTGCAGGCACGAGGCCGCACTCCTTCCAGTTGATGGTGACCAACACCCAATCGCTGAAGAACAAAGTAGATACCACGTTAATTATTTACACACACATTATTTATTTACTTAAAATGAATTACCAATTTTACAGACCCGCTTTGTACGGAATTCCGTATTATGCATATCATTTTGAAAGTCTGTTCAATTCCCCCACAGATTTGACAGATTGCTCGATTTTATGGATTTTTTTAAGAGTCACTTCCCATCCGTAAAATCGGGACTTTACTGCGATATACATCCAATTCAATTATAAAACTAATTTTCAAAGGAGGACAATAAATAGAACTATAGAATTAGGTAATAATGAAGTAGAAAAACACAGAACAACACAAAATATCAGAAATAACAAAACAATAAAACAAAGCTATGAAAAAAGAGAATAAGAATACTAAAATTGAGAAAAAAATATAATGTTAAAATTTCATAAAATAATACAACACAGATAAATAGGCCTATAAAACATTAAATTCACATTAATAGAAATATACACAAGTGTGGAAAGAAAAAGGTTAGGAAACGTCGTCGCTCGTCGGTTTACTGTTACGTAAGTGCCAACTTAACGAAATGTTACGGACATTATGGTTATGCACAAAGTTCGTTAATAAAAGCAGCTTTACTAAATTGTTTTAAATTGAGCCACAATACGCATGTGGACGTGTTTCTACGTTGATTTTGATATAAATACAACTAAATCTTGCATAAGAATGCAATTGAATGCCAATGCAAAAAGCAGGTCTACATGAATGACGTAGGCTGCACCTGCCCTGCCCTCGTTCGAGTTCGACCTTGAGCGGTGATATATCGATAGGTCGACAGCGCTTAGAGTGCACATGGCGGCCGATAGTAGGCCTAGAGTTTCAATGTTGGGCGGGAAGTTCGAATTTCAAAGGCGAACTTTGATATTTACGAACTCGAACTCAAATTAAACCATTTGAACCCGCACCGAACATTCTCAGAGTTCGAGTTCGAGTTCGAATTTCAAACGTTCGCACAACCCTACTATTCACTTATAAAAACTGATTTACAAAGGAGGACAATTAATAGAGCTAGGCTAGTATATTCTTGTTCTTGATTGTTGTTTTCACACTTTTATCATTATCTCTTACATTGAACAATGACGATAGCTCTGACACACTTTTCGCCAGAAAGTTGGTGGACATAGACACGCTCGCTTATAAACGTGAGATTACTAGGGTTGTGCGAACCAGTTTTTTTAAACTTCGAACCGAACCTCGAACCTGCATTAAAAAGGTTCGCGAACCTCGAACCGAACCTTTTTCAAAAGGTGTTATTAGGTTAGTGTTAAGTTTTTCTTCTAAAAACTCACTGTATTTTTTTTTTATGTTTCCGCATCAAATGCCGAATCAGGGTAGGCCTAGTCGTGGTTCCTGACTGTGTCTGTAAATTCTGCTTACAATGGTTGCATTCGCTTTGCATAGCTGCAAGCTTGGTAAAAAAGTGGGGTTGTACCCAGGCCTAGGCCTAGGTCATTGGGTTTGAAATATAGGCCTATATTTCAAACCCAATGCCTAGGTCTTGCGAAGTACTGGTACCGCTAGGCCTACGGGGTACGTTGCATCGGACCCAATCGGACCTAGGCCTAGTCACAGTACCGGTAGGCCTATCAGTCTGGCTTGGGTCGTCCACTACCTCGCCCGCGTGATCATCATCATCATCGAACACCAGCACACGGCGTTTCATTTTGAAGAGCAAAAACTAAACACTGGTGGAATGAAAGTAAAACAAACTGTCAAACTCGCTAAAACATCATAAAACGCCTAAAGAAGTCACACAAATTCGCTAGTCATGACGCCATAATGACACACTCGCACTCGATCGTCGCTCGCAACTATATTTTCGACTCTCGATTATCGAATATCAATCGGTCGCGACTGTAGGCGTGGCTCCGGAAGGCTGAGTTTCGATCGCGCGGGAATTTCGAAAGGTTCGGTTCGAGGTTCGAGGCATAAAATAGTTGTTCGAACCGAACCGGGCTCAAGGATCGGTTCGGTTCGAATTTCGTCCCGGTTCGCACATCCCTAGAGATTACTAATGAACAACGTGCGTGGGCTCACCTATCAGGCATCTGCACGCTGCACACTGCTCGCTTATCAACGTGCCACACAGAACGTTCTCCTAGTTTACTAATGAACAACATGCGAGGGCTCACCTGTCAGGTGTCTGCAGGTGCGAGGGCGCGACAAACAGTGGCTGGCCGTGTCTCACGCTCAGCTCGTTGTCTCGGGCCGCGGTGAAGTCATGGAGCACGACGGCTACAGGTAGCGTCACTGCCACGCTGCCATTCACCCATGTGCGTGGGCTGGCAAAACCTGGACCAGAAGAATTTTCAGAATTTTAAAAAACATTTTGAGAGGGCGGTGGCAGTGGTTAACCATTTAAACACAATAAGTTCATGGGTTTAAATTCCCACTGGTAGACAACACCACACAGCGAGATATTACAAGCATGTAAATGCGTGCAAGCCTTACGGTTGAACAGAGTGGCGGCTGTCTTACTGTTGTCGGAGGGGATAGGCCTACACTACAGCGAGACGTTACAAGCGTGTTAATGCGTGCAAGCCTTACGGTTGAACAGAGTGGCGGCTGTCTTACTGTTGTCGGAGGGGATAGGCCTACACTACAGCGAGACGTTAGAAGCGTTTTAATGCGTGCAAGCCTTACTGTTGAACAGAGTGGCGGCTGTCTTACTGTTGTCGGAGGGGAAAGGCCTACACTACAGCAAGACGTTACAAGCGTGTTAATGCGTGCAAACCTTACTGTTGAACAGAGTGGCGGCTGTCTTACTGTTGTCGGAGGGGATAGGCCTACACTACAGCGAGACGTTAGAAGCGTGTTAATGCGTGCAAGCCTTACTGTTGAACAGAGTGGCGGCTGTCTTACTGTTGTCGGAGGGGATAGGCCAACACTACAGCGAGACGTTACAAGCGTGTTAATGCGTGCAAGCCTTACTGTTGAACAGAGTGGCGGCTGTCTTACTGTTGTCGGAGGGGATAGGCCAACACTACAGCGAGACGTTACAGCGTGTTAATGCGTGCAAGCCTTTTGAACAAACTGTTAAACAGAGTGGTGGCTGTCTTACTGTTGTCGGAGGGGATAGGCCTACACTACAGCGAGACGTTACAAGCGTGTTAATGCGTGCAAGCCTTACTGTTGAACAGAGTGACGGCTGTCTTACTGTTGTCAGAGGGGATAGGCCTACACTACAGCGAGATGTTACAAGCGTGTTAATGCATGCAAGCCTTACTGTTGAACAGAGTGGCGGCTGTCTTACTGTTGTCGGAGGGGATAGGCCTACACTACAGCGAGACGTTACAAGCGTGTTAATGCGTGCAAGCCTTACTGTTGAACAGAGTGGTGGCTGTCTTACTGTTGTCGGAGGGGATAGGCCTACACTACAGCGAGATGTTACAAGCGTGTTAATGCATGCAAGCCTTACTGTTGAACAGAGTGGCGGCTGTCTTACTGTTGTCGGAGGGGATAGGCCTACACTACAGCGAGACGTTACAAGCGTGTTAATGCATGCAAGCCTTACTGTTGAACAGAGTGGCGGCTGTCTTACTGTTGTCGGAGGGGATAGGCCTACACTACAGCGAGACGTTACAAGCGTGTTAATGCATGCAAGCCTTACTGTTGAACAGAGTGGCGGCTGTCTTACTGTTGTCGGAGGGGATAGGCCTACACTACAACGAGACGTTACAAGCGTGTTAATGCGTGCAAGCCTTACTGTTGAACAGAGGGGTGGCTGTCTTACTGTTGTCGGTGGGCGGTGGGGGCGCCACGTTGATGGACTTGAGAAGGCGCCACACGAGGAACGGTCCGCCGCACACCAGACTGAGGAACATGGCGACCGGCCAGAATGTGCGACGTGTCTTGGGGTCCAGTTGGCCCCCGGCCTCCTTCCACACCGCCTCGCGGCCCGGGTTGTCGTGACGTATGCCTGCAACAAGGTCCTTGTCAACACCCACTGCACCATCTGCACTCACCCAGGTAGTAGAGCAGCTACTGCTACACCTGCACTCACCCAGGTAGTAGAGCAGCTACTGCTACACCTGCACTCACCCAGGTAGTAGAGCAGCTACTGCTACACCTGCACTCACCCAGGTAGTAGAGCAGCTACTGCAACACCTGCACTCACCCAGGTAGTAGAGCAGCTACTGCTACACCTGCACTCACCCAGGTAGTAGAGCAGCTACTGCTACACCTGCACTCACCCAGGTAGTAGAGCAGCTACTGCTACACCTGCACTCACCCAGGTAGTAGAGCAGCTACTGCTACACCTGCACTCACCCAGGTAGTAGAGCAGCTACTGCACCATCTGCACTCACCCAGGTAGTAGAGCAGCTACTGCACCACCTGCACTCACCCAGGTAGTAGAGCAGCTACTGCAACACCTGCACTCACCCAGGCAGTAGAGCAGCTACTGCAACACCTGCACTCACCCAGGTAGTAGAGCAGCTACTGCTACACCTGCACTCACCCAGGTAGTAGAGCAGCTACTGCAACACCTGCACTCACCCAGGTAGTAGAGCAGCTACTGCTACACCTGCACTCACCCAGGTAGTAGAGCAGCTACTGCACCACCTGCACTCACCCAGGTAGTAGAGCAGCTACTGCTACACCTGCACTCACCCAGGTAGTAGAGCAGCTACTGCTACACCTGCACTCACCCAGGTAGTAGAGCAGCTACTGCAACACCTGCACTCACCCAGGTAGTAGAGCAGCTACTGCTACACCTGCACTCACCCAGGTAGTAGAGCAGCTACTGCTACACCTGCACTCACCCAGGTAGTAGAGCAGCTACTGCAACACCTGCACTCACCCAGGTAGTAGAGCAGCTACTGCTACACCTGCACTCACCCAGGTAGTAGAGCAGCTACTGCACCACCTGCACTCACCCAGGTAGTAGAGCAGCTACTGCTACACCTGCACTCACCCAGGTAGTAGAGCAGCTACTGCTACACCTGCACTCACCCAGGTAGTAGAGCAGCTACTGCTACACCTGCACTCACCCAGGTAGTAGAGCAGCTACTGCTACACCTGCACTCACCCAGGTAGTAGAGCAGCTACTGCACCACCTGCACTCACCCAGGTAGTAGAGCAGCTACTGCTACACCTGCACTCACCCAGGTAGTAGAGCAGCTACTGCAACACCTGCACTCACCCAGGTAGTAGAGCAGCTACTGCTACACCTGCACTCACCCAGGTAGTAGAGCAGCTACTGCAACACCTGCACTCACCCAGGTAGTAGAGCAGCTACTGCTACACCTGCACTCACCCAGGTAGTAGAGCAGCTACTGCAACACCTGCACTCACCCAGGTAGTAGAGCAGCTACTGCTACACCTGCACTCACCCAGGTAGTAGAGCAGCTACTGCAACACCTGCACTCACCCAGGTAGTAGAGCAGCTACTGCTACACCTGCACTCACCCAGGTAGTAGAGCAGCTACTGCACCACCTGCACTCACCCAGGTAGTAGAGCAGCTACTGCTACACCTGCACTCACCCAGGTAGTAGAGCAGCTACTGCTACACCTGCACTCACCCAGGTAGTAGAGCAGCTACTGCAACACCTGCACTCACCCAGGTAGTAGAGCAGCTACTGCTACACCTGCACTCACCCAGGTAGTAGAGCAGCTACTGCAACACCTGCACTCACCCAGGTAGTAGAGCAGCTACTGCTACACCTGCACTCACCCAGGTAGTAGAGCAGCTACTGCACCACCTGCACTCACCCAGGTAGTAGAGCAGCTACTGCTACACCTGCACTCACCCAGGTAGTAGAGCAGCTACTGCACCACCTGCACTCACCCAGGTAGTAGAGCAGCTACTGCTACACCTGCACTCACCCAGGTAGTAGAGCAGCTACTGCAACACCTGCACTCACCCAGGTAGTAGAGCAGCTACTGCTACACCTGCACTCACCCAGGTAGTAGAGCAGCTACTGCAACACCTGCACTCACCCAGGTAGTAGAGCAGCTACTGCTACACCTGCACTCACCCAGGTAGTAGAGCAGCTACTGCAACACCTGCACTCACCCAGGTAGTAGAGCAGCTACTGCTACACCTGCACTCACCCAGGTAGTAGAGCAGCTACTGCTACACCTGCACTCACCCAGGTAGTAGAGCAGCTACTGCACCATCTGCACTCACCCAGGTAGTAGAGCAGCTACTGCTACACCTGCACTCACCCAGGTAGTAGAGCAGCTACTGCAACACCTGCACTCACCCAGGTAGTAGAGCAGCTACTGCTACACCTGCACTCACCCAGGTAGTAGAGCAGCTACTGCACCACCTGCACTCACCCAGGTAGTAGAGCAGCTACTGCACCATCTGCACTCACCCAGGTAGTAGAGCAGCTACTGCTACACCTGCACTCACCCAGGTAGTAGAGCAGCTACTGCAACACCTGCACTCACCCAGGTAGTAGAGCAGCTACTGCTACACCTGCACTCACCCAGGTAGTAGAGCAGCTACTGCACCACCTGCACTCACCCAGGTAGTAGAGCAGCTACTGCTACACCTGCACTCACCCAGGTAGTAGAGCAGCTACTGCAACACCTGCACTCACCCAGGTAGTAGAGCAGCTACTGCAACACCTGCACTCACCCAGGTAGTAGAGCAGCTACTGCTACACCTGCACTCACCCAGGTAGTAGAGCAGCTACTGCTACACCTGCACTCACCCAGGTAGTAGAGCAGCTACTGCTACACCTGCACTCACCCAGGTAGTAGAGCAGCTACTGCAACACCTGCACTCACCCAGGTAGTAGAGCAGCACTCACCCAGGAAGTAGAGCAGCTACTGCTACACCTGCACTCACCCAGGTAGTAGAGCAGCTACTGCAACACCTGCACTCACCCAGGTAGTAGAGCAGCTACTGCTACACCTGCACTCACCCAGGAAGTAGAGCAGCTACTGCTACACCTGCACTCACCCAGGTAGTAGAGCAGCTACTGCTACACCTGCACTCACCCAGGTAGTAGAGCAGCTACTGCTACACCTGCACTCACCCAGGTAGTAGAGCAGCTACTGCCACACCTGCACTCACCCAGGTAGTAGAGCAGCTACTGCAACACCTGCACTCACCCAGGTAGTAGAGCAGCTACTGCTACACCTGCACTCACCCAGGTAGTAGAGCAGCTACTGCTACACCTGCACTCACCCAGGTAGTAGAGCAGCTACTGCTACACCTGCACTCACCCAGGTAGTAGAGCAGCTACTGCTACACCTGCACTCACCCAGGTAGTAGAGCAGCTACTGCTACACCTGCACTCACCCAGGTAGTAGAGCAGCTACTGCTACACCTGCACTCACCCAGGTAGTAGAGCAGCTACTGCAACACCTGCACTCACCCAGGTAGTAGAGCAGCTACTGCTACACCTGCACTCACCCAGGTAGTAGAGCAGCTACTGCTACACCTGCACTCACCCAGGTAGTAGAGCAGCTACTGCTACACCTGCACTCACCCAGGTAGTAGAGCAGCTACTGCTACACCTGCACTCACCCAGGTAGTAGAGCAGCTACTGCTACACCTGCACTCACCCAGGTAGTAGAGCAGCTACTGCAACACCAGCACTCACCCAGGTAGTAGAGCAGCTACTGCTACACCTGCACTCACCCAGGTAGTAGAGCAGCCACTGCAACACCTGCACTCACCCAGGTAGTAGAGCAGCTACTGCTACACCTGCACTCACCCAGGTAGTAGAGCAGCTACTGCTACACCTGCACTCACCTAGGTAGTAGAGCAGCTACTGCTACACCTGCACTCACCCAGGTAGTAGAGCAGCTACTGCTACACCTGCACTCACCCAGGTAGTAGAGCAGCTACTGCTACACCTGCACTCACCCAGGTAGTAGAGCAGCTACTGCTACACCTGCACTCACCCAGGTAGTAGAGCAGCTACTGCTACACCTGCACTCACCTAGGTAGTAGAGCAGCTACTGCTACACCTGCACTCACCCAGGTAGTAGAGCAGCTACTGCTACACCTGCACTCACCCAGGTAGTAGAGCAGCTACTGCTACACCTGCACTCACCCAGGTAGTAGAGCAGCTACTGCTACACCTGCACTCACCTAGGTAGTAGAGCAGCTACTGCTACACCTGCACTCACCTAGGTAGTAGAGCAGCTACTGCTACACCTGCACTCACCTAGGTAGTAGAGCAGCTACTGCTACACCTGCACTCACCCAGGTAGTAGAGCAGCACTCACCCAGGTAGTAGAGCAGCTACTGCAACACCTGCACTCACCCAGGTAGTAGAGCAGCTACTGCTACACCTGCACTCACCCAGGTAGTAGAGCAGCTACTGCACCACCTGCACTCACCCAGGTAGTAGAGCAGCTACTGCAACACCTGCACTCACCCAGGTAGTAGAGCAGCTACTGCTACACCTGCACTCACCCAGGTAGTAGAGCAGCTACTGCTACACCTGCACTCACCCAGGTAGTAGAGCAGCACTCACCCAGGTAGTAGAGCAGCTACTGCTACACCTGCACTCACCCAGGTAGTAGAGCAGCTACTGCTACACCTGCACTCACCCAGGTAGTAGAGCAGCTACTGCAACACCTGCACTCACCCAGGTAGTAGAGCAGCTACTGCTACACCTGCACTCACCCAGGTAGTAGAGCAGCTACTGCTACACCTGCACTCACCCAGGTAGTAGAGCAGCTACTGCTACACCTGCACTCACCCAGGTAGTAGAGCAGCCACTGCAACACCTGCACTCACCCAGGTAGTAGAGCAGCCACTGCAACACCTGCACTCACCCAGGTAGTAGAGCAGCTACTGCTACATCTGCACTCACCCAGGTAGTAGAGCAGCTACTGCTACACCTGCACTCACCCAGGTAGTAGAGCAGCTACTGCTACACCTGCACTCACCCAGGTAGTAGAGCAGCACTCACCCAGGTAGTAGAGCAGCTACTGCAACACCTGCACTCACCCAGGTAGTAGAGCAGCTACTGCAACACCTGCACTCACCCAGGTAGTAGAGCAGCTACTGCAACACCTGCACTCACCCAGGTAGTAGAGCAGCTACTGCTACACCTGCACTCACCCAGGTAGTAGAGCAGCTACTGCAACACCTGCACTCACCCAGGTAGTAGAGCAGCTACTGCAACACCTGCACTCACCCAGGTAGTAGAGCAGCTACTGCAACACCTGCACTCACCCAGGTAGTAGAGCAGCTACTGCAACACCTGCACTCACCCAGGTAGTAGAGCAGCTACTGCAACACCTGCACTCACCCAGGTAGTAGAGCAGCTACTGCAACACCTGCACTCACCCAGGTAGTAGAGCAGCTACTGCACCACCTGCACTCACCCAGGTAGTAGAGCAGCTACTGCAACACCTGCACTCACCCAGGTAGTAGAGCAGCTACTGCACCACCTGCACTCACCCAGGTAGTAGAGCAGCTACTGCTACACCTGCACTCACCCAGGTAGTAGAGCAGCTACTGCAACACCTGCACTCACCCAGGTAGTAGAGCAGCACTCACCCAGGTAGTAGAGCAGCTTCCTGTAGATCCACTGGAACATGCGCAGCACGGCGAAGGTCTGGAAGACCTGCCCGAAGAGCGAACGCAGCCGGCCAAAGTTCTCCGCCACGCCCAGGACCGCCCGGAACGAGCTGTACATCGCGTGGAACGTCGACTCCATCATGAAGCTGACCGAGCCGAACGCCTGGACGAGCGACTCGATTGACTCAAACGCCGGCCTAGAGTTCTCCTCAGCCATCTGGATGAACCTGGAGACCAGAGGGGAATATGAAATAATTGTTATTATTAAATATTCTTAATTCAGACGACCAGACCTAAAGGTCCAGTTCAAACACAATTTAGATTGTATGAATGAGATAAACACAAAACAACAACCAATAACTACAAACAAACAATAATTATATTGGGCTACTAAGCCTATCTAAAGAGTTAAGGTTTTTGCTCCATTTTTTCACAAATGGATATGTTATCCAGATATCAGAGTGGACTATTGCACCAATAATGGCTGACTTTCTGGCGAATAATCTTTCCCGTAAGCCAGACATGCGGTGTCGCAAGTCGCAATAGAGAAATATTTAAATAATAAATATCTTTATTCTGTATCCCCTTCGAAACACTGAGAGAAACTGTCTTTACAAACACTAATTTGGGCAAGAACACATTCGAATCGATTAAACAAAAAGTGAATAGTAATGCATTAAGGAAAATCAGCGTTCTTTACCCGCTCATTCGCGAACAGGTTAACTGCACAGCAGGTCCAAAACCTTATCCTGTTCCAACAAATGCAAGGCGCGTAGCCGATAACGCACTCTGTTGTAGATTGCGGGGCAACCCTCGGAGAGAAGTGCCTCAAGTCTACAATAGAGTGCGTTAGCGTAGCCATTGATGTTTGGTCATTTTTTTAGTTAGCGAGGCTTACCTGCTCTCTAAGCTGCTCATGCCGTGCTGGTGGGGGTATCTGCTCATCCCGTATGCCCCCGAGCCGTACATCTGTGAGCCGTAGCCGCCCCCGTAGCCACCCCCGTAGGCAGCGCCACCCCCGTAGGCGCCGTAGCCACCCCCATACGTGCTGGCGTAACCGCTCCCGTAGGCTCCCGCTGCGCTGCCCCAACCCCCGGTCCCGGTGTACGCCGGCCGGCCATAGTTCTGCCGGTAGGCGCCGCCCCCTATGCGGGCCGGTATCGGGGGTGGGACGGTCCTCGATACTCGCCGCACGGAGGGGAGAGGGGCGGGGGCTTGGCCCAACGCGCTGGAACTATGCAGCGGCCCGGGTAACCTGAACATGACAACAAGGACAAGATTAACTCATGCGTTTTCCAGTGGCCGCACTGGCCAGCTCTGAATGCAGCCCATTGGAAAACGCCGTATGTGGATCGTCCAGGCTGGAAAACCACATGGATCTAGGTAATACAGGTAAAGAAAAGTACATTGTAAAAAAATGTATCCACGCCTAGGCAAAGATACTTGATAGTGATAGATCTAAATCTTAGTACTTTTCAAAATGGATAAATATGGACAGGCCATACTTGGGGAAGTTTGCTTTAAAAAAGAACCTTTAGAAAGTTCAGTTCACCCTCCAAACAAGTTATCTTCTGAGAATTTTGCAGTTCAAGTTCACACACAAAATGAACTTGCTTTTTAAAAGTTAATTTTCGTTTAGGCCTATTTATATAGGCTATTGGAAACGTTAAATATTAATTTAAAATGCAATATAAAATAAAATAATCTGCGGACCACCTACGAGTTAAAGCTGATACAAAAAAAAAAACAATGCAAGGATGCAGCATGCTCACGTGTATGTCTAGTAGGCGGTTTGCCAGCTACAGTTTGATTAACCTTCACCTTCTATACTTTCGGCACTGCCCCCCATGCTCTATCAAGGGGCGAGAGTGCAAAAGATGCAAAAAGTGTAAAAGTAAATCAAACATTCTTCGATCAAAGTCGGCATGGAACGTTCGCTCTCAATCTCGTTGGTGCTCAGTGATTTCCCGGGTATTCTACGAACCAATCACAGATTTTGTACAAAATTTAGGTAAATTATGTTTGCGTTTTTTGTGTTCTACAGACTGCAAACTTCCGAGTTTCGCTTGTAATGTGTACTGTGCATTAGAAACATGCAAACTTTTCAAACATTTAAAAGTTCGTCTTGACTCACGTTGCTAGCATTTCATTGGCATGTTATAGGCCTAAGTGACGTTTCAACGCATGATTGGTCCATCGTAAGGCTTATGTCATTGCAATAAGAAGTTGAAATATCAGAACTCTCTTGTACGTTTTATTGAAATTGCTATTGCTAATGCAATGACGCGTGTGTGTGAACCCTTGTACGTAATCCATATAGCCCAACACAGCTTATTTATAACTGTCCTATACCTTTTGACTTTCTTATGACTTTGTGTGCACCGGGCTTTACTAGGCCCTAGGGCTAGGCCTAGGCCTACTTGTGAATGATGACAGCGAGGGCTTAGGTCTAGGCCTAGGCCCTAGCCTTGGTGCAGGCCTACCCTACGCTATATGTGATTTAGAAGGCGAAGGCTCGAGGTAAGTCTAAGGCCTAGGCTAGACTAAACTTTTATATAGCCTATCCAGCCTTCTACACACACTAAACGCTGGAGGAAAAGGGCTTAGGTCTGGGCTGTCGGCCTAGGCCTAGGCTAGGCCTAGACCACGGCAGAGACATTCTGAATAGGTAGGCTTGGCCTAATACCTTAGGACCTATACTGGTTTGTAGGTTACTTGTAGCGTTTGTAGTTATGTTAAGTCATCATCAAGGTCCAAGGCTCAGGCTTAGGCCATTCTTACCCAAAACTTGTAGACGAACGAAGATTGAGACCCGCGCCCTCCCAAGGTTTTGCTGGAGCAGTCATTCTTGGACTTTAAACTGATCAAAGTCTACGATAAACAACAACTAGATCTAAGGAATAAAATGATTAACATGTAGTTTTAATATTATATTATTATCGACACCTATACTGAGAGATTACATGTAAAAACTGAGATGTAAAAGTAGGCTAGCGCACCCACTTCAGTGAGAGCTCTCTCTCTAAAAGTCACAGATAGACAGACAGACAGCTGCGAGTGCGAGCTGCGACAGGTCGAAAATAGATCGAGATTAACAGTCGAGAGAAATCTCTCGACCCATCGAGTTGTCCAACATTATTTTAAGCGCGCAAGGTTTAAACATGGCAAATTTGGAACCCATCGACGCTACGATACGCCCAATGTCCTGGGATCATAGTGTAAAGACCCCCTCCCTGTGACAGTTCTGGTTACACCACTACGTTAATTTGGTTCAGACATACATGATTGATTGATGAATGCATAAGCAGGGGGGGGGGAGATCCCCCACACTTTTTTCTGCGACCCACTCAGTTTAGCGTCTTAAGCACCCAGTTACGTCACACATCCCTACATAAGCCTACACAAGCAAAGAAAACGATTTTTTTTTTAAATTTTGTATCGCCCAGTCTGTTGCATCTTTTGTTAGCGAACTGTCAATAAATTACTAAATAATAATTAGCATAGGTAACGTTAGAGTAGTGCTGACCGCACTTCACTGTGAGGTAGGCGTGGTATGACACGAGGGCGTTGGTATCAATGGACAATTATAGGACAATCACGTATCGGCCTTTGTTTTCCAACATGGATACATATGCAACTACCGGCGTCGATAGGCATCGGTAACCCGGGCACGGATACCCGGGCAAACAGTCACCAACTAAATTTTATATTTCACCAGTGAATAATTGCAGAAACACAGAGGGCCCCACGCCCCGGAGAAAGCCACATTTCCTCTGCCTTTTGTTTGCACTTCGTAGCATTACAAAATAAAAGCGAATCGGTATACGTGAAGGTGCGTGAAGGTGCGTGAAGGTGCGCAGTGCTTAATTTCTAAAAATAAGAAGTGGGCGGCCGCTCTACGATCTTCCCCCCCGGGGGGGGGGGGGGGGGGGGGGGGGGGGGGGGGGGAGAGAGAGAGAGAGAGAGAGAGAGAGAGAGAGAGAGACCAACCAATATAGCGCCACAGGCGAAATTTTTTTAAATTGGTGTTTCAATGTGCGTTCTGAGCGTTTCAGAAAATTAATACCGGTCTGACTGTAACACCGAAAAAATGTAATTTTTGTAGTGAAAAAAAAAAACAGAAAACCACCAAAATGAATTGGAACATTGACGAGAACTTTTTGGCTGTTGATAACTGAGCACGTTCTGGACTGCAGATATCTTTTAATAAATTAAACGTGACAACTTTGTAATGCGGGACGATCGCAACCCTAGAAGGGGGGGGGGGGGGGGGGTCGAGGGGGGTCTTTCGGTTTCTCGTTTCATGTAATAAAGTATAACCATATTTTCTTGTCACCTACTTGAGTTTTAGGAAAACAAAAATACTTACCTACCCCCACCCCCGATAATCAAGCAGGCATATTATACTTGTCAAGTAGCAGCGAGAGTCCAGTTTACATATTAGTACAGTGACTACAGACAGGCTACAGTCTATTACGACTTTTCCAAAAAATAAGCGGGCGGACGCGTCCGCCCTGAAATAAGCACTGGGTATGCGGTGAGGTAAGCGGCGTAGTTAGGGAAGGGTCGGGTTAAGGCCCTCAAGACGTATTAAGCAAAGTGTGAGAATCAAGGAGGTAATCTTTATTTTGTATTATACTGCATTCTTTTGTATTGCACTGGATTGCATTCTATGCTATTGTTTTATTTCGTTTCGTTTCGTTTCGTTTCGTTTCGTTTCGTTTCGTTTCGTTTCGTTTCGTTTCGTTTCGTTTCGTTTCGTTTCGTTTCGTTTCGTTTCGTTTCGTTTCGTTTCGTTTCGTTTCGTTTCGTTTCGTTTCGTTTCGTTTCGTTTCGTTTCGTTTCGTTTCACTTCGTTTCGTTTCGTTTCGTTTCGTTTCGTTTCGTTTCGTTTCGTTTCGTTTCGTTTCGTTTCGTTTCGTTTCGTTTCGTTTCGTTTCGTTTCGTTTCGTTTCGTTTTGTTTTGTTTTGTTTTGTTTTAACTTTTGCTCTAACCAACGGTAACTTTTCGGAGGAGAGCGGTCACCCATTCACCTCCTGACCTAGCACAAGGTTGCTTAACTTCGGTGTTCGTATAGAAACCGGCTAAGCGACCGCGGCTAAACCGTTGGCTAGCGACCTAGAAATTTGGCCAGCAATACTAAATTCACGTAGATGTAGTCGGAAATACGCACATATACGAGTTATGTTAGTATTATTGATGTTTTTAAATTTTAACCAACACTTTAAAACTTAATGACTTACACAAATAATTACGATAAACCTCATTTATATTTAATATAATGTATCTTACAAAATGTATATGGCGTTTGCAATTTATCTAAGCTTATAGATATATAAATATAAATTAAACGTGCAAGAGCTGTAGATTATTCAAGCCTATGCCTATGATTAACGTCTAGGCCACGGTTCTCGGCCAACAATATTCATTATTTCAAAATGTGAAATTTAATTGTTGATAGAACATTCTAAAGTGTAAATTTGTGTCCTGGAAGTGCTATGACTGAGATATTGGAACACAATTTGGAATTTAGGATATTATTTGTTGCCCACTTCTTGTTAAACTGCAAGCATTATACATTTAAAAGATCTACCACTAATCTGATAAATAACAAAGTTCCAACCAGTACTAAATCGTTCAAATCAATACGGGAGCAATCATCATCATCATCATAATGTGCTCAGTATCTCTTCGGATCTTCTCTAGAATCAAGTACAATCGCAGTTGTTTTCAAATTACTCTCTTCACTCTATCTTAGCAAGTGTTGAATTGATGGCTGGAAACCTTTAGTCAGGACGATTGTGAATTGTGATAATAATCATTAAGCAACCCCCTTTCCACATATTTACTACCCCCCCCCCCCCCCCCCTTTCTCGGATCCCAAGTCCTCGTTCGAGAACACCAATATTTGGGGGTCCAATGAGACCTTAGTTCTCATTGACCGCTCTTTAAAAAAAACTTTCAATATTGAGATAAAAACCATTGTCATTTTTTTGCTTCAATTTGATGAATGGTACCTTGATTAGAGACGTTTCAAAATCGACACTTGCAAAAGACGTTAAAAACAAGACCATTTTGATATTTATTTTACAGGAATTAAATTTAATTAATTTATACTTATTCTTGAATTTTGAGAGACAAAAACGTCAGAAAAAAATGTAAAATTGGGAAACATCAAACAATCTATTTTTAGGTATTTCTGGAAGAACTTATTTTGCACTCAAATTTTGGTTTTACAAACAATCGAAAATTTCCCTTACTAAAACAAATAATTATATACAAAAATTATTATTTATTTATAGTGAATGTCCTTAGGTTTCTATATCTGTTCTAAAAAGGAGTATTGAATAGGCTCTGAATATTCTCTGGCTTGAACACACGACGCGTTGGCCATAGGTGTTGCTTTCACTGCTCAACACATAAACAACAAACCACTCTTTTCACGTGAGCGTGATTTCGAGGTTTTGAATAATTTAGCATGTTGAATGAGATAGGGCGTTGTATATTGCTCTGTACGCGGCCTGTGAGCAATAAGAGCATAGATTAGGTAAGTGAGGCGTGATGCAAACACTTGTTCAGCCAATCAGCGGAGACCGAAGGTGGGAACTGGGTCCATAATCTTAGACACGAATAAATTATCCGTATTAACTCTACGTGTCATCGGCGTGAGGGGAGTGGGGGGGGTGTCCCTTCTTCTCCGTGTCGTTAGCATACAGTGGCGTAGGCACCACGTAATGTTACCCCCCCTAACATGTCATCGGCGAGAGGGGGGGGGGGGGGAGGGGGGTGTCCACTCCCTTCTCCGTGTCGTTAGCATACAGTGGCGTAGGCACCACGTGATGTTCCCTCCCCTAACGTGTCATCGGCGAGAGGGGGGGGGGGTGTCCACTCTCTTCTCCGTGTCGTTAGCATACAGTGGCGTAGGCACCACGTAATGTTACCCCCCCTAACATGTCATCGGCGAGAGGGGGGGGGGGGAGGGGGGTGTCCACTCCCTTCTCCGTGTCGTTAGCATACAGTGGCGTAGGCACCACGTGATGTTACCCCCCCTAACATGTCATCGGCGAGAGGGGGGGGGGGTGTCCACTCCCTTCTCCGTGTCGTTAGCATACAGTGGCGTAGGCACCACGTAATGTTACCCCCCCTAACATGTCATCGGCGAGAGGGGGGGGGGGGAGGGGGGTGTCCACTCCCTTCTCCGTGTCGTTAGCATACAGTGGCGTAGGCACCACGTGATGTTACCCCCCCTAACATGTCATCGGCGAGAGGGGGGGGGGGGAGGGGGGTGTCCACTCCCTTCTCCGTGTCGTTAGCATACAGTGGCGTAGGCACCACGTGATGTTCCCTCCCCTACCGTGTCATCGGCGAGAGGGGGGGGGGGGTGTCCACTCCCTTCTCCGTGTCGTTAGCATACAGTGGCGTAGGCACCACGTAATGTTACCCCCCCTAACATGTCATCGGCGAGAGGGGGGGGGGGGAGGGGGGTGTCCACTCCCTTCTCCGTGTCGTTAGCATACAGTGGCGTAGGCACCACGTGATGTTCCCTCCCCTAACGTGTCATCGGCGAGAGGGGGGGGGGTGTCCACTCTCTTCTCCGTGTCGTTAGCATACAGTGGCGTAGGCACCACGTAATGTTACCCCCCCTAACATGTCATCGGCGAGAGGGGGGGGGGGAGGGGGGTGTCCACTCCCTTCTCCGTGTCGTTAGCATACAGTGGCGTAGGCACCACGTGATGTTACCCCCCCTAACGTGTCATCGGCGAGAGGGGGGGGGGGTGTCCACTCCCTTCTCCGTGTCGTTAGCATACAGTGGCGTAGGCACCACGTGATGTTACCCCCCCTAACATGTCATCGGCGAGAGGGGGGGGGGGGTGTCCACTCCCTTCTCCGTGTCGTTAGCATACAGTGGCGTAGGCACGTGATGTTGGTGGCCTTCCCTTACTATCGGCGAGAGGGGGGGGGGGAGGGGTGTGTCCACTCTCTTTTCCGTGTCGTTAGCATACAGTGGCGTAGGCACCACGTGATGTTCCTCCCCCTCGCGTGTCATCGGCGAGTGGTGAGGGGGGGGGGGGGGGGCAGAGTAAAATACAAACTCAAAGGAAGGTTGTCATGATACTCCCCAGTCGTCATCCCCCGTGCTGAGCACTGTGGCCTTCTAGTTCAACTACTGCGCTCTTGTTTTGTTCATATGTTATAACGCGTAAGGTTAAACACGCGTTCATGGTTATAGTCATTCTCGTATTCGGTATTTGGTTTATCTATTTCGAATACAAAATAATCAGAAGCGACTTGTTTTTGGGAACTATGCATCCACCCTTCTAAATGGTCGGAGAACCTGTCAAATCAGTCGTGTTTTGAACCCAAAGTTTGCCGCTGTGTATAGCTTGGTTTGGAAATAACTTTAGTTCAGTTGCGTTGGGGACGGTTGTGGCTATAGGATGTAATTGATTATATGTAGCTAGCTAAACTCAATGACTGGCATTGCATTGCGAGTCTGTCACCGCATGCAATACTAACTGGTATAATTACCATCCGTTGCAACTTTATCCGTATAAAACATTCTACAAAACATAAAATAATTAGCAATTGTCGCTTTGCAACATTGCCTGAGCAATTAGTTATGTATGTACAACAGTAGGCGTTGCTAATATTACTTAGCAGTAATATTCTATACATGGGGACGCTACACGTTGAACAAGTTACTACCCAACATTTAATTTCGTAAGAACTAAAATGATGATGATATTTGGGGTTTTACGTCCCATATTTTTTGCAACGAAACTAATCGAGACGATGATTGGGTGATTATGAGGATGAAAAAACGCCACATGACATCCATGCCCAAGCCAGGATTCGAACCTGGAACGCAGAGACCGCGGTTTACTAGAACAACGCCTACTGCGCCGGCTATAAGAACTAAACACTGGACTAAATGATCTAGGACCCTTAGATAGAGCAAATCACGGCCCTCTAGATCTTCAATGACAACAATGCACAACACTGAAAAATACACCTTAACATAACATTTGAAAACTAGTTGTAATTGTTAGCATTATTGCCATTGATCATCAAGGACCCTTAAATAGAAGTAATCACGACCCTCTAAATCAATTCTGAAAAAATCTATTAAAGAATTTGGTTTCATAAATTACAATTGTATATTGATTGCAATATTTGAAATTTTATTAATCCCGTTATTAGTTTTAGGAAACTTAAATTTTACGGGATCTTGACTGTTAAAACTCTTGCCGCGTTATGTCGTTTTAGTTCTGATATTTTTTATATTAATCTTGTTCATGTTTTCATATTATCAATCCGTCCACGCGCTCTGGACTCTGGGACCATTCTCGTACACCCTCGACATAGCAAGCAGCTCTCTGGACTCTTGGCCCTTTCTCGCACCCTCGACATATCCAGCAGCTCTCTGGACTCTGGGACCATTCTCGTACACCCTCGACATATCCAGCAGCTCTCTGGACTCTCGGCCCATTCTCGTACACCCTCGACATATCCAGCAGCTCTCTGGACTCTCGGCCCATTCTCACACCCTCGACATATCCAGCAGCTCTCTGGACTCTGGGCCCATTCTCATACCCTCGACATATCCAGCAGCTCTCTGGACTCTTGGCCCTTTCTCGCACCCTCGACATATCCAGCAGCTCTCTGGACTCTTGGCCCTTTCTCGCACCCTCGACATATCCAGCAGCTCTCTGGACTCTTGGCCCTTTCTCGCACCCTCGACATATCCAGCAGCTCTCTGGACTCTTGGCCCTTTCTCGCACCCTCGACATATCCAGCAGCTCTCTGGACTCTTGGCCCTTTCTTGCACCCTCGACATATCCAGCAGCTCTCTGGACTCCCAGCCCATTCTCGCACCCTCGACATATCCAGCAGCTCTCTGGACTCTTGGCCCTTTCTCGCACCCTCGACATATCCAGCAGCTCTCTGGACTCTCGGCCCATTCTCGCACCCTCGACATATCCAGCAGCTCTCTGGACTCTCGGCCCATTCTCGTACACCCTCGACATATCCAGCAGCTCTCTGGACTCTCGGCCCTTTCTCGCACCCTCGACATATCCAGCAGCTCTCTGGACTCTCGGCCCTTTCTCGCACCCTCGACATATCCAGCAGCTCTCTGGACTCTCGGCCCATTCTCGCACACCCTCGACATATCCAGCAGCTCTCTGGACTCTCGGCCCATTCTCGTACACCCTCGACATATCCAGCAGCTCTCTGGACTCTCGGCCCATTCTCGTACACCCTCGACATATCCAGCAGCTCTCTGGACTCTCGGTCCATTCTCGTACACCCTCGACATATCCAGCAGCTCTCTGGACTCTCGGCCCATTCTCGCACCCTCGACATATCCAGCAGCTCTCTGGACTCTCGGCCCATTCTCGTACACCCTCGACATATCCAGCAGCTCTCTGGACTCTCGGCCCATTCTCGTACACCCTCGACATATCCAGCAGCTCTCTGGACTCTCGGCCCATTCTCGTACACCCTCGACATATCCAGCAGCTCTCTGGACTCTCGGCCCATCCTCGTACACCCTCGACATATCCAGCAGCTCTCTGGACTCTCGGCCCATTCTCGTACACCCTCGACATATCCAGCAGCTCTCTGGACTCTCGGCCCATTCTCGCACACCCTCGACATATCCAGCAGCTCTCTGGACTCTGGGCCCATTCTCGTACACCCTCGACATATCCAGCAGCTCTCTGGACTCTCGGCCCATTCTCGTACACCCTCGACATATCCAGCAGCTCTCTGGACTCTCGGCCCATTCTCGTACACCCTCGACATATCCAGCAGCTCTCTGGACTCTCGGCCCATTCTCGCACACCCTCGACATATCCAGCAGCTCTCTGGACTCTCGGCCCATTCTCGTACACCCTCGACATATCCAGCAGCTCTCTGGACTCTCGGCCCATTCTCGTACACCCTCGACATATCCAGCAGCTCTCTGGACTCTCGGCCCATTCTCGCACCCTCGACATATCCAGCAGCTCTCTGGACTCTCAGCCCATTCTCGCACCCTCGACATATCCAGCAGCTCTCTGGACTCTCGGCCCATTCTCGTTCACCCTCGACATATCCAGCAGCTCTCTGGACTCTCAGCCCATTCTCGCACCCTCGACATATCCAGCAGCTCTCTGGACTCTCGGCCCATTCTCGTACACCCTCGACATATCCAGCAGCTCTCTGGACTCTCAGCCCATTCTCGCACCCTCGACATATCCAGCAGCTCTCTGGACTCTCGGCCCATTCTCGTACACCCTCGACATATCCAGCAGCTCTCTGGACTCTCGGCCCATTCTCGCACACCCTCGACATATCCAGCAGCTCTCTGGACTCTCGGCCCATTCTCGTACACCCTCGACATATCCAGCAGCTCTCTGGACTCTCGGCCCATTCTCGCACCCTCGACATATCCAGCAGCTCTCTGGACTCTCGGCCCATTCTCGTACACCCTCGACATATCCAGCAGCTCTCTGGACTCTCGGCCCATTCTCACACCCTCGACATATCCAGCAGCTCTCTGGACTCTCGGCCCATTCTCACACCCTCGACATATCCAGCAGCTCTCTTATGTCCTCAGATATACGTAATTTTACTGAGCCAATCATATCTGCATTTCATGGAATAGTTTAGTTTATTGCATGCCCCATTCCCCCCCCTCCTCCCCCATGCCCCCCCCCCCTTTGTGCACTTAGTTGCGTTTGTGACCCTATTCAATTGTATAAGTAAGAACCATTGTGACTGGCGAACACTTTTTAATCTGATTTGTTGGGAATCTCTCACATTTAACCTGGTTTAAACGAGAGAAAAAATCCGTGGTTTCTGGTTTTCTGTTCTTTTATTCTCGATGCAAATTAAACATTAGTAAATTGTATGTTTTCTTAAGATGTGGTATCAAAGATTTTGTCTGTTCACATTTATATTCCATTGTAATGAAAACATTACTGCTTAATCTTCGTTACTTGTCGAACTGTAATGCATATTGATACTTCGGGTGTCTCCTGCGCTCAATTCAAAAAGGAAAAGACCAATGCCACTTGTTGTGACACCCAACACTTGTTGAATTCATGAAAAAATTATAAGAAAAGCGTAATCGGTTATAAAAAAAAATATTTTTTCATTTAGCGTCACTCGATTGATGTGACCATGTGACACAACAACCTAAGCACACAACAATTACAAATGTGAAATCAAGGTTAACAGAAGAAGATCTTGTGTCCATCAATGAACCTTGATATAACATTTGACAGCTCATGCGTGATTGTTCTAAGCTGTTTTTTTGTAACGTTTTAGGGGGCCGTGCGAAGAACAAGAATAGATAACCTGATCATTTTTAAAATTACGCGCCGTTTAGTTTGGTTTAGTGGGCGCTGACATCTTGGGCGCCTTCTCGACGGGTCAATCTGCGATAGAACCTCGAATTGAACCCACGTTCAAGACGGCTGTGCCTCAATGGGATGCGTCTTTTTTTTTTAGCATTTTACTAGATTAGGATTAAAGCCTGTATTTCACGGTCAAACTTTTTCATCCAACTCCTTGAATTCAAGGACAAAAGCGCATCAAAAAAGACAGTATGTAGTCAATTACAACAATAGGAATTATTTATTGATGCGCTTTTGTCCTTGAATTCAAGGAGTTGGATGAAAAAGTTTGACCGTGTAATACAGGCTTAACTTCCTGAATACAAAAATATTTTGTTTCGATGACATTGAATAAATTTTCATTTATAAAAACGAGCTGAAAGTTTTACCCATATTTATGGCGGGAAAAACGGGGCATACGTAACTTTCCATGTATCAGCAATCAACCAATCATAAAATGATAAAATAACGCTTATTTGGAAATTATCATATCTAAAATCATATAAAATCGAATTAATGTCTAGTACGCCTAATAATTAATTTTGAAGCCCAATTACTATAAAAACAATAATACCAAACCTATTTTATAGAATATCAGTAAATATTGGGTGTTGTTATTCATATAAAGCAGACTTGACAACGGCTTGAGAAAAAATTTTGACAAGGTTAGCTCGATGACCTTAAAAATTAGATTGTTTCGTCTAGGAGGCGGTGGCAAAGTCCAAGGAGGTTATATGCAAAGTCATTCATATAAGCAGTGATTTACAAGGATTGTGACGTCACATACCGTTTAAAAATAATAGTGCGGGAAACAGATAATCAAAATCTTTGAACTTTTGTAGAAGTATAATGAGTTAATTTTAACACTTTTAAATTAGGTTTCTGATGTCTTTAGATGAATAACAATATATTCCATGTACTTTCAGAGCTGTAGAAAATTCATGCACATTCCCTATTATTGAAATTACCAATTATATTCGAGAAGGCTGTGTTTGCAATGGCGGCGGAAGTTCAAAGATGGCGAAACTATAATACCCTACATGAAAGATAATGACAATAAACATGCCTCATGCGGTATTCGAACCCACGTCCCTAGAAGGACCTGCGCTCCAACCGCATGACGCATGAGCCACCGCAGACGGACTAACGTATTTACAACGAAAACAAAGATATTATGCAAAATTCATTACGTTTTGTTTAAATGCGATGAAACGATATTCTTGTATTTAATCTAAGCAATGTATTTTGCGTATGTTTGGTTTCGTAATCATTCTCTAGACCCTGATAATATCTGTCTTGTGTATCTTTCAAAAATTGGATTTTAAAAGTTGTTTAAAAGATACGAGCGGATACCCGGGCTCTCATGATACGAGCGGATACCCGGGCTCTCATGATACGAGCGGATACCCGGGCTCTCATGATACGAGCGGATACCCGGGCTCTCATGATACGAGCGGATACCCGGGCTCTCATGATACGAGCGGATACCCGGGCTCTCATGATACGAGCGGATACCCGGGCTCTCATGATACGAGCGGATACCCGGGCTCTCATGATACGAGCGGATACCCGGGCTCTCATGATACGAGCGGATACCCGGGCTCTCATGATACGAGCGGATACCCGGGCTCTCATGATACGAGCGGATACCCGGGCTCTCATGATACAAGCGGATACCCGGGCTCTCATGATCTGCTGCAGTGCAGACATAATGTCATATCCATTTTGGATATATTGTTTGATATATGGAAGGCAGGGATGCCGAACCAATGGTACGCGTAAGTGGCACGCGAAGGTTCTCTGGCGGTACGCAGAAACGTGTATAACATAATGTATCAGGATTAAATTGACACTTCAAAGCCGTTTTCCAGCCATTTACTGAATTTTGGGTAAAAAAATTAGCCTCCGGCGGGGTTTTGGTTAATTGCTGCATTATGGGGAACAATCACAACATTACAAACTGATAAACTGGCCACTTGTTCGCTGTAAAAGATAATACTTTTCCATAAGGCAGAATAAAAATGTCGTTAAATTTTACTGTGCTTTTTTGGGGAATTTGGCACGACTGGGTGGAGTAAATTCAGAATTTTGTAAATAATTGCACTCGAGCTCAAAACGGTTCGCTATGTCTGGGGGCAAGACTAACGTAGAGCAAATGACACACGACATAGTTCCTTATCACTCTACAACACGTGGCAATGCTCATCCACGCACAGAGGCTAATCGTGACGACGTGGCCCATACAGTCCGTTCAACGAGGCTAATCTTGACGTATGTTCTTATCTTCCTTCGACACGACATAGATCCTTATCACTCTACAACATGTGGCAATGCTCAACCACGCACAGAGGCTAATCGTGACGACGACGTGGTTCATACAGTCCGTTCAACGAGGCTAATCTTGACGTATGTTTTTATTGCCGTTCCTTCCTTCGATCAGATGTGAAATATTTTTCCGCATTCTCGACAGTTAACTCGTTTATCATAATTATAACGTTGGCTCCGACCGGACCCGACCGCTGTTGGTTTTACAAAGTATAGTGATCGAACCTGCAAAGTAATTTTATGTAAGGCAATAGTTATGATTATGTCAGATATCATCGGTGAGGTCTCCGCCCACTCAAACACATGATTGGCTCGCTTTGTAAGTGCACAACAAAAACATGCGCTGGTCTCGTCTCTGAATATTGTTAAACTGTGCGCGGTGGAGTTCAAGTTGTTGAAACAACTGTTTTTGTTAAGGAAATGGTAGTGACTAGTGATTATTATTTACATATAAACCTGGCAAAGAAACAGACAAACGGATAACCCGGTGCTTCATAGAGTCAGTCAAACACACGGAGACAAGTGACGAGCATTATGACAGGCAGTGCCAGATGGTTGGCACAACCATTGCAGATAATATTGCCCGTTACTCCGGAGCTGTGTTTGAGAACAAATAAACCAGTGAAATGTATGGCAAGTCCTTCAACGCAGCAAATGATAGGAACTAGGATGATATTATTGATGTCCTCGTGGAAGCAACTAAGTGTGCAAATGTTCAACATTATTTGAACAGAGTGTACATGATCGTGATAATAGTTTTATCTATAAAACCACCCACGTAAATTACATGGAATTTTCGTTAACTAATTTAATATGAGGTTAATGTTTATAAATATTGTTAACGTACAGACCCGATCACTCCCACAATCAATCAGAGTTGAAAATCTCGACGAAAATTAATTTCAAACTTTTCTAACCCACCTACGCTGCCCACGTCACGTTATGTACAGTCGTTGCCAAGGAAAGAGCAACATACAGCCTCACGTCAGTCACGCCGTGTACAGTCGCTACTAAGGTAAATGCATCTACGCTGCCCACGTCACGTTATGTAAAGTCGCTACTAAGGTAAATGCATCTACGCTGCCCACGTCACGTTATGTACAGTCGTTGCCAAGGAAAGAGCAACATACGGCCTCAAGTCAGTCACGCCGTGTACAGTCGCTACTAAGGTAAATGCATCTACGCTGCCCACGTCACATTGTGTACAGTCGTTGCCAAGGAAAGAGCAACATACGGCCTTACGTCAGTCACGCCGTGTACAGTCGCTACTAAGGTAAATGCATCTACGATCCCACGTCACATTGTGTAAGGCAATACAAAGGTATTAGTCACACTATACATTAAATAAATAAATAAATAACTAATAAATAAATAAATAAATAAATAAATAAATAAATAAATAAATAAATAAATAAATAAATAAATAAATAAATAAATAAATAAATAAATAAATAAATAAATAAATAAATAAATAAATAAATAAATAAATAAATAAATAACTAAATAAATAAGTAAATAAGTAAATAAATAAATAAATAAATAAATAAATAAATAAATAAATAAATAAATAAATAAATAAATAAATAAATAAATAAATAAATAAATAAATAAATAAATAAATAAATAAATAAATAAATAAATAAATAAATAAATAAATAAATAAATAAATAAATAAATAAATAAATAAATAAATAAATAAATAAATAAATAAATAAATAAATAAATAAATAAATAAATAAATAAATAAATAAATAAATAAATAAATAAATAAATAAATAAATAAATAAATAAATAAATAAATAAATAAATAAATAAATAAATAAATAAATAAATAAATAAATAAATAAATAAATAAATAAATAAATAAATAAATAAATAAATAAATAAATAAATAAATAAATAAATAAATAAATAAATAAATAAATAAATAAATAAATAAATAAATAAATAAATAAATAAATAAATAAATAAATAAATAAATAAATAAATAAATAAATAAATAAATAAATAAATAAATAAATAAATAAATAAATAAATAAATAAATAAATAAATAAATAAATAAATAAATAAATAAATAAATAAATAAATAAATAAATAAATAAATAAATAAATAAATAAATAAAAAAATAAATAAATAAATAAATAAATAAATAAATAAATAAATAAATAAATAAATAAATAAATAAATAAATAAATAAATAAATAAATAAATAAATAAATAAATAAATAAATAAATAAATAAATAAATAAATAAATAAATAAATAAATAAATAAATAAATAAATAAATAAATAAATAAATAAATAAATAAATAAATAAATAAATAAATAAATAAATAAATAAATAAATAAATAAATAAATAAATAAATAAATAAATAAATAAATAAATAAATAAATAAATAAATAAATAAATAAATAAATAAATAAATAAATAAATAAATAAATAAATAAATAAATAAATAAAAAAATAAATAAATAAATAAATAAATAAATAAATAAATAAATAAATAAATAAATAAATAAATAAATAAATAAATAAATAAATAAATAAATAAATAAATAAATAAATAAATAAATAAATAAATAAATAAATAAATAAATACATGAATAAATATATATATATATAAAATAAATATATAAAATAAATAAATAAATAAATAAATAAAGTAGTAGGCCTACGTAAAACAGCTGTAGATAAGCCAGTACCCTACGGATAGTACGAGGTGAGTTATATACTCTGCAACTTAGGCAAGGGTGCCAACTGCCAACACCAACAACCAACAGTTTCCACTGACACATTCAGCATATTGAGTAATGACTAATGCGACATTGCGCCATATTATCAATCAAAACAGAATGACATAGACAAAACAACAACAAAATATGAAGCTAAACAACTGAAGGACAAGAAGAAATTTTAACTTTTTAACTCTCTGCCCGCCAACAAGAAGTAGGCTGTACATTGGATAACCATGCGTCAGCACTTTGTACTTGGTTCGCTACTACGTTAATGTAGACGCAGTCACCACAGCTACTTCCGGTCGTACATGGCCCAGAGAACCAATAGGAACCACACACGGCCATCTTAGCCGGAACGAACTAAAACTATCTACCACTCTTAATTTATTGCTCCTTTCAACCAAACATCTTCCCTTCATATTTCACCCACTCATCGTCTCGATTAGCCAAGTTGCAAAAACATGGGACGTAAATCGAATATATCATCATCTAAATAATCTAACCCCGTCTGGGCCTGGGGTAGAGTTTGGTCCAGAGTATAACTCTGCCAATCGTAAGAGGCGAGGAAATGAGGCCCGCCCTATGAATACTAGTCCCACTGGCCCTCCTCTCCCTCTCCTCCAATCATCCCCCGACGTCCCATGACCTAGTTGTCCCTCTCCTCCAATCATCCCCCGACGTCACATGACCTAGTTGTCCCTCTCCTCCAATCATCCCCCGACGTCACATGACCTAGTTGTCCCCCTCCTCCAATCATCCCCCGACGTCACATGACCTAGTTGTCCCCCTCCTCCAATCATCCCCCGACGTCACATGACCTAGTTGTCCCCCTCCTCCAATCATCCCCCGACGTCACATGACCTAGTTGTCCCCCTCCTCCAATCATCCCCCGACGTCACATGACCTAGTTGTCCCCCTCCTCCAATCATCCCCCGACGTCACATGACCTAGTTGTCCCCCTCCTCCAATCATCCCCCGACGTCACATGACCTAGTTGTCCCCCTCCTCCAATCATCCCCCGACGTCATATGACCTAGTTGTCCCCCTCCTCCAATCATCCCCCGACGTCACATGACCTAGTTGTCCCCCTCCTCCAATCATCCCCCGACGTCACATGACCTAGTTGTCCCCCTCCTCCAATCATCCCCCGACGTCATATGACCTAGTTGTCCCCCTCCTCCAATCATCCCCCGACGTCATATGACCTAGTTGTCCCTCTCCTCCAATCATCCCCCGACGTCACATGACCTAGTTGTCCCCCTCCTCCAATCATCCCCCGGCGTCACATTACCTAGTTGTCCCCCTCCTCCAATCATCCCCCGACGTCACATGACCTAGTTGTCCCTCTCCTCCAATCATCCCCCGGCGTCACATGACCTAGTTGTCCCCCTCCTCCAATCATCCCCCGGCGTCACATTACCTAGTTGTCCCCCTCCTCCAATCATCCCCCGACGTCCCATGACCTAGTTGTCCCCCTCCTCCAATCATCCCCCGACGTCACATGACCTAGTTGTCCCCCTCCTCCAATCATCCCCCGGCGTCACATGACCTAGTTGTCCCCCTCCTCCAATCATCCCCCGGCGTCACATGACCTAGTTGTCCCCCTCCTCCAATCATCCCCCGACGTCACATGACCTAGTTGTCCCCCTCCTCCAATCATCCCCCGGCGTCACATGACCTAGTTGTCCCCCTCCTCCAATCATCCCCCGGCGTCACATGACCTAGTTGTCCCCCTCCTCCAATCATCCCCCGACGTCACATGACCTAGTTGTCCCCCTCCTCCAATCATCCCCCGGCGTCACATGACCTAGTTGTCCCCCTCCTCCAATCATCCCCCGACGTCACATGACCTAGTTGTCCCCCTCCTCCAATCATTCCCCGACGTCACATGACCTAGTTGTCCCTCTCCTCCAATCATCCCCCGACGTCACATGACCTAGTTGTCCCTCTCCTCCAATCATCCCCCGACGTCACATGACCTAGTTGTCCCCCTCCTCCAATCATCCCCCGACGTCACATGACCTAGTTGTCCCCCTCCTCCAATCATCCCCCGACGTCACATGACCTAGTTGTCCCCCTCCTCCAATCATCCCCCGACGTCATATGACCTAGTTGTCCCCCTCCTCCAATCATCCCCCGACGTCATATGACCTAGTTGTCCCCCTCCTCCAATCATCCCCCGACGTCACATGACCTAGTTGTCCCCCTCCTCCAATCATCCCCCGACGTCATATGACCTAGTTGTCCCCCTCCTCCAATCATCCCCCGACGTCACATGACCTAGTTGTCCCTCTCCTCCAATCATCCCCCTACGTCATATGACCTAGTTGTCCCCCTCCTCCAATCATCCCCCGACGTCACATGACCTAGTTTTCCCCCTCCTCCAATCATCCCCCGACGTCACATGACCTAGTTGTCCCCCTCCTCCAATCATCCCCCGGCGTCACATGACCTAGTTGTCCCTCTCCTCCAATCATCCCCCGACGTCATATGACCTAGTTGTCCCTCTCCTCCAATCATCCCCCGGCGTCACATGACCTAGTTGTCCCTCTCCTCCAATCATCCCCCGACGTCACATGACCTAGTTTTCCCCCTCCTCCAATCATCCCCCGACGTCACATGACCTAGTTGTCCCTCTCCTCCAATCATCCCCCGACGTCACATGACCTAGTTGTCCCTCTCCTCCAATCATCCCCCGGCGTCACATGACCTAGTTGTCCCTCTCCTCCAATCATCCCCCGACGTCATATGACCTAGTTGTCCCCCTCCTCCAATCATCCCCCGACGTCATATGGCCTAGTTGTCCCCCTCCTCCAATCATCCCCCGACGTCATATGACCTAGTTGTCCCTCTCCTCCAATCATCCCCCGGCGTCACATGACCTAGTTGTCCCTCTCCTCCAATCATCCCCCGGCGTCACTTGACCTAGTTGTCCCTCTCTTTCAATCATCCCCCGACGTCACATGACCTAGTTGTCCCCCTCCTCCAATCATCCCCCGACGTCACATGACCTAGTTGTCCCCCTCCTCCAATCATCCCCCGACGTCATATGACCTAGTTGTCCCTCTCCTCCAATCATCCCCCGACGTTATATGGCCTAGTTGTCCCCCTCCTCCAATCATCCCCCGGCGTCACATGACCTAGTTGTCCCCCTCCTCCAATCATCCCCCGACGTCACATGACCTAGTTGTCCCTCTCCTCCAATCATCCCCCGACGTTATATGGCCTAGTTGTCCCCCTCCTCCAATCATCCCCCGGCGTCACATGACCTAGTTGTCCCTCTCCTCCAATCATCCCCCGACGTCATATGGCCTAGTTGTCCCCCTCCGTCAATCATC